>VYXB01003934.1:762387-1092982 GCA_013397135.1 Pachyramphus minor | reverse complement strand
TTTTTTAGCAAAACTGCAGCCATAGGGACCCTCCCAGCCAGCCATACCTCTGCCTAATTGAGCAGAAAGGGGCTGTGCTGGAGGCTGTAGGTGTCAGAGGTGCTATGTACATCTGCAGTGAGGTACCTAAAATACCTTGGGCACTGGGAGCCCTTAGGAACAGTCGTTCTCTGCCTGATTTGCCTGGCTTCTTGTTGTGTTGGAGTGCTGATGGGTCACAGGGTAGTGCAACACTTGAGCATTGCTGAGGTGGTTTCCCCCGTGACTGGCACCAGTTCAGCTTTCAGTCCTGCTGTTTCCTCAGCACAACTCATCACATGAAATTGGAATTGCTAAAGGGTTCAGAAATAGCTGGAAAGGGGTTGGTGCAATGGACAAATGTAGACAAGCACACACCATGTGATCACACAAACCTCCTTTCCTCAGGAAACTAGGCAGACCTTGAACAATACAGCCAGAGGCTGTGTTTTGCTGCCATGTTTTCCTTCCACATAATTCCACCTGGGTTTGCAGAGAAATGAGAAATCTTCTCAATGTATTGTGTAGGATTTGGAGTTTTTTGCTTTCCTGTCAGGCACACTGTGATCAGAAAGGTCCCAGCTTCTTAGCACTTCAGTCATCTTAAGGGTTTTTCCAGAGGTGATTTAATTCTCCTTTATGCAGCACTAACATACAGAAGTTCCCTAATTTGTGAAGTGATGGGGGAACCTTAATCTCATTCAATTACTGAGCCTTCAGCATGCACTTTTGGGGCTATCCAGTAGATGGGTAAGACAGTAGGTGTTCAAATTTCTTACTGCAGAAGACATTTTTCCCTGTAAATGAAGACAAAAAATGCAGAATCAAGAGCCATTTCTGTGTTTTGATTGCAGAAACTGGGAGTGGAATTACTTAAAAACCCACATCCCAGAAAGATACTAATCAGAAACGCAGAAAGGATGAATGTGGAAGAGTTTATACAGAGAGTAATTTAAAGAGATTCCATTCATTTTCATCTATGCCGTTCTCTAGACAGCTGGGTTTTTTTAGAACCCAGTGATTCATGTTTTGGTCTTGAGCAGCTTTATAATGAATTCTTGCTCGTTTCCTAGCTTCCTTCTAAGAGTGACAAACTCAAGATGCAGTATTTCATTATAGCTTTTAATGGGCTAAGGACATCTCTTCTTGGTTTCATTTTCACACTGAACACATCTTTCTCCTCCCTGCATTGTCTGTACTCTCAGCCCTGCTGATTGGCTTTCATTCACAGTCCGATGGATTTACTGTGGGTGACTGTCGCACCAAGTGTTGCTGTGATCGCCAGCAAGGCAGTGCATGAACACCTACTTGGAATTAGTTTCAGAGCCTCATTTGATTTCCTTTCAAGTCCTACTGACTTCAGTGGGAATTGTATGGGCCCCTGGATACACAGATCTTATCCTAGTTTGATTTTTATGTTAATTCTTTATGATCTATACTAAAGCAGAATGAAAAAAGCAAGTCATAATTCATCAATATCATCATCACAATTTATTTTACAGTAGAATCTAGAGGTCCTAATTATAAGATTAGGACTCCAGTGTGGTACACCCTGATACTGTGAGGCACTTCACACTCAGGGAGAGAATAAAATCTGTGAAGCAGAGTCTGGATATCCAGGTCAGGCAAAGGCTGGAAGTTGCATCACGCTTCAGTGTCTGAATTCGGAATAACCTTTACCACTTCAGAGCCAAGTCAGTGCTGGGTCTTTTGAACCACAGTGTTTGTCAGCAGACCTATATGCCATCCAGAAAGAATCGGAGATTATACTGTTTTAAACTGAAAATCAACAACTTCACAAACCATCTTCTTTTCTCCCTCTGTCTGCCTCTCTTGTTTTGTGTGTGTATTTTAAGGATAAGCATGGCTTGTTTGTTTGTTCATTCTTTCAATTTATCCCTTCAATCTTATCCAGAAAAAATTGAAGTCCTGCAGCTCTTTGTAGGTGCCAACATGTAGATTTAATGATAGATTTGGTATTCTGGTCTGCCTTTCATGTTGACTTAGAGATGCGTGAGTAAACACATACATATTATAAATCTATATGGGGCAGCAGTCATCTTGAAACACTAACCCAGAGAAAACAGGGAGGAAAAAATTAACACTTTGAATCCTATGCTATTTTTTAAGGCAAACCATAATTCAGCATGTATATATCTTTTTTCCTTTAATCAACAGGCAAATGTCTACTTTGTTCCAATTGTGTTTGCATTTGTCTCCATGCTGGTTTTGTATGACTAACTTGAATTCAGCAGCTCTGCTGCTTTTCGAGTGATTTCCCTTTCTGCTTTATTGCGGTGTTGAATGACGGGCAGGGCTATGCAGAACACAGTGAATATTGCTGTAAACACTGTCCTAGCAATCACACTTGAGCCAAAATGCACCATAAAACCTGGAGTGCATATTGGTTTGAAAGAAGCAGTCTATAAAATGCAATGCTGATAAACACACATATACACGCATGTTCTCAGTACATGGGAGATTACTCTGACTGTTCCAGTTTAACCTCAGAAAGAAAGGGAGTTGATGTTTTGAGCTACAGATCCCGTCCCTTCTTTGCCTGGGTGTAACAGGTGATACAGGTTTCTCTCATGTGAATTTAGAATACCTGCTGACCCCAGATGCTATCGTCAACTGCAATAAGGCAATAGGAAAGCTTCTTCTACTCTAATTTAATTTCAGAGATATAATTTAAAGCAGCATCAGAAGGTACAGAATCAACTATAAGCAACGTGAACTGCCTTGGTAAATACCTCTGGAGGAAATGTTTAAATCTTAAATGATTGACCTGACGGTGGATGGTCAAATATATGTCTCCTTTGTTAAACGGGTTTTTACCTTGTTAACCTCAGCATGGCACTGAGCCCAAACCAATAAGCTCCTTGAAAGGCTGGGTTTATTAGCTCAGGCTCTTCACTGTCCTAACATGATTACATGACTTCTTGTTCAGGGCTGGTGCACATCTGACCTATATAAGAGTTAGGTCAGGCAAAGGCAGTTAATGTCTCTTCATGGCCTTTAAAACTTAGCAAAAGATGAAATTCCCATATGTTTTTGTTGACTAGATGAGAAGCACTTGGATGTTCACAAGTGCCAGACTTCTAGGCCCCTGCCTAGAAGGCATTTCTTGACAGGTAGGATGCATTAGCAGTTTTGGAAATCCTAGGAAGGTATGGAGTTAATGGGAATACCAGCTTTTGGATTCCTCTCAGACTCTCATTTGAGCTAAGTACTGAGCTCATCAACCCCACTTGACTGAGATGTTCAAGCAAATCCCCACAGCTCTTGTGAACCTGAAGCTCTCCAGGGTTATAGATAAAGTATCAGTCTGAAAGATGCTGGTTTGAGACTTAGTTGCCTGGGTTCTGCCTGTATTTCCCTTGCTCCCATGCAAAAATCCTGTGAAAAATTATGTGTTCTATAACTGCTTGCCCTGTTATTAACGGGCTGAAGTCTTTGCTGTGTTCTTGGTGTGAGTGCACCTCACTTGGTGTGAGGTCCCACCCATCAAGCAGGCTATCAACACTGAGAAATATCATGGGAAAGAGTTGACCGGTAGTGAATGATCTATGGCCCGTTTTCAGCCATTCATGAAAAACCAAAAAAAAAAAAAAATGAATAGAAGATGCAGAAGATCCAGACTTCTGTAGGCGAGAAGTATGAATGACATTCATTCATAGCTTCTTCCCTACGTTATGCAATTCTTTATGGTTTTTAGCACTTCATGTAATTAGTTCAGAGCTGCACAAAGAGACTGTGAATGGAAGATGTTCACCTACACGAAAAATACTGAGGATGCTCTAGTTTTGCTTTAAGAGTAAAAATTGCTTTTCTGCATCAAAATGGAGCAAAAAAATCCAAAATGTGCTGTCTAATCAAGTGCAATCTGTAAACCCACAAATAGCTAAGTCATCAAACCATCAAACAAATCGAGTGATACTCCAGCAAACAGATTAAAACGGGTGCGTCCAATTGCAAATACTCATTTACTGGTCTGTTATTGTAAACACAGCAAGAGAGATGTAGTGGTCTAGATTTGTGTGCTACATCTCTCTGAACCTGGATTAATTTTTCTTGTGATAACTGTGGAGTCACTAGAGATTTGCTGTGATGACAGTGAGAGGCAAATCTAGCCCACTGTTTTGCTTTTCTATGCAGCGAGTTCTTCCATAGGGGAAAAAATGGTCTTTAAGCTTTCAAATGGCTCTGCCACGCTTACTACAAACACCTTCCTTCATGGGGTAAGAGCATGTGTTCAAGCACATGCTTAATTTTTATCACATGCTTAAATGCCATTTAAGGTTTTTTTTCTGAATGTGGATGTCTTACACAAGTGGGATCTGAGGCAGCCTTGGAGTGACCAGAACTACTTCAGATCCTTGTTCATCTCTTCATAATATATTCTGTGGTTTAGTGATTGAAGAAGCTGATTCACTGTGAGCTTGCTTTGAACTGGTTTTGGCGTGACATAGGATTTTGTTAGATGCTCTCATGGGATCTTTAAAAGAACAAATGGGATGGAAACTGCCAAGTCTCTCTAAAGGTTCATGTACTTGCTTTTCTTTAACTCCTACATTTCAGACCTCAGCTGCATCTGACAAATTTAATATATTCTGGACTGGATATTTAAATTCCCTTTTGTCTAAGAGGCTTTCTTTCTTTTCAGGGATTGGGAAATAAAACCAGAAATTTTGCCTGCTGTTTTTGAAGTCAGTGTGAGCTTATCTTCAGGAAGGGCATGACTGATTCCCAGAGACTTAGCAAACTGGACATTGCCACCTACTTTATGTAATTGCACATACAGCACAAGTTTAATGAGTGTGGTGCGAGCCCAGGATTCCAGAACAGTTCACAATCAAATCCAGACAAGTTGAAATTTTATGGTACAACACTACCAGTTCTTAAGATTTTGCCCCTAGTCTTTTAGGCCAGGTTTTTTAATAGTGTTATAGGAAGTGCTTAGTTTTTCACTTAAACCCATAAAATGTTTTTTAGGCCTTGTTGCTCAGGAGAATACTTGAACAGAAGCCCAAAATGTTCAACAATAGGGAGATGTCTAAATTGCATTCTGAAAATACCATGATTTGAGAAAGAAGAAGTCAAAACCATTCCATATTATTTCACATGAATTTTTTAATTCCTTGGACTTCTTGATCTCATTTGTTCTAGCTGCATGGGAGTTAGGTAATGATGGTGCCCTGAAGCAAGGCTCTTTTTACCTCTACAGCCCCAAGTATCTTGCAGGTAGGAGTTTAAAGAGAGCTAGTTAAGGACCTTTAGTGTTGGTTTTCAGTAAGTCAGAGAACACAGGGAAGTTCTGAAGGTCTGAGAGAATGTAGGTGCATGGGTATTCGAAAGGGTAAGGGGGGGAAATCCAGATATTTATAGGCCTGCCAATCTGACATTGATTGAGGTAAAGCAGGACATTCAGTCCTGGACCTGCTCAATAAAGAAATAAATGAGAACTAATGCTGAGCAATGTGGGCTGATGTAATAGATCCTGTCACCTAATTGAAATGTTATTTATGAAGCTACAAGTTTGCTTGATACACTGTATGTAGATGTCAGTGAAGTATTTGGCATGCTGCTGTATGAAACTATGATTAAGGGACAAGAATCATGCAAAATTGACATGGTACATAATTAGTGGAATAAAAACTGCCTTTCATGATGTAATTATAACTGGATTTATCGTTGTTAGATGGACAGCACAGGGATCAGCCTTATGGTATTTATTTGTTTATTTGCTTTACCAGTGACATATGTGGGCACATACTTTCCTCATCCATCAAGTTCTCAATAGACATAACTGGGGAAGTAAGAAATGAGTGGTTCAAGGTTGTAAGTAGGTACACTGGTGCAACAGACCATCTGATGTGGCCAAACGTAAAGCCACAACCACAGAGAAAAGGCAAGAAAGCAGAAGAGTGAGTGGGGAAAGACCACTGGAGTTTTAATAGTTAGTGGGCTTGTGTGAATCCTCTGTTAACACAACAGGGCAAAGGACCACCATTAGCTTGGTATATTTAAGAATCAGACTCTTGAGCAGGGCTAAGGATGTCAGATTACCTCCACTGTTACCAGAGGTGGCGACTGTAGCAGGGGAGAGGGCTGTGAGCTGCCACGGGTGACAAACAAACACTGCCGTGAAAGTTTTGATGCCTTTGGCTTTGTCAAGGGAAAGGAAAGGACTGCATAGGTCATGATCAGTAAGTACCAGTGTGGGGAACACAAATGAGCAGCAGGGCTCTTTATGCTGACAGACAAAGGTCTAATGAGATGCTGGGCTGGCAATTAAAGCTAGACAAACTCCGAGGGAAGTTTAGATGTGTGTTTGTAAATGAAGGCAATAGCACAATGAAGTAAGTGATTAAAAGTTATGTAGGATGCTGCATCACTTGAGATTTTGACACTTGGGTGTCTGGATTGCTGTGCTCAAATGAGGATGAATTTTAAAGTCCAGGGCCTCTGTCGCATGGGAGATTGCAATATATGCTTAGCAGACCCTTAATTCTAGGTACCATAAATTAGTTTGTACATGAAATAGGCAGAGTTTAGCCTATTTTGTTCAGCAAGATTGCTGTGTTAAACAGTCTGGAAAGGGATTGATTTTGTGGATATGTTTGTTCATTTCAGAATCCACACAAGTGTTTCTCTCTGCCCTCTCCCATCTCACTGTGTGCATTTACATATGCAGGTAGGGGAAGCGATGTGGGCTTAAGTAACAAGTGGAAAACCTCATGCATAAGGCTGTGCTAATTCTATGTATTTAGAGAGTACGTATTTCTTTATCTTGCCTGGCACTGGATAACTTCAGTAGCTCCCTATCTCACCTGAGTCATGACAGGCCCCTTTGGGGTTCTCCCTGTCCTACAGTACTTCTCTGACTCCTGGTGTAGTTACTGGACTACCCCAAGCTGGTGCTTGGAGCGAGTCCTCAAGAGAAGGAGGATCACCAGCTGTCTCTGGAGGATCTGTTCAGTATTCTTTTTCTCCTCATTTCTCCTGGTGTAAAGGGGCAAGACCAAGGGGAAGATCTGCACCCAAAGAGCTCTGAAGTTGCAACCAGTATATATATGCAGCCAATATAATTTGATTTTTATCTGTTACTACAAAGAGCCTCCCTGCATTTGGTGTGGTGTGTGATGTGTTTGGGAGGCAAGAGAGAAGGTACCAGAGTAGGCTGAAATTGCTTTGGCTCATATATGTTGTCCACTAGATTCAGATAGAGAGTCATCTTCATATTTGTTATAATAGGACCTTGATAAATAAATAACTTATTCTTTTGTACAGTGCCTGAAGTTTTCATCAAAAGAGGAGGAAGCCTGTTATATGAATCACAAGGCCTGTGCAGGACAAGTCTATGCTGTAATTCATTTAGACAAATGTTGAAAGTGAATTGATGGACTCAGGTTTGTTTAGATTACTGGCCTTTTGAAAAATGAGTTGCCCCGTGTGTACAATTTTTCAATCTGTTTACATCTAATTAGCTGTTCAGATTGGCTAAAATTAAGCGATGTCACTTGTAGTGTGTTCAGAGGTGAGGATATGATAAAATAGACTCTTTTATAATCTCTCCAGAAAGTGGCTTGGAGCACTAGCATAGTGTGAGCTGAGGGTGTATGGAAGATCAGTCTGTAATGTGGAAGCAAATATAATCAAGCTGCAATCTCACAAATGTAGTGAATTGTCTAATCACCTTTCTGGTACTGATTCAAAGAGAGAGCAAGTTTTTCCATCATCCTCTCTTGTGACTCCTTTTTGGCAGATATGCCTGGCTGTCTGGGGCATGGTGTTGGGGTGGCTGTCCCTGTACACTGACATCTTTACCTGTTTCACTATTGATTCCTGCATGCTAGCTATTCCTCCCTGGAGAGAAGTAATTTGAACAGCTTGAAATCTAAAAACTCATTGCTGCAATGTCAGGTTTCTAATTCTGCAGCTCAGCTGACAGCTCTGGAAAGTCCCTTTCAAAGGCAGAAAATACAACACTCTTCAGCAGACTTTGTTCTGTCACCATACGGCCCCAATTCTGTTTTACTGCTCCAAAGCCTACAGACTTTCACATGTTTCTGACCAAAAATTCTGCTATTAATATGTAAGCTTCTTGGCAATTAAGCTGTGCTTGTTGCTGCATCAGTGCTTTTAGACTGTGACCAGCAAGCAGCACCCTCTGTATGGCAGCAACAATTTGGTTCTTGTGCTTAGTCATGGATACATGTCTAAGGAGATTATTTTGGCACAGGTTTTCTCAAATATTTTTGAAAGGTTTTGTTAGTCTTTTCTTTTTTCCTTGGCATTTGCTAGTAATGTGCAGAGCAATCTGCTGCCCTTGTGTAGCAAGCCCCAAGAAATACAGCATTTGCAAAACTGTGAGCTTCTCCATGGTGAGTATGAGGTGCTGCCACCTGGCTCCTGCCTCCAGCTCCCTGTGGCACTGCACAGCAGCGCTGAACCCTCTCAGCTGGATGCTCAGCACTGTAGTACAGGACATCATAGTGTGTTGTACCCCCTGCCCCATTTGTGCAAGGAGCTTCAGTGGGGCTGTGGCCCACCTTCTTGGTGTCCTGTCACTTCCTAGAACCTGGTGTGCCAGGATTGGTGGTGATGCACCTGTGTATCTGTGCTGGAAATGAAAGTTCAGAACTTCAGTGGCAGGGTCCTGCTATTAACTCAGGTGCCACAGAAACAGCAGGAGGGGACCTTTAAAAGCTGGCAGGAGCATTACCCTGTGAAGCCTTTGTAGGCAGCACTGGAGAGCCATTTTTTAATTGACATTAGTACATATGAAGTGAAAAGTTTTGGTTTTAAGGCATTTCTTCTTACTTGAAAACAGGCATGAGCTGGTACTGGGCAGTATTCCAGAGGACTTTCTATATTTCTTTTTGCATATCCATCTACCCTCTACCTGAAGTTTATGTGCCTCCTTTCAATCTTAACTCCTGTGCTGCAATTTATGAAGTAACTTTCTAGACTGTTAGAGTCATTTGCAAACAATTACAAAAACAGAACACAACACAATCAAAGTTGATAAAAAAATGGTAAGAAACCTTTACACGTAGTAGTCTGAAAATGCACCAGGCCTCTTCATCATATTTTCCTGTCTTTGTCTTTAGATCTTTGTGCTTCATTCCTTTTCAACTTAATTCATAGGAAGGAGAGGTTTTGCTTTGTCATAAATAAGGAATTAAAGGGGCAGGGGCAGGGAAAATGGTGGCAGAAACAATCTTTCATCATATTTCATTAGATATATCAGAAGTCTTTATTGAAGAGATTATTCGTGCAATCTGTATAATTAGAAATACGCACCCCTGTTTGTTTTAGGTGATACATTGTGGTGAGGCATATAATGTGCATTTTCTCCCTTCCTGTAAAAGTGCTGTGACTTCAGCATCAGGGCCTCATACAGTCATCTCTGCTGTTTCTGTGTTTAATAGCACTGTGCAACTAACTGATGAAATGCTATTAATTTGAAAGGACATAGAGGGAACATAAGATCCTCAAGAGACTCTGATCTGACAGCAGTGAACAGCATGGGAAGCTGTCAGATTGCACAAGTTACTAAGGTCAAGTTAAATTAGTGCTCCATTACTTATACTGTGGTAGTAGGGGCTAGCACATATGATACAAGTGTCACTGTGCAAATCCCTGCAAATTCCAGTCTTAAATTAATGGCACAGCGAATTCATTTAACCATGTCACTTGTCAAATGGTAGTGTCTCAGAGTGGGACAGGAAATGAGAATTCTTTGCATTTTTTAGGACTTCTTAGTGTCACTTTTACTGTTTTTCATAAGGGGTTAGTCTGATTCAGCTTGATGTCTCAGCCGGGTTTATAAGCATGCTGAAAGTTCTAGCAACCCTTATCTTCATTACTTCCCATGAGGGGCTAAAATGGTGATAATGCTGTGGAGACAAAAGTAAGCATACTGTCTGGGTCATGTATGTACATAAAGAGGAGAAGGAGTAAACATTTCAGAGCACTCTGGCCTGGTGACCCTTTGGGGCACGTGCTGGGTATCTCCAAGAGAGGTGTCGAAGGAACACAGTGGAACACAGAAGAAATAATCAGTAGTGAGAAAGGGAAAGTTCTTCTGTCACCTCATCCCCCTGGGTATGATTGCACCGTTATTGTCTGGAAAGATTTAGTGCCAGAGGATTTCATAGAAGACAGTAATCCTAAGGCTGAGTTACAGAACTTCTTTCTTTAAGGTAAGCAGTCACACAAGGCTGGTGTAATGTGGCTGTTAGCAATAGCAGACAGTTATGCCATAAACACCATCGAGATAAATGTAATGTTTACCAGACGCAGCCATCAGATGATTTATCTAAACCTCAGACTGCTGCTGGCCAGATTAATTTTTGGTGTGTTTTACATTGCACTGTCATTAAACAAATACGTTTAGAATAATAATGCCCTCCTAGCTTGAATTTCTTCAAAGTGCTCAACAGATTCTCCTCTGTTTGAAGGAAAGGTGAAATATGTGTTTCTCAAGAGCTCCTGTTGTAATGGCCAATTCACTGTATAGTTTACAGGCATTGTAGAGGATTAGCTAGAGAGTGCTGCAGAGGTGCTCTTCCATTGTCATCCTACAGTTGACAATGTCAACCAAGGGAGAAGAATGTAGGTAAGAAATGCAAATAAGCCAGAGTGAAAATGTTGCTTTCTCCTTTGGCTTGTCTTTCAAAAACAGAAGGTGTAATTTCTGATCCTTTAAACCTACCCATGAATGAAAGCATGTCAGGGCATGCTGCAAAACATTTGCCTAACAGTGTCTCTTGTGTAGAAACTATTCTGAATATCAAAAGTTGTGCCTCTTCTTTTACACTCAGAATTGTAATTTTGTAAAAAAATTCAAGCTTTTAAGCCAACCACGGTATCCTTGTGAGAAAAAGATGAGAAAGGTCAGTGAAGCTTGTTCTTGATGAGAAGCAATCCCAACTGATGTCCAGAAAACTGAAATGGTAAACTGAGCCATGCTTATGTAGGGCGAGCATGATCAAGCTTTTCACTCATTTCAGGTGCTTCTGGACAATTGTTTTCAACTAGATTTAGTCTTCAGCTAGGCTTAATTGAAGTCTTGCTAATGAATTTGTAGGAGTTCACTGGCCCTGGAAGTTTTTGCTGTAACGCACTCAGTATATTATATTAAAAATGTATATCACAACTGAAGCAGTTTTGTATAACAAGCTTTAATGCAGCATCTGCTTATTTGTGCCTTGGGGATGTGAGACAACAGCAAACTGCTTACTGCTTGAGAAATCAGCACAGCACCACAGGCGTTGCTCTGGTGTTAGAAGTCAGGGCAGTGCCTTAATCTGGATGCAGATCAAATTGCTATGTTGATAATTAGAAGACAATAAGCCTGCATGAAATTGAACCAAGATGTATTGAAATCAGGTAGTAATTCTCCTTAATGCTGACTGGAAGTAAGCCATGTCAGAAGGTAACCAGAATGCATTATTGTTTGACATTATAAAAAGGTCCATTTAAATAGCTGTCTCTCACCTACGGCTATTTAACCTTTTGTAGGTAGGAGCATTACAAGGGAGCCTAATACATATTTTGTGTGCATTATTCTGCATAAATGCATGCCCACAATTTTTATGTTTCTATGTGCATATTCATCATGAATCAGACTGGGGTCAATGTATTTCCAAATCATGTCACTGGAGATGGCCAGGAGCAGCTGTTTCTAAAGAAGGTGAAAGAAGCTTCATCCTTGAGCTACCCTAGTGGGAAGTGGCTCACTGAAACCTACCAAAGAATGCTTAGCTCGTGAAGCAAGATGGGAGTGTAAATGTGAACATGAATGGTCTCATATAAAAAATGTGTTTGTGTGTGAGAGCCAGCTGTGAATAAATCTAAATGCTAGGGTCTGGTGGTATGATAATGAACTTAATAATGATCTCTTTGCTGAAATGAAACCTATGTCCTCTTTTGCTTGGATTCTGAAAGCTGAACATGGGACCCTTTGGGATGCTGGGGACCTTTTCCTGTGCTGGCCCTTATCTTGTTTGCCTCTGTCTGCTCCTTTCAGCTTCAACTCATTTGTAAAAGATGCATGTTGTTGTTTTAGGGAAGCACTGCTACTCTTGAAAACATTTTATTTTCCAGCATTTCAACTTGTCCATTTCCTCCCTGTGCTTTTGGTACACAATTTTTTGTGCTAATAAGACATCATTAGTTTTATTTCTATTGAGTACTGTTACTAATTTTTAGGTGATTGACTGTGGTGCATTCCCATAACTTGATATAATTGGCTGTAGTTTGCTGTATTTTTTCATAATGCATCCTTCAAAACAGATGAACTTGTGCTTCTGTTGATCAGTAACTAAAAGGAAGAAGCTAAGGCAGCATTTGGAAGCTCAGAGATACAGTACATCTATGAGCTCTCGCTTGGTCTGATCAGCAGCCTTATGGTGGGTTTAATTTGGAAATCATTATTTGGACAAAACTGGGGCAGAGCTGCATCTCAGCTGGTCCTGAATAACCTCGCAAACATCAGCCTCTCAGTGTCTGTGCAGCTTAGGCAGCAGATGCACTGTTTATTTACAGACAGATGTAACTGGAATCTCAGATCTGTGCCTAATTTTGCATTGCCATAGTGAACAGTTTTAAAAATACCGTGTGGGCACCTTGCCACCACTTAGGCAGCAGGACAGGAGACATATCCTGTGGAGCTCAGCCAAGGTAACAGCCAAGAAACTTCCCATTGACTCTTCTCCTGTTCCCACCTTCATAGCCCCTCTTCAAGTGATGGTGGCAATACAGAGCAGAGTATTAAGAGGAAGTGTCCTTTTTGTTTATGGTGTTAATTCAACTATCAAAACCATCAGCAGAAGCCCTTGCTGAAACTGAAGGCACTGCTGTGCTGTCCACCTAACCAGATGCATAGGGAGGAGTTTTAATACCCTTTATGCACTCCATGCCAGAGAAGTCTGGGTGCAGGCAAATAGACATGACCAGTGACATTGGCTGGAGATTTTTAACTTCCAAGGCTGAAGCTGTAGGGCTGAATCTGGTGGTGTAGCTTTGCCTCAAACCTAATAGCTAAATTAGTCCATTTACCCAGCTACAGGGGTATGAAGGCACTTAATGCTTCCCCTAATCACATAATAGTGCAAAAGGAAGTACAAGGGATCCAAAACTGATCCCAAAGTGATCCCTGAAGTCTGATGCCTCAGGAAATGCCTTTGCTTCTGAATTTATTCAAGCACTTATGGATCATTTGGTCAGGTGCTCACACAACAGATGAATTCCTGAAAATATGTTTAATGTTTTTCATCCGTAATGTCTTGAAAAAGTGTGGTGTAGCCTCATCAGATATAATGGCTTGTGCAGTTCCTCAAGCGGTTCAGGATTCAAAGAAGAGTTGAGTTTAGTTCCTTCTGCTTAAAGGCATTTGAATAACTGATCCTTTTCCTGCTTTGTTCTTTTGGAAGCTCACTTTCTTTAAATCTAAGGCATTTTATGGCTATTCCTTAGACCAGTACCAGAAGGAGAAAAGAGCTGTGTGAGTGTCACTGTTTGTACATGTATCACATAATATATGGACATGTAATAAATAAGACCACAGTATTTATAATTTTTTAAAAAATCAAAATTATTGGATCATTTCTTTTTAAAGCTGTGGAAAGCAGGATTATTCTTTTTCCTTTTTTTTTTTTTTTTTTTTTTTTTTAGTAAAGGCCTGCAGCCGGCACAGAATATGAAAACCCGCATTATTAAAATTGACAATCACAATAATGCTCTAAAATCCACAGGAAGAGGCTCTGATGATTGAAAAGCGAAGGAAATAATCAGTAGTCAAGGGCAGACAGGGTTCCTAAAGGGATTCCAGCTTGTAGAGAAGAAATAATACACCAGGAAGTAACAAATGGAATTAATTGGTTCTTCAAGTAGAACTGTTACAGGAGGAAGGAGGATTATACATATGTATTATTATTTAAATAATGTGAATGAATAGAGGACTCCAGACCTGCGGGTAGCACATAAACACTACTAAGAGACCCTGGGCTGCTGAAATAAATCTGCATTACAACTGGGCAAGGAAAGAGGAGAATAAGGTGTAGCAGCTCCACTTGAACTTATCTTGGCTGATGATGAATTCGTTAAAATGTTAGATGGTCAGGTTTTAAAATCACATTCTTGAACACTGAAAAGTTCCATTAGCTTTTCATTTGTTTGTTTATTCATGGGTCCTTGGTTGCTCTGAAATAAGCAACTTCAGAGTTGGAATTCTGCAAGCCTGACATTTAAATGGCAGTTTCAGTTGTATGTAATTTTCTTCTTCAGTCCTTTTGGGAGTATTTTAGTGTGCTATTATGCAGTGACTGTACTACAAACTGAAGTTGTCTGTGTACAGTAGATTGCATGTCCTCTTCCATTTCATCCTTGGCTCAAGGTGCAAGTTCTGTGTGGTAAGCTTATAAGAACTGAGAGATGATGTTGTTTCTATTTGGGCTGTGTGGTCTTTAAGCAAGAAGGTACTGGGCAAACATAAAATACTGTTCTAATCGTGAAGTGGAAAATCTTCAGCAAATCTAAAGTCAGAAACTTGTCATAGCAGCTATACTATTTCCATTAGAGGAAATCCCTATAGCATCTCTCAAATCGACTCCGTGTGTTTCTCCTAAAAGGCATAAACCAACTTTTTGCTTTTCCCAGATCTTATAATTAGCGAGGATAAAAATGTTCAGGATTTCAACAAGCCTTTCTGCGGGAGTGCAGATGTGACTCTTGGTGACTCAAACATTTCCCAGAACTTAAGTTACCCTCTATGTAATTATTCCAAAGAATTATCCTTCCAAAATTAGAAGAAAAAAACATGCAATTACAACTGTTATATTAACATACTTAATGTCTGCCTAAAGTCTGAGCATCAAGTCAGAGGCTATATTTTCAAGCAATATATACGCTGTAAGCAAAGTGAATTGAGCCACACAATGTCTTGAACAAAGATGCTAAATATATGAGCTCTGCATCATTTTTGCCGTGATTGGCCATGGAACTTGAAGAGAAACTGAAGAAAGTTATGTTTTATTCTAATTACTCTTTCTCTACCCTCTTTCTCCTTTACATATTGATCCAGCTGTTTTGTAAAGCGCAGCAACCTCAGCTCAGCTCACTGTGGGCTGCCGAGGTCCTGCCCTGCCTTTTGCTGGCCTTGCGCTTTTCCCGACCCCTCACTGTGCACTTTCCGTGCACCACCCTTCAGAAAACACCTTCGTCCTCTGCTGACTGTTGCAGTGCAGCGGCTCAGCACAGGGCCAGGCATGGTTTAAAAGTGCCTTGGGAAGGGGCTGAGGAAGGGCAGCCCCCTGTTTTCTCTGAAGGGGTGTCAGGAGCTGGAGGGGATGAGTGTGCCTGTGTGTGATGCCACGTGGTTAGAATGGTCTGCCAGCATCATGCTTGTCAGGCCCACTGCTCTTTCCCTAATGGAAGAATTCACTTATTAATCAGAGTGAGTGTTGCACCCACCAGACCTGAACTGTCGTGGAAAATGGGGAGCGGGAGACAGATCAGCACAGAGGTGTATGTATGAGCAACAGCAGTGGAAGATGCTGTTGAAAGCCCTGGAGATGCATTTTGCTTAAGGCAAATAGAAACACCAGAGCCTTAGATAAACTCAGGTTGCATAAAATGCACATCATTTATGACTTGCGGGTTTTTTTTAAAATATAACACCTTGTTGAACTCCCTCTTTTTTTTCCCAGAAAACTTTGTTTTGTGCTTTAGTAGCTAGTTTGACTCCACCTATTTTAAAAAAATGAGTCTTCAGATTGCTCAACCTGATCAAATCTTGCTGGACTTTTGTTCACAAGGTGTGAGAGCTGGAGTAAATGGAAAGGAAGGCATATACGTGGTAGAAAATGTACCTTGCAGAATGGTGCAACATTTATGTGACATGACATGCTCATGTGAATCAAATGTGCTATTTTTACAGTATGTATTAAATGTGAAATTGTGACTGGTGTTAGACCAGTGCCAGAATTTCTGCCAATGTGCCATGTAATTTCATTTTAAGAATGAAAGGTCTTGAATGAGAACCCTGTGTTTCCAGCAAATCTATTCCATTTGTCTAGGGTCAGCTGTGTCCATAGGTCATTACCCCCTTTGTGTTTGATTTCTTCCTTACATGACATTTGATTTCATCTCAGAATATGAGCAGAGAAACCTAGGTGGCTTCTGCAGCTGTAAAATCATGTACAGTGCATGAGAATGTCCCCTCTGTACGTGGTGTGCTCCACATCTTCAGCCAGTGTATACTGACGTCTCTGGGGCTGTGTTAGCGTACGTAAGCAGAGGAAGAGCCAAACCCAAGAGTTGTAGTTGGTCAACAGCACCCTTGGTTGTGAAATAATCCCTTCCAAAAGTGAGGTGTGAGTTGGGTTGGAACTTATGCCAAAACCAATGGTACTGTGTACAGTGCAGACGTGGGCCAGAGGTGTCTTATTATTACAAGTGTTGGTCTCAGAGCATGGAAAGTAGGTTTTGGATGCCTGACGTGAGACATTGTGAAGGGGCCTGTTTTTCCATAAAAATGTGAGGCTTCAGAAGAATTGGGTCCCTAAAGTCATGTCATGCTGTGCCAAGGAAAATGCCTGTCTGTTTTTAAAACGTAGGCCTGGCTTTGATCCTCCTGCATCAGAGTGAGGTGATTAATGCCAGGAGGAAAGGAGAGTCATGATGGCCATTAGACTCCTGGGGGCCCCCAGCAGCTGCCACTGTGTGCTGCAGCAGAGGCCAGGTCAGGCAGCAGAGAAGCAGCAATGAGTCACTGCTTTGGCTAATTGGGGTCTGTCAAGTTCAAGTACAAGACGGGATCACTGGGGACGAAAGGAGGCAATACGCAGATGAGCTCAGCAAAAATAAGAGTGAGGGGATTTTAATATTTACCTCTGAAGTGTTTCTCGTCTCTCATAATATTCACCTGAGTTCATATCTCTAAAATAAAATTAAAAAAAACCCCACCACAAATATAATATTTCAAGAAGTTATTTTATTGTAATTATAGCTAATCCAATTAAAGGTGATTTGTAATGACTGCAAATTAATTACAGAAATACTGGATTTAATGAGTGGATTACTATTTGTTTTGATAAAAGAGAAAATGCAAATACCAAGCTAGAGTATTTAGTTCACTTAGATCATGCTGAGCTCAATACTGCTGGATTTACAGCACCATTTGTTTCCACAACTAGGGAGAGCATAGTCCCAGCTGAACAAATGGAGACAAATATCAAACTCTTTTCCTTTCAAAGAGTGTGTCTGTATGACAGGGTCAGACTTGCATGATTTTTCAGGGAAAAAAGCCTCATGCTGCAAGGTGCTGCAGTATGTGGGTGTATTGCACCCCTCAACCTGGAAGCAAAGGCAGGTGCAGGGTTAAGCTGTTCTGGGCTTTGATGGGCAGCATTTTGTATGGAGGTTCTGTCTGGGGGACACAAAGCAGATACCACATCTCTGCTTTTGTGCCTTCCTGGTCACAAGTGGTGTGAAGTTGTCCTGCTTTGTAGAGGACTGAAACACAGGGGAATTAGAAGGCTTGCACTGAGGGCTGCTGGTATGTGGTGAAGGTGGAAGAAATGTTTGTTGGTAAGGTTCAAGTCTTGGGAAGTCGACAGGTTTATAAAGTCAAGAAGAGCTCCCACACAGAGAACACAAGTGTCTTGAGGTTCTGATGGGGGAGTTTCCAAGTTACGAAGCATTGCACAAGTAAAAATGCAGAGTCTTGTTCCAGAGAGGTGCACAGACTTCGGTCAGGTGGTTCCATAGTGGATGTGCCATCTCCATTGCTTTACATAATTCATCCCATCTTTTTCTCATTTCATCAAATCTGTCACTTAATTGTGACTGTCTATGAGCTTCTTTTGTAAGTGCCACCACCTCACCATCCACGTGATCCCCTGCATGTCACTTGGACTTGCTTCATCCTCAAAGTCTTTGCAGCTCTAAGTCAGTCTTTAAGTCTTGATCACGCAGTTGTATTAACAAAATTTTTCCAAGCAGCCAACTCTTTGGTTTTTTTATCGAAGATGATTGACTAACTAAATGGAAATTAGCTTCCTTCCCAGCAGCTCTTGCAACAAATTAGCAATGGAAGAAACTCTGGTTCCTAAAGAAGTCAGAAACTACTGAGCAACCTGTAATCAAGGTTCCCTAATGTTGTGTTTTAAGTAGACCCATTATCATAGCAATGTCTTCCTGAAAGCATTTAGACTTCATTACCCCATTAGAGAAATTAACATATTTTAGCTGATAAGCTTCTGGCACATTCAAAAAACTTGCAATAACGCTGGATGTTGAAGCTACTCTAAAACATGCTTTCATTAAAGGGGGCTTGTGCCACATAGGAAATATATAAATAGAAAACCTATAATTAAAATGCCGCATTATCTTGTTCTAAACTTAGTGTGTCTTGAAATTTAAATATACAGCACTACTTTAGAATTTTCCAGCAGAAATTTTCCGATTTTATGAGCATAGCGTGAAAGAAACTGGATGTGTTTGTATTTCTTCTGTTCTTTGGTGTTTGTTTTTTTTTTAAAAAAGAATTTCGGATATGACTGTAATAACTATCTTTTTAATTAAAGTTGTAATACATCTTTTTAAACCAGTCACTGACTCTGAGAGGTAACTGATCATCATCGTGGTATTCATTGGAGAGATTGCACAGGAGAGCATTAGGAGGAAATGACAAGTAGAATCAGCAGGGTCAATGCAGACTCAGTGTAAGCGTGTGTGATTGCAAAGTCAACAGAGAAGTGCTGGTTTATGCCAGAATTTGATCTTGAACAAAAACGAAAAATAACAGAATCCATAAATATGGATGTAAGGAGACCTTCTTTTTTGCTTTTTGCAAAAATAGCCAAAATTCAGATTTCTAAATGCTTTCATGGTCAGAAGAATGTATAAAGCCAGTTCCTGTGGTTTGGTTCACAGCAGCTCTCCTCTTAAGGTCCTTAATGCTGCAAGTACAGCATGATTTCTGGTACAGCCTTTCCATCAGTGGGAGCTCCGGCTGGGGTTTCTCATCTGAATAAAGCTGCTTATTCTCATGAGGCTTGTAGGGAATTACTATTCTTTTAAAATCTGATCCAAAAGTTGTGGGAGTCATGCAGAGACCGACAGAAAGAGAAAATCAAAAAGTTATTGTACTTCTCTAACAGTGATAGAAGTGGCATGTGATCTCTGGTGGACAGATTTAACTATAGAAGAGCTAAAACATTTTTTTGTTTGTAGGTATTTGTGGTGCAGGGCTGCCCCGCTCTGTTCCAAATCGTATTCAATGCCTTTCTGTAATGGAGTTGTGAAAGCTCAAGCTGCAGCCCATATGTAGAGTACTGCATGGGCCCTGGGGTAAAAGGGAAAGCATCCAAGGAGAGGGGATCAATACAACCACTTGATTAACAAAAGGGTGATGTAGAGCATAAGGCTGTATCATTGGACAACTTCTGATTGTAATTACTATCACCTCTTCCAGGTCATTTCATGCTCTTCCTGCGGGAAGAGATTTTATGAGTTTTGTCTTTTGAAGTAGTCCGTAACGGTTTAAAATTTAAAAAAAAAAAAAAGCCCATCCTTATTCTTCGTTCATGCACAGAAATCTTGAACCCATTATTCTTTCCACAGTTCCGTAAGTTAGATATTTTTCTGCTTTTTAAGAGGAACTGCAACAGGCAGAGGGAGAGGGGCAAACATGCTCCTGTCTGCGTGGGGCTCTGGGCAGTCTCACATGTGTGGGTGCAGATTTGAGTGCTTGTGCTACTTAATGGGCCCTGGATAATTGGCTGCCTCTTTAGTCAATAAATGACCTTCCAGGTGCTTCTGGAAAATTATATCTTGATTGATTGTAGGCATGTTGTGTGTTTTTGTTTGTTTGTTTCTGCTGATAGGGAACACTCCAGAAGCGTGGTCAGAGGCAATCTAGATGCCATTCCCTGGGCACAGCTGTGTGACATATTGGCCGAGCTCAACACAAAAGTAGCAAGTTCCCATTCATCAGACTAAACTTCAAAAGCATGGCAGGGAGAGAGGGTTGTCTCTGTACTAATGATCTAATATACACTGTTTGTATAAAAACTGTCATAGCAAGGACACTGGTGGGAGTACGAATGCAGTCAACTCAATGCTGTGCTTCTGGCGTTATCTGGCACATTTGCAAAATACATCCTCAAAAATGTAATTATACAGAATTCACAGAGGTCTTATGAAAAATGTGTCAAGTTGGATGTTTATTCTGATGGTAAACCAACTCTGATATTCCTCTCTATGATGAAATGTGATCATGTGTGGGTGTGTAATGATATGTATTCATATACACATAGGTATTTGCATATTATATGCAGACAGAACGTGTATGGCAGTGTATGGGTGCATATTTATGTATTTGCTCTCTCACAGATGCAGCAGAGGGGTGATTAGATGTCAAGGATGGTAAATTTTCACTATAACTTTTGTAAGGCCAACTGTAATTATCTGATACTGTATCTTAGAGAAAAGCTACCCCGTGGCTTAGGCTTAAACCTGCCTTCCTCCTCTGCTCAAAAACTTTGTTGAATTCTGTATTTCAAGAGGGGGTTTGATGTCATGGGGGCCATCTCACAAACACACTACCACTGGGTTACTTGTAGTGGCAAGGCTGGTGGGTGGCAGGGGATCATCTCCCGCCTGTGCCAGCTGTGCTGGGCATAGGACAGGCTGGGAACATCCTAGGCTGGAGAAAAGACCCAGGTACAGGTTGTACAGCAACCAGAGAGCACTCCCAAATACTGCCTTTGGCCTCTCTATGCTTGACTTTTAGCACAGGATTTGACTTTCATGGCCTCTGCTAAATTTATAGACGTGGTTATGCCAGGAAACTCTGCTCTGAAAACGCTTACGGGCTCGCAGAGAAGACAAGCAAGCGGGCAAGGAAAAAGTAGTAGCTCTCCTTCCATTTTACTGCTAAAGAAGTGAGATGCAAGAGATTAATGGATGTGCCCAAGGTCATATTGGAAATCTGCAGCAGAGCCAGGTGCTGAATCCAGATACTCTGCATCCCAGCTCAGCGCTGTAGCCATATTTTTTTCCTGCTAGTATTTAAAAGAAATACTGTTCCTGGAGAGTGGAACAAATCAGAAAAATAAGCTGGTAGTGTGCGAATGAGAAAAGGTCATTTGTCCTGTTTCATCACTTTGTTGTCCAAAGATCTAATTACTTTGGGAATTACCTCAATGGCTTTCAATCAGTGCCTGTCTGTCTTAGGTCATTCCACACACCTCACCTTGTCAGTTTAAGATGCTTTGTAAAGACTTTTTTTCCCCCTCTTAATTAAAAAATAATGCTCCTGGCCAGCTCTTCTGCACGTGTTTTTCAAACCTATGCATGAGGCTGAATACTGGCAGAACCAAGCACTTGTACTCCTGACATCTGATGATTGCTGTATAAGAAGCGAAGCACTTTTACCTGCAATATATCAGAGCTTTCCACAGATTAGAGATGACTTATAAATTACACTGTGGAACTTCTTCACCTGCAATTGAAAAGTAATCGCCGAGGTGCTGGGAGGTGTGGGCCATTTAAGAACACGGAATTTCTACACTGTGCAGTCCCTCACAACACATTTTAAAATCAGGAATTACTCTAAATTAGCTTGTTTTAAAATAATGTGTTCCAGTTCTGCTTTTGCCTTTCACTTTCAGGATCTTTAAGTTGCATTTATATTTTTGGGGTTTTTTTCTCTGCAGTCATAGAGTTGGACAAGACTTCTCAGTCCTTCCCCCACCTGCTCCATTTGTGTTTTTGGTCCCAGCACCCAAGGCCTTCACAAAACCAGAAGGTATCCTACATATCACAACAGAACCATGACAATAAGTGGTTCTCAGTGTACGGTTATGCAGGCAGCTGACCTGGAAGAAATAGAAAATGAAAAAGAATGGGCTCATTCTCAGTGAATAGCACTTTCAGCCTGAAAGATACTTGGGATCATTCCCCAAGAGGTCCTCTCCCCCTCAACTTTGTAACTCTTCCAATTGTTTTTTTTATGCTGACCCAAATTCTGGATGACTGATTTTGGGTAGCACTGCATGTATACCCCTGAGTTCTCAGGAAGAGCTTTTCCTGTCCTGGCTCCTGACTCATGCTGATCTCTGCATGGAGAGGATGGTTGCCTGCTCTAATGCCAGAGATACTGGGGTTTCATGGAAAGACCAGTTACTAGACTGAACAGTCTCTTTTCTTTTCACTGTACTGCACAAATCTTAAACCACACTTTGCCTTGCCAGCTGTTAATTCCAAGTGAGAGCTACAGAGGTCCTTCAACAGCACGCGGCTGGCCAAGGCTGGCTGACCTTCATGGCATGGGGGATTAACATACTGTGGCCCAGGAGCTCTGGTCAGGGGCACAGTCTGCATTTTGCAAGATGGGCAAATACTGAGAAGAACAAGTCTTTGCCCCTAGAAGTTTACAATATAAGTAGGCCAAATCTCAGTTAATGGCTTGAAAATAATTTTTACAAAGCTATAATTAGTTTAGATTGTACCTTACCCTGCTTTCTTTCCCCCTTCTATGAATGGAGTCAGCGACCTAAAAGCTTTGTGCCTAACTTCATCCCTTTGTTTCTATAATTAACAGTGTTTACTTAGTATTTTCCTTACTGCTGAGAGGGACAAAAGCTTCTTCTGTTCCCCTTAGATGCAATTTGTATGATACTGTAGTTATTTAGAATTAATGACAATAACTGTGTCCATTCTAGGCCCTTATGCAATTAATCAATCTCCCTCAAATTCTGCACACATTAATGAGTTCACTTGGGTGGCAGGGAAAACTCAAGAGTGAAACTGCCTCATTTCACAGCTTTCCCAAAAATGCACTTTTCTCTTCTCCCCTTTTTTCTTTCTCTGCCTTCTCTTGCTCCTTGTCTGTGCATTCTGCTGAACCTGATCAGTGTAGTGCAATCTGATCTAAGAGCATAGTTGCAAATTCAACCCAGAACAAGCTTAAAGTGTCTTCTGAAAGGAAGGTAGAGAACAAGACACTTTTTCAGCTACAGCTTACAGCATTTATTGAGTTGGGGACATAGAGAAGTAAACTCTTCAAAAGCAGAACTTTGGCAGTTTTCTCAGACTTTTTCCTTATTTAGTGTTAGGGCATTAGCTTTCATCAAAGATCTTCAAAGCGATGGACAAGCCAGTTCAGTGGGGACTAAGCAGAACAGCAGCAGGTGAAGTCCAGCATTTTTGTAACTGTTCTGTGGCTGGGAGAGGTCACAGATCTGTAAGTAAAGTACCATGGGCTGGCTGGGTTTTATAAGACAGCACCCAGTTCACCTGAGCAAAAGAAACCAAAAAAAAAAAGGTCAGCCAGTGAAATCCAGAGACCCAGTNAATCTGATCTAAGAGCATAGTTGCAAATTCAACCCAGAACAAGCTTAAAGTGTCTTCTGAAAGGAAGGTAGAGAACAAGACACTTTTTCAGCTACAGCTTACAGCATTTATTGAGTTGGGGACATAGAGAAGTAAACTCTTCAAAGGCAGAACTTTGGCAGTTTTCTCAGACTTTTTCCTTATTTAGTGTTAGGGCATTAGCTTTCATCAAAGATCTTCAAAGCGATGGACAAGCCAGTTCAGTGGGGACTAAGCAGAACAGCAGCAGGTGAAGTCCAGCATTTTTGTAACAGTTCTGTGGCTGGGAGAGGTCACAGATCTTTATTGCCTTTACTGTAAGTAAAGTACCATGGGCTGGCTGGGTTTTATAAGACAGCACCCAGTTCACCTGAGCAAAAGAAACCAAAAAAAAAAGGTCAGCCAGTGAAATCCAGAGATCCAGTCCTTGCAGAGCTCTGCAGGGTGCCAAACACCAGTTGTCACCCTAGTGGGAGTGACGGTATTGAGGATGAAAGGTGTAAGTTAGGGATTTCAGTAGTGCTCTGCTGAGGTCCTCTGATTTGTTAGCAATTCTGAATCAGATTTACATCAAGTCCTAGACTAGCAAGCCCTAAATTGAATACAGCCATGTTACTCTGCATTTCCTTTTTTATGTCAGCAGCTAATTCAAGTTACTGTTGACCAAAGGTCCTTTCACAGTCACCTGGCAACTTCTACTGTATCACATTAATCATCCTCATAAAGATGTGCAGAGGTGAAAGAGCTTTTACCAATTTCAGACTGAAAGTGTCTTTTGAAAGAATAAATGGAATAATTTTGCGGCATTTAAAATGCCACAGTGCCACGCTTCAGTCTGCATATCCTTGGGTGAGTTTAAAATTGTCCTTGCATTAAGCACAGTTAAAGGGTCTCTTCAATGTGCCTGTAACAGTCTGCTGCAATTCACACAAAAGATTGCGCTTTTTTTCTCCCCAGTGGGACAAGAACAGCAATATCAGTTTTGAAACTTCTGGACTGATACGTCAGCTTAGTCCTTTACTCAGCATGACCTTTATCATCCCATATCTCATTAGAGCCACAGATTAGTGATTTGTCTTTTGAAAGATCAAAATCATCATTTCTAGATGCTGTTTCATATCTGTATGTTTATATCATGCTCTTCCTTGGCATTTCAGTACATGGTATGAAGCACTGGTTTTTAGGTCTAACAATTCTGAGAGGGGAAGAGCAAAACACTAGTAAAATGTCAACATTATTACAGCTTAAAGAAGAATATTACAGTGTTCACAGTCAGTGTGTGTCTTGTGATGAAGCTAAGTTCCTCTCTGAGAAGAGTACAGTTATTTTCATTTTACAAATAAGCAATTGAGATATAAACAAGCATAATAGTTTTACTGAGATTGTAGAAGGAGCTTTGAGAGAGCCAGTTCATCCCTGGTAAATCTGACCAAATCAGCTAACAGAGGAAGAAGATGTATGCAAGAACAAAGAAAATGGAAATCACTCTGTGTGTGTACGAAAAGGTCCATAACTGCCCCAGATTGGTGCTTTCAGAAATGTCATTCTTGGTACTTGAAATTTGGTTCCGAAGTATTTCCTACAGTGGAGCAGAAAGCATTTTTGTTTCTTAATACTCTTCCATGATCAAAAATACGTAATAAGAAGTATTATTTGTTTGTGATCACCATAAATACTGATGTGCATATGGATTTTCACATAGGCATAGTGGCAGAATTATATTCTGCCTTTCAAAGGGATTGTGTATGGTTAAACAAAAAGCACACAAAATCACAAGAGGGAGGAAGCTTGGTGTCTCTGGTCACACTTGTGCACTGGTCAGGCAAGACAGAGTGGACCAGAGGACATGCAGAGCACTGAAATTAGGCTCTTCCTCTGAACTGCTATGCACCCTCCAAAGTCTCTTTGTCTGTCTTCCCTGTTACTATATGGACCTTAGAGGCAACAGGTATCAAGGCTGGAGTGCCTGAGGGAGAGAAGTATTTGTGAACACCTATTCCTTTGTCTCTGCTGGCAGCTTCATGGGGAGAGGGTATCAAGGCCTGGCTTCTCTCACCATTCTGGACCTTCCTGCTCAGAGCAAACATTGCTCTCACCTCCCCCCTGCAGAACACCACCTGGGGTGGGCAGATGGGATAGTTTATCCTCCACTGGTCTCCCATATGGTGGTGTGGGGAAAGTTTTGACCTTCTTGGTGCTGCTATCAGGAGGTTCATGTGGAAGTGATGCTCAAGGACTTTGTGATGCATCTGGGGTTGCCCATGGGACACAATGAGCAGGGAAACACAAGATAATGTGCGTTAAAGTCAATTTACCATGTCTGGTAAGAATTACTGTACATCAGTGGTACCCAGGGAAATTGAAATGGCTGCAATAGCTAAAACATACCTATATGTACAGGGCCTGGCACAGCTGAGCTATGGACGGTCCTCAAAGCATAGCAGGAACCTCCCACATCTTCTTTGCCTGTCTTAGTCCTGTGTAGGGCATGGTCCAGTGTTATTTAGCAGTGAAGCATCAGTCCATAAATCAAATTGCCAGTATTGGGTTGTGTATGTAGCAGTTCCCTTTCTCTTGCAACTGATCATAACCAAAGTCGGACAGAGAATAGTGGGGTTCATATATTAAATATGGCATTTTATAAATGCTTAGCACACTAATTCTCATAGTATAGGGGGTCATATTTAGGTCAAGCAATAAATGTAAAGACTGATAGGGAAAACCTTGGGGTTTTTTCCCTTTTTGAAATTAGATAATTTAGCAAGAACCAAACTTCATGGTATTTGTTGAACAAAATGCATGAAAGTTTATTAAGCAAAATAAATAGAGGAAAATCAAAATATTTAATCACACAACTACAAAGGAAGGCAACAGCTTGGCAAATTGCATTTGCAGCATGGTAAAATGTGTACTGTGTCTGCATAAACAGTAAATCAGCATTTTTATAGCAATACTTTGTGAAGCCTCAAACTTGATATGTGTAAATATTACAAAGTACAGATATATTTGAATATAAGAAGGTAAATACACCAAACCAAAGTAAAAAATTAGGCAATCAGCTCCTAATAATTATTTGTAAACATCCTGTTAATCTTAGAACTCTCTATTTGATGTTTCAATACTCTGTTCAGCAATGATACATTGCAAGGCTGCATTCAAATAGTCATTAGTTTGGAAGTTTCCGTTGTTAGCAGGATACTGAGAAGATAAATGATGAATTGTGGTTTCCTGATTCCATCTTTTCTTTGCTCCCCGTAGGCCTTGTGCTGTCTCCTCTTGATTTATGCCGGAATCAGATCTTGCTTTCAGTCTGACTGGTCTAGTCCGAGTGCAGACTCGCTTCTGGGTCTGCGTGCATCAGGGAAATCAAACCTTTTGGGAGCTGCCACACATCTTGCCTCTGGGGCCTGAGAAAACCTCCACCTCAACACCACTAGTTTTCTCTTCCATGGCTCAGAGACTCAGCTGTCTCTAGGGGCCTGCTCCGGAGGTCATTAAAAGCATTGGGAATGCTGATATTGGCTTAATGGGTCCAAGTACAGGTGTATATTATCAAGAGAGCTTTAAATAAGTGCATTGGGCTTCTCCCAACTGTGCATAGCAAGGGGTGGCACTTGCTGCCAGGTTTTGTGGTTTCATCGTGGGCTCTGTGGTCTTTTGAATTTATAAACAAGCTTAGGATCCTCTATATGTGATTTATTGAAGATCTGAGCTTTCTTTGATTGCTTTTAAGGAGTTTCTCTTGCCCCTCTGTGTAGAAAGCAAGCTGGCAATGCAGTCTAGAAACCCAAGGGGAAAAAAAGGTACGCCTTAGATTTATTATTTTTGATGAAAGGCATTTTTTAAGCTGGATTCATGGTTCCTGGATCCTCTCTCATCAGTTTGAATGCTTGTCCTTGTCTGCTGAACCCTTGCTTTGCAGCCATGCTGCTTTGGTTTCTCACTCCTCCTAACAGTGCTGGGTATTAAGGTGTTTTATCCTGTGGTCACGCAGTTTACAGTCATCCAAGGTAACTACAAAGAGCAAAAACACAAATAAAAGCCTAAAGGAAGCCTGAGATAAAAATGCAGAAAAGTGTCTGTGGAAAGGCACGTCCAGGATTCACTCCAAATGTCCAGCTTGACAGAAATCTTTTAATTGCAGATAAGACCCTGAACACAGATGTCCTGTTCTCTTTCTTTGCATCTGAACCTTGATAAAGCACTTTGACGTGAATGGATCTCTGGGAATATACAGCAGGTTCCCAGTACAAGGCAGTAGTACCAGCACTGCCTGAGCAGTGGAGGAGCTGCTTATTGCTCAGGGCCTCTGCCAACACTTTGACTGAGGGAGTACAAGGGAGGTCAAGGAGGGTGGAACCTAAAGAGGAGCTTGCTCCAGTTAGCAGAAGGCATCTCATCTGGCTGAGCTAAGCATTGAGCACACTTGGGGTTAGCTCCAGTCTTGCCTTTCCCCCTGAACAGTTACATAATAGGTGTTTGGAAAAATAACTTTGCTTGGCAGAACACCGTGTATGGGAAATGAACTCATTTCTCATGATGATTTAGATGCCACAGATATTATGATGTTAAAGCTCTTGTTTTAAAGGGTTGCAGGCTTTTAACAGAGATCACAAGGAACATCATGCTTTGGGATTTAACATTTATTCATTCAGTTCATCAAGTACTGATATGCACATAGTACTTTGTTGCAGGCATCACAGTGCTGATAGTAGCCTGAGGTTATGAACAAGAGATCTCTAGACAGTACAGAAAAGGTTGGCCTTGCATAGTTCTAACCCAGTCGTCATATAATTTTTCCTTAGATCTGACTTGCACGTTTTGTACTTTGAACAAATACAAGCAGTGCTTTTGTTCCCCTCCCCTGCTTTCTGTTGATAAAGGGCTTTACCAATTGATTCCTGAAGCAGCAGTGAAATGGGTGATTTTTCTTTCCAGCGAGTTTCAGCCATGCCAGGACTGTGATAAAAATCACCAGAGCCTATCTGTTCTGAACACCGAAGCAATCAAAATGAACATACTACTAATTTCAGCAGCGGTCTTTGAGTTAAAATTATTAAACACCTTCCATTCCTTTGAAAACATTAACCCAGCCTGGATCTCATTATTGCAGAGATCATACAGTAATCAGAGCAGGGTTTCAGTTGAGTTCATAAAGTCAGGATTTCACTGGCCCCATTCAGGAGGAGGGAAGGGGACATCATAAATACAGTATAATGTTAACAAAAATAGTATCTATTGATTTTGGTAAGGAATAATATTTCCATGTGCATTTCCTTCTCCCTTGTGCTTTCTTTTTCTCCCAGCTTTGAAATATGTTATAGCAGGTTTTAAAACCTTACAAAAATTCTGTATTTTTTTCCAGAGAGGTGAAAAGTTTAATGTATAAATTCAAACAGAAAAGTTGGATCTCTTGCTAATTCCTAGGTATGGATCTTCTATCAGGAAAAAAGTTGTCCGAGTTCACACTCCAGATCTCCTCTGATGAGAGCCAGCTGAGTAGGTTTGTACAGAGGTGGTAGAGACCAAATGGCTCATTGTTCCCAGTTCTTTCCAATTCCTGACATGTGGCCTTTCTCTCCACACCCACAGTATCCTATGATAGCCATTACACTTTTTCTTGGCCTCAATCTTAGGTCAAACAGGCCACAGTCTCATGTAATTTCCCCTTATCTTCAGTCACTTAGATTGAGAAATTAGAATTCCTTGAACATGGCTAACTAGAGCTTAGCACAGCACTCCAATAACAGTATAGATACTTCTTTGTTTCTCCTAATGGTGAAAACATGTCATCTCAGAAATTCTAAGATTTTTTTCTCCTGTCTCACAGTGGCATCACACAGAGATGTCTCATGATCTATCCATCACTGCCTTATTAACCCTGTGGTGTTGCTATATCGCAGTGTTTCTCATGACTAAACGAGTTCTAGTCATTGTTGCTGCCAATTTGACTCTAAAGTCTGGGTGCTCAAGTACCACTGGAAGTTACTTGATGCTGGAAGTGACTTTCCTGTTAACTTCCTGCGGAGGTCTTATGCCCAGACAATGTAGCAAGTTTCCTAGTGTCCATCCACTGTTTCAGTTACTGGCAATTGTTCTTTCGTGTCACTCATCTTCAAGGAGGCAAGGAATGCAGGTCAGGCATAGGGTTGCACATGGAGGTGTCTTAATTTTGTCACAGGTACTTTCTGATGGAAAACATGAACAGTGTCTGTGCTTTGACGTGCACTGTGGCTGTTGCTCATAGGAGCTTTTTCAGCATTTTGCTGAGTTGGAATAGAAGGCTGGAGCTGATGGTTTTTGTAGTCAAGAAGCTGATGATAGTTGATCAGCTGGATCTCATCAGGCTTGTTCTCCGTTAACGCCCTTTGTAACTGTACAACACAGTGCCAGGAGCTGCTGTACAGGACATATTTTCATTTGCACTAAGCTGTTTGGTTGGTTTTTTCCTCAGAGCTCAGCTCTCTCTATACTCACAGTAACTATTATCCTAAAAATTTTCATGAAAAGTTATTGCAGTTCTAAGATAATTTGATGAAACAGCACTCTTAATGCAGTTATTCACGATCACAATGATCACAGAAATGAAGAAAGTACATGTTGAAAAAATCTATTAGAGAACTGGTAAAAGCAATATTGCTCACGTTGCTTAACAGCATTCAATTGCTTTGCATTGCTCATTACAATGAAATCAATGGCTTTGTTCACTATCACCTTTTTTTTCTATTTGTGTAAATACAGTCTATGCTAATGAATATGATATTTGAGCACATCTAAACTGGTTTGTCTTGGAGACTGCAAGTAACAGTTTATTTATAACCTTGTCGGAATCAGATCAACATCCAGGCCAAGCTTTTTTTCTCTCTCTTTATTAAGAGAATGGAATAACTCTCCTACGGTTATATGTATTTTACTAGAGTAGGAATCACGTAGTGCTGGGAAGCTCATAGCACTGGTTTGTTTGCTGTGTCACTAATATTTTCAGTAGTGCTGCAAGCTAACCCTTTAGAAATCAGTCAATGCTTTTAGTAAATGGTAACATCTAATTTTTGAGTGCTTTTACAAAATCCACGTAGTTGATGAAAGCAGATTAAAGGAGCATGAAATTAGTGGGGCTTACAGCTCTTTATGGTTTGTGAGCTGAACTATTATTGGTCTCCAGACCTGATTCAGAATTCCAATAAATGAAGGCCAAAGTTTCTTATATTTAGATTTTCTAAATAGAAGAGCTTTTAAATTACCTTCTTCACACTAGATGAACACCAAATCTCTTGTACATTTGTGTATGAAATTATCCTCTGTTCTTCTCTTTAAGCTGTAACAAAAAAGAGCAAAATGTTGAATGAACTAACACTTTGGCATGAATTTAAGGGTCAATAGTGATTATTAGGGCCTAGGGAGAAGCGTTCCCCAGGGCCACATTATTGCCTTGATGTCTAATGATGGGCTGGCACTGACTGCATTTGGAAATCAAATAATGCATCAGACTGTTAAACTCCCATTAAAACTGTGGTTTCTAATATGTCTGTGGATTGAAGCTTGCATTACTGTATAAAACCCAGTCCAGGGTTAAAGAAGAAGTGCTCTGCAGGAGCTTGTCTATTGATGAAGATGACTATATTCTATGACTATTATTTATTATGGTAATACCAGTATTGTGTTAAAATCCTTCTGGCTGACAAAGAAAACCCAGAGAGTTCAAATTCTTAAAGGAGAAAGATGAGCAAGTGGAGACTGGTATTACAAAAAGGCTTTCAGGATGCAAACAAAGCCGTAAAAATTGTTTGTGGTCATGCCTTAATGTAGTGACTTCCCTCTTTCTGCACTGCTGATTTTGTTTCTCTTTTCGAGTGTGATTTGTGTCAGAAAATGATGTTCAGTAAGGTGTCATGGAGGTTTCTTGACCTTATAGGTCTTCTTGGAACGCAACAAAGCAATGGACGTAAGGGTTTGTAATATTTGTAAGAGCCAGAGAGATGGGATGGACATCAGATGACCAGGAAGGTGCCAGGTATTCAAACACATGGCAGGGGAGCGAGGAAAAGTGTCATGCTGCTGAAGGAGGTGTCATGTTAAAGCAATATTGCACTCCTGAAAGGGAAGGAACTGGTCAAAACACTGGTTTGAGGATGTTTTTACTGGTAGAGAGTCTTGTGTGTGTTTGCAGGGTTAGAGAGTTAGGCTGTAAGACTGCATGGAAAGTACTCAAATCTCAAATAAGCAGACAACTTCTAGAAGCAAGAAATGGCAGGTGGTAGAAGATTCCCCCCTGTTCCCCCACAGCAGGAACTCCAAAGAGTTCTGATCAGTAGTGGGCAGGTGGTTTCTGCCTTCTGAGGAAGTGAGAAGTCTCTGGGATTTATTTAATTATATGGAATATTATTCTTTTCCTAAAGCTGGTGTCTGAAGGACTGTTTAACAAACTGACAGCAATGCATAGTCTCGTCACTCACACTCTATACACAAGAATATAATGTGCACACGCTTTAGCCTCTTCAAATGTCTGTTCAAGATGTAAAAGGAAGGGCCACATTAATTCCAGTCACGTGTCTGAAAGGAGGTGCAGTGACAAAAATTTTTTGTTTACTATAAGGTTTAAAACTCACGCTGCCAAAACCACTTCAGTGTTTAGATGATTTGCTTTCATGCAAAAATTAAAAGAAAAAAAAAGGGGGGGAAATGTTTCTGATTCAATTAGAAGCAGAACAATCTGTGATTCCTAGAAAGCTCTGCTAAGCAAGGTTTCCACAAACATGAGAGGCTATTGCTTAAAAAAAAAACAAAACAAACAAACAAAAAAACCACAACATTTTCCAGATGTGAAGTTACACTTACACTTTGACTTCTGGTATTGTTTTCATTTTAAAACAAACAAACAAAAATGCTTGCAGAGGCTTTATCACAAAAAAACCTCGGTTTACATTTGACGCTCTTAACAAACATAGATTCTCAGTCACCCCTAGATAACTTTAGCTTTTAAATACAATGACTTTTATTCTTCTACCTTGCTCTATTTACAGTTCTGTAATTATTTTCTTTTAAGAGGATAAATAGTGCTTCATCTTCACAGTCTGTAGAGATACACAAGTGCAAGCCCTACTGGCATTGCCACACTAAGATAATATGTAGCACAAAATTGGATTCTAGATATGTCTAATATAAGGAAAATGCCCAGTGAACTGCAGCTTGTGCCCGTTCACCTTCTCTTGCATGGTGGCAGTATAGTAGCAGCTAGGGATAGCGGGGTCTGCTGCCATTGAGAAGAGACCCTGTAAAAATCAGGTGTTTGCAGTGAGCCTGCATCACTGTGTAATACACAGTTAGAGTCACCAAAATGAAAATAGTTTTGAGTTCTTGCATGGAAGAACTATCTGAAAGTTTTCATTTGCAGCAGAAGTTTTTGCATTGAAAACCACACTGGGGTTAAAAAGGACATTTTTTTAGTGAAGAAATGTTAAATATTCAGTCAAATTTGGTTTCTTATGGTTTCATTTTTCATCCATTCACCAAGAACATTATACATGTCTATGCTGCCTTTGGTTGCTGTTTCCATCTTTTGGTTTGAGTATAGGGAGCCAAATGTCTGAAGACAGCTGTCAGTGTTGCTTTTAATGGGCAAAGCCAGAGTGTGATCTGTTCCATCTCCCAGACCTAAAGCTGCCTTTGTGGAGAGCTGCAGGGTGAACCAGCAAAGCAGACAAGCAATCTGCACAACAGAGAGTTTCACCTGAAGCCTTTTGTATGCTCCTTTTTTATGTGCTGGATTATTGCTGAGTTATTGCACTCATACCAAGGTACATAAACGTTGTGGGGTGTTGTGGTTTTTTTTTTTTCTTCTCCAAATGCACAGCTGTAAAACCCTCCTTGCTGGGAGAAAAGGCAGTCTTAACAACTACATTTTCTTCAATCTCTTTTTGTTTCTGTTTGGTGTCTCTAGCTGAAAAATATTTCAGTCATCAAAGGCTTGATCCAAGCTAAGAGAATATGTACATCCCTCTGTTTTCAGCAGGAGCTAACATTCATAAACCATTTTTGATTAATATTAACACTGGGTTTTAGATTCTCAGTTTGGATGACAGAAGAGACCTTTGAATATAGCTTGGCTGCATTGCTTGCATACTTAAATATCTTCACATATTTCAAGACTGTGAGCAAAATCAGCTGTGTGCCCACCATGGTTCTTTTGAGGACTCAGAGAAGGGCCAAGAAGTGACCTCTGATGAGATCTCACGAAAGAGACAGGGCACCATGATATTATGCAATATCACAGGGAAAGAAATCAGAATGAATCCTTTTAATCAAATAAAGATCAGAGTATTAGAAGCAGAAGATAGGGTTTTTTATCTGCAGGAAATGAACTCCCAGATGAAAAATTCGCACCAGATATTCACAATATATGCTCACTTCCAGCTAGCATGAGAGCAAAGATCAGATTTGCCACTTTACCTGTAAACAATTAAACAATTGAGATCACAAAGAACAATCTACCAGTGACCTTACAATGTGTCAAAACCTGAAATTGCTAGCAAATGATGTAAATCTCAGTCCCATTAAATTCTCACTAGGGCTTCAAGTTTAATGCTGGCACCAAGAAAAGGTAAATGTTGGCAAATGATGGTACAATATGCTAAGTGTTAAAAGTAACAATGAAGCTATTGTACAGTTTGCTTAGAATTTAATGAATTAACACAAGTTAGATCCTGTGTGATAGGTGCTCGGTTCACTGGTGGCAGTTGAGATCTTCATGGCTGGCACAGGAGCCCCTGAGAAAGTGCCCTGACTTCTCCGAACTTGATTTATTTTTCCTTTGTTTGATTTAGAATACTAGCATTTTTTGAGGCCAGACTACCACAGGCTGTTATGATCTCTTTATCTAATATCCTGCACAAGAAAAGCATAGCCCAAAACTTTATAGAAGGTCAGTCATAATACCTCATTTACCTAATCAGATCAACAGTCAACAAAGGGGCATGAGACAATGAGCTGTGTAAATGCTGTTCTGCAGCTGGTAAGCTGTTGTAATCTGCTGGGTGAGGGTCAAAGCACAGAGAAATCAACATAAAAACCAATGTTGATTTTGGTAGATCATACCCTAGGGCTTACTGACACATGCAGTTTTTGTATCTGGTAGCGAAGAATACTTGTTGGTGAACATGTGTAACAGTATCTGATGGTTTGGTCTACATGAGCAGTACGATCTGAATGGAAGATTATAAAGGCCTTTGGGATTTCTAGTTTTTCCATTCCTCTTTTTAAAAGTACCATTTGTTATCACAATTAAATTCTGGATTTTATTTGTAATGATGTTTCTAGCAAGCAGTTGAAAACACAGGCCACCTCTTAACCGTGGGGTTAAAAAGGACATCCATTTAAAAAAAATTGATTGGCCAGGATAAATCCAAAGGCATGCATGGCAATATAAAAATTTTAGATAAGTTGCTTGTTGTTTTTTTTCAGCTGGCGATTTGCACACCAGTATTAATATTTGAAGATAGAAAAATTGGTGCAGAGAACTTAAAGTATCTGTCGTGTTAATTGAAGTTGACTTGCCATATGTGATTTTTTTGACTTACAAGAGATTTTTTTCTTTGTGCCACACAGGAATATGTTCTTTTCTAATTATAATTATTGGTAGGGTCTCTGATTTTCTTTAATAGAAAATGGCTTGCCAGAGTCCCTTTATTGCTTGAGTAGTCCATGTAACTATTCCATGTAACTAGTCCATAGGAGTCTACCGTCATAACTGTGTATATAGTCTCAATCCTTTTGTTATATAGTCCAAGGATATATGTACTGCAAGAGACCACAAAGTTCATGATACATTTTATACTTTAAAGTACTGAATTTATCACAGGTCTGTGTAACTCCTTTTGTGATAGTTTACAGTGTTCATAACTTTGAGGTGAATCTTGAAGATGTATCAAACTTTCTAGACTCAATATAAGTGATGTGATTATACATATGATCTTTCTTGGGATTCCAGAGAACTGGACCTGGTGACTCACTTGGTCCCTTCCAAACCCATTTTTCCTAAGAGAAACAAATTTCTGAGATGGTGGGAATGGTGATTTGGGATTTTCTCGTTGGATCTGGTATCAGACCATTGCTATTAAATGATTGTAAAGGCCACTGTAAGGAGAGAGGTGCTGACTTTCAGACATAACATCATTAACTTGTGGTCATTAGAAAAATCCCATGATACTTTTTGAAAAAGTAGAGTAGTTAACCTTGATGGCTTGGCCGAACTCCAACTTTTGTAATTGCATTCTGCCTAACTAAAATTGCATTGCATTCATTCAATTGGATGTTGTATTCTTCACCTTTTACCCCAAGCTGCTAAGTAGTTCTGTTCAATATATTCTATATTTCAACCCAGAAATGTCTTAATTCAGCGTTATTTGTTTTGAATGATAGTTTGTAAAGTGCTTTGAAATCCTCCTTGCTGAAAGTTGCTGTCTACTGTAAATGTAAATTTTCTTTGTTGCCAGCTGTAAAATCATACAGGATTTGACATCAAAAGATCTATGCCTTGCCCCATTATGATTTGGCTTGAAGAGCTCCTGAAAAATCCTAGGCAGAACATGCATAACACAGCCATTTTCTGCAAGGATGCCGGGCAGAGAGCACGCATCTTCCAAAGCCAAGCAAGTAACATAATCTACCTATGGATCAATACAATGCCCTTCAGGGACACTGATACTCAGAGGCAGTGGGGGAATTAGCGACGTGGTGTGCAAATGCTGTGCTGGTAATGACGGTCGTAGCTTTAAGAGAGCATGGCCATGCTCGAAATACTGCAAGAGGTTAAAACTCATCACCCTGGTAGACTGCAGACTTGTCTGAAATGTAAGTTTTGTAGGCAACCAAGGGAAACTTTTGCTTGTTTGCACTGAAATCTGTCAGGGGAGTTCGGAGTGGACTGTGGTCTAAATATAGTGGTGTTTGTTTTCTAAGCAAATCTTACATTTTTTTGACAAAAGTCTTCCATCCATGCATCAAAGCAAGTGTACTTCAAGGGACTTTATCTCTGTAGATAAGGCTATGTGATACAGGAATTAGGAAAGGAATAAAGCTGGAATTAGTGCTAAATCCACAGTAATATTCTGCTGTGAGATACTTCGACTCACAGTTCTTTTCAAGTTGCACTGTGTGCAGTGCCAGCCAGCTGTGTGTGCTTGTAATGAAACATTAAAGAAAGTTTCAGGCACCTGAAGGTGAAAATCACCTGTTTATTGTTCTCTGGGTAATATCTACTGTGAGAGTCAAAACCTGCCCATGTCCCCAGAAAGCAAGCAGGGAATTCAAGGGTGAACGTGAAAGAGGGAAGACAAAAATCTGCCTAGGGAAAGGGGTAATAAAGACAAAGCTTTGTGCTTTGCCCAAGAGTAAATTTGGGATTTTTTTTCCCTTCAGGTAATGCTCTGTACTTCTTCTTGATTTTTTTCTTGTGGGACTCAGGCAGACTGCACCAGCACAAGCAATGCTGCTCTTGGGATAGCTTTCCCTGGCATCTATGGCTTGATCCAAAGCTGACCAAAGCCAATGCAGTGCTCCCTGTGGACTTCAGGGAGTTTGAGAGTAGAAAGCTCAAGTGCTCTGACAGTGGCTTTATTCTGCCAGCCTCTTTAGAGGAAAGATGCTTAAAGCCACCTTTCATCCGAAAAGTCTGAAACTTTTCAGGCTTTCATGTGCTCAGACTGGGGAAGTTTTTTTTCCCCTTTTCCTACCTTGAGCCTATGGCCCCTCTTCATACGCTCGTAACCTGCTCAGTGTTTGATGTGTCCAAGTGGTGCATCTTTCTGTAGGTCTTATGTGGAGCCCAGCAGAGCTGCTGCCTGCGGAAGTGGGGGAGACATTTTCCAGACAGTGCTGTCTCCTGCCTTGTGGAGCATTGCCACTCAACAGGCAATATTATGTGAGGCACAGCTTATAAATGGCATTAGAGGACCGTCGGGTGTAACAATTATGGCCCAAGGAGCAAGGATAACAAGGGCTTTGTACTGAATGTGGAGCTAATCAGGGACCCTTGGCACCAAGCATATTTTGTAGTTCCTAGCCCTAGCAGGAGTGACAGAGGTGACAGCCTGCCTGCAGCCTCCATTGCAGGGGTTTTCGGGAGCAGGGAGACCTTCTCCCATCCATCATGCTGCTTTCTGGTGAGACTGGAGCAGGCAGGGAGAAGGGGAAACATGGACAGTTTATAAAACAAACAGCTGACCTCTTCAGTCTCCTGGCAGCACAACTACAAATCTGATTTCACATCATGTTCCTATATAAGTAGTAGCATCCGAGTTTATTCCCACAGAGCCAAACCCCTTCCTTAATGGGATGAGTTTCCTTCCCTACCCAAGGAAGCATGGTACCCACCCTTCTTCATTACTACAAATGGTTCAAATTGAACCCACAAGGCTTATTTACTCAACTATGTGACTAACTTTGTGAAACACTGAAGTCTGTGAAATGAATCGTAGGCAGAACCTTGCCCTCTTAACAGTCACTTGTATTCAGAGCATACAAAGCTGCTACCCAGACATTGTTGTTACAGTAGGCCTGGATGTACTTATTATAAACTTATTAAATTGCTGGCAGTATCCTGGATTGTCTTAGAAATGCAAAATTCATATAAATATGAACTTTATAGTTGAACTTAGTAAGCTCATAGTTTTAACAGGTAAAGATACGTGACCTTATTTAGGTGGGCAAGACACAAATCTTGGTGTAGTTTGCATTGTTCCTCCAAAGCCTGGTGATGGGTTGCCCTGGTATTCTTTGTCATTTTATGCTGCACCTTCCATGTGCTCTGAGAGTATAGACCAATTTTCTAGTTATCTACACATCCACCTATTTTTCTCAGGTATTCTCCAACTGTAGCCATGAAGATAAGTTTACATTAGGCCTCATAGAATATATCACCCTCCTGGAAAGAGCTCTTCCACCTCTAATGAAGTCATGTGGTGTTGCCATACTAATTTCTTCTTACCTGTCTGTGGAATGCCTACCCTGTTTCATCACTGCAAGCCGTATCTTCTTCAAAGCCTTCTGCTCCACACCAGGATGCTAATTTTCTAGAGGAACGCTGGCCAGCAGTGAGAGCATTAACCTGGACTTCTGCAAGTTGAGTTCAGAGTTCCATTCCCAAAGACTGTGCTGAAACTGGCCATGTTCTGGCCCTGTATCAGGACAGGATATGGTGCAGCTTCTACTCTCAGTGCATGCAAAGTGAGAAAATCCAGGTTTGTAGCCCCAGAAGGAAGCCAAGTCTCCCAGGCCCTGGCTGGGCAGTGGGAAGACATGGTACTGCAGTGTCCACACAGTGGGCAGCCTTGGTATAGGCTCCCTGCTTTAGGTCTCTTCATGTGAAATGTGGATAGTGATTCTCTTCTCTCTATGAGATGTTCTGTGTAGATACATTCAGATATAGATACCTTGCAAAAGAAAGCTAGCAACCAAAAGGGCAATTAAGAGCCAATGAGACACTGTAAATGGTCTTCAAAACCATCCCCTGTCCATTGCCTTCAGTATTCCACAACCACTTTTCTCCTGTGTGAAGTTTTCCTTAGCTCAGGACACCTGTCTGCCCCTCCAGGTTAATGTGTGCTTGGAGGTTGGTGTTTCCACGATGATATTGCTGAGTTCTTCTCTGGCATTCAACAGCTTTGAGAGCAGGTGACAGGTAAATGAGAATGTGGGAGCTACATTTTGGTTACTGTAGTCATCCTGGCAGAACAAATGTCCTTGTGCTCGAGGGACACCTCATGAGAGGATGAGCTCTTTGGTATGGATCCATGGCACTTGTCTCCTGTATAATAATGGTGGGATCTGCTATCATGTAATAAATAGGTGACGTCTTTATTTCTTTTCTGAGTTTTTTTCCTAGCAAATTCTTCATCTGGTGACAGAGAGGTTAGCTTTGAAGCTTACAGATGGCTGCTTAGGAACCATAACCTTAGCACCTAAAATCCCAAACCCAATTAAGACATGAGGATGGGTGATAGAATATGTAGAGAGAAGAAAATGTTTTAGCAATAGCCTGAAAACATTATCTGCACCCCTCAGCCTGCTCTGTGAATCAAGTGTACTTAAGAGGTCTGAAAAAACAGATCTGTAACTATATCGTGTGCTCAGTAGATGGTAGAGGTTGTGGTTCCCTCCTTCCCATCTAACTCCAAAGTAAGATGCCAAAGTGATGTTTCAAATTTGTGGAAGCAATTAAGGAAAAAGCTGTGGTGTCATGGGACCTGTTCAGGATTTCAGGACTGGTTTATGGGCTAGGTGGAGAGTGTGAGCAGACAGCATGGAAAATGGGAGTATCAAGAAGGTTTGGCCTTTCACAAAGTATGCACCAGTGAACTATGAATTGAAACATTTTATAGGTGCTGGGGAATGTCTGCTGGCACAAGCCCAGTTTCAAAAGTTATATAAAGCGGGAACGATGTGACCAAAGACTCTCTGGGAATAAATCACTGAACTCTGGTCAAGTCTCTGGGGTCTCAAGCCAAAATAGTGTGAAGAAGGAATGCAGATAGGCTACAGGAAATTGAATGTCTCCTACAATGACCCGCATCATTTTTTCCATTTGTTAATGATACCTTTGATGTGATTTAGAGCTGAGCTGGTTGGACTATTTAGAACCATCCGTTTGGATATTGGTAGCAAGAGAGAAGAGTAGCTCACAGAGACATGGTGTTTATGGCCTGGCAAGGATTTCTGAAGCTGACTAAAACATTTTTCAGTGGCTTAATGTCCTCATTGGCTTTGAGAGGTTTCTGAACCAAATATTAGAGAAGCAAGCAGGTGCACTGTTTTACCTTGGCAGTGGTGAAAGACCAGAAATTATTTGGAATGGCATTTACTCAGATGCTTAAGTTTGCTTAATAATAATGGGATTCAAAGAAAAAGTTAAAGTAATAGTACTACTGGTTAAGTAGTAATATATTTCAGTGTCAGTATTTGAATGGGAATTGGTTCAGAGTAAAAATAGCCTATTCCAGATCTGTTAGAGAGGCAGTGACGATCAGATGGTACTGTACAAAATGGGGAAAAGACAGGTACCTATCCCACAGGCATTGGTGACCCCAGACTGAGATGAAGCTTTCTGATACTGAGTAATTTCTGTTAATCTATTTTGATTGTAAATAAAAAGAAATAATTAAAAAGACTGTAGTGGTTTAACCCCAACCAGCCAACATAGCCATATGTCAGCCCCTGTGAAGAAAATTAACTTTGCCTCAACCAAAACCCTTACAAAATCTTATGCTTCCAGAGAGAATATAGATGCTCTCTAAATGTTAATATCCATTCAAGTCCAAATATGGACTTCTGTTTGTAAATCTATTTGGTAAAGGGCAAGAATAAAATAAGTTAGAACAAAAAAAACGTAGAAGCTGATAGAAAAACATAATGCTGTATTTTTATTTTTTTTTTTGTTGTTTCAAATAGTGGTAGTGTGGTAAAATAGCTTAATGGATGTTTTTCCTTTGGTCGGATGTAAGTCCAAGAGCAAAATGGAATCCACTTAAGTAGGATGTGCATATATGTCTTATAGGTCACACACTGCAGGGGGTATTTTAGTAAACCTGACCACAAGACCCCAGACACTACTTCCAATAGCAGAGAGTGTCTAATGCACACTGTTCTTGAGGGTAATTACCAGGAAATGCAGAGGGATCAATCATACTTGATGCACTGAGCAATTATATTTATTCCCTGAAAAGTCTTTAATGTTCATGGGATGCAAAGTGTGTGAATTTCATTTTAGCACAGAAATATTGTTAGGAAAACAACAGTGTTAATGAAGCAGAGAGGCACACTGTAAGACCATGCTCAGACATTAGGGAGATGCTCTCCATAAAATAATCCCATTTTAGATATATGAACTAAGAAAGAAATACTACTGTGGGAATTTGCAAGTTGGGAGGAGGTCTTTGAAAAGAACCACCCCTTACAAGCAGACTGAAACCCTACAGGGGCAGATCTTGTGCTTCTGTCAGTGAGGACTCTGAGGTGGGAAACAGTGAAGAAAGTGAGCCTAGATCCAGACAAGAAGGTGGGGTGCAATGAAGACAACCTGTGCCTGATTTAAGAACGATAAATAATCATGTTCTTTGAGAAAAGAGAGAACCTCGTTTTGTGCTCTGTTTCAGGGTTTGGATATGCTGGTGCAGACTTGAAGCTCTTTGTGGGCTTAGCTCCTGGAAGTGGTTCATTTTGTTGGCAGAGTTGGGTCATCTGTTCTACAGCCATCTCAACCACCAACTGTCAGGGCACTGGAGGTTTCAGTTCCCCTAAAGCATCTTTCTTGGGACTAGCGCAATCCATAGGCTGGGTTTTCCCCACTTGCTTCATTAGCTCTCTGATTAAACTACATGTGATAGTAAGACTGGAAGAGGAGATCTGTGTTTTTGTTAATAAAGTGCTAACATGGATCTAGGCAGAGTATCTGGTAGGTATGGTTGTCTGGTGCAGCTGGGATCCTCTTAGGTGGTCTCCTACTACCCACCAGCCCTCCCCTTTTTCAGCTGTCTGTGTCAGGCTAGTGGTGTTCTCACCAAAATGTTGGAGGGTAGAGCATGAGTTCTGCTCTGCTGAAAAGTGAGGCCATTAGCAAATTTCATACAACCACAGTTGTCTTAGAAAAGAAAGGGCCACCAGCTCTGGTTTGAGTGGCTGGGATTTTGTGGCCTGTTCAGATTCCAGGCAGCAATGCCTGTGCTGTCCTCCATGTGTGCTCCGGTTCAAAAGAAACCTGAAAGTGTAGATCAAAGCTGGTAATTGTTTCTAGTTGGTTTGAGCAGTGCGATCAGGAAGGTGATGCTGCCTGGGGCTGAGGGAAGCTGAGCTGAGAGCTGGCAGTGGGGGTTGGCTGCTGCCTTCCCGTGGTGCTGCGGGCACTGCCCTGCCACCCCCCTGCCAGGAAACCGGGGCAGGAGGAGCTGCCACCGAGCTGCCTGTTTGAAATCTTTGAAACCCTGCAATAAGAGATGTGGTGCAGACACCAAATTTTGTTAAGCAGAAAGAAGGTCTTATCAGATGGTGGGTCAAGAGATTCGTGTGGGTTTTATGAATCACCTCTGTCTGGAGGGCTGCGGCTCATTGGGGCTGCTGGCATTTCTAGTAGTGATATTTAACCAACATTTTTTCTTCTTTTCATTTTCCTCCTTTTTTTTTCATTTTTGCTCTTTGAAGTGTCTTTCTGAGATTTTTGATGAGGTATCCTAAAAGTTCATCCTCCCACTCAGCCAGGCCAGACTGGGGGAGCTTGTGTAGCCTCTCCTTATGCAAAATGATGAGAAAATTCACGACTCTCATGGCAGGAGCTCATTGCAGTATGTCTGCAAAACATACAGGTGCTAAGAAATTAGGCAGGCACAGAGTCCATGTGAGTAATGTTAAGGGAAGAGTCGTGCCTGGGGGAGGTATATGAACCAAATCACATATACCACATAAAGTCCGAGCCTGTGTTTGCTCTTCACCCTGTCAGTCCATTAATATGATTCCACTTGCAACCTAAAATGGAAAAGCAGCTTAAAAAAAAAATTTTTAAAATAAAGCAGGCAAATAATCAGGCTACAGAGAAGTGGTGTCTTTTTTTTTTGAAGTGTATTCACAAGTTAATTCAGGTAGGAAATTATTCTGACAGGTGGCAAGTAAAGTTTGCTCCCATGGGCTATTTGCGCTTTATTTAGGGCTTAAATGAAGCACAAAACCTCATGAAAGACAGAAAATCCTTCAACGTGGAAGAAAACTCTGTGGAGGTGAAATGTGGCTAATCCAAGGCCACCTTCTCCGCAATGTTTTCAATTGCTGCCTGAGAGCAGTGCAAGGGGTTGGCAGCCCCCGTTAATCCCAGCCCATGGCACGCTCAGGGACCAGCGCCATAAAGACGATTTCTTCAGTACCTCTCTCCACATATAAATGGACTCATTTAAGCTTGCCTGTGTATGCTTCAGGGGTGCCAGGCTCCCAAGGAAGATAAAATGCCCCTTGGAGACACACATGGTTGTTTCTAAAACCATGCATTGCTGTCAGTGGAGTTATAAGCAGAGGCAGGCACCCAGCCTGAATTGGGACAGCACTGGACCACTGGTAGCTGCCAGAGGGCTTTTCAATGTGTTATTTTCCCCTCAAATTAGTAGTTTTCTGTTCTACCGATGGTTAAAACACGGATAAGAGCTATGCACCTTGCACTTACATTTTAATGTGTAAATGTTATTGCAGAGTCTGAGGTAATTACCTGGTTGTTCCTTTTACTGCGTGTAATTACAACAAAATTCTACGGGGATAGTTTATAGCGACTCAGTGTGAAAATAAGGTAGTTGAAAGCAGCGGTTAGGTTAGGTGGTGTTTACGCTTCTTTTGCTCTGAACAGGCTTTGCAAAGAAACGCACCTGCATCTACCATGTGCTAATTAACTTTTCCTAAGATATTTTCATGGTGAACACCCAGAGCTTGGTGCCAACCTGTTAGGAGAAAGCTCTGCTCTGCTGAAGCCCAATGGGCACCCACCTGATAGGAGCTGAATGCTGACCCCCCGCTCCACGAGCTAGGAGGCACATACTCCTCCCTCACTGGGCTGTATGTCTGAGGCCATAGCAGTTCTTGCATTTTAGGCTGGCGCATACTGGGTAGAATTTATCCCCAGAGGTTTTCCTGAAGCCAAATTTACACAATGTTTTGGGCAAGAACAACACTGGATCTTTTATTGCAAATACTTAATATGTGATAACTTAAGACTTTTCTTTACCACACTGGGCCACATCTTTTTTTTCTGTCTCTAGACGTGGGATTGCACTGCTTAGCTATGTTTATATTGCTTAGTTATGTTTGGAGAATCTGGCTGCCTTCTGTCTGATTTATCTTTTGGTCCAGATTCTCTCATCCCGTGTTAGGGGGGAAGACACAAGGGGTTTGCTGTCTGCTGAAATAGCATCCATACCATCTGTATGTATTCTGTATATATTCATACACACAGCTTTACTGCATCAGGGTGATTTCAGGTGGCTTACCTGATCCTTAGCTGCCATTTCAGGGACTAAGCTTTCTCGCTTCTTACCTCTGTGCTCTATCTTACCAAATATAAAGGGTTTAGTGGATTTTTAAGCAGAGGTAATGGAGAGAGTCACATTGATTAGAACAGGCCCCGAATCAGACCCTTCGTTTTTCCCAGCTGTCACATGGGAGACACTTATTATTCTGGCCTTTCTTTCCTTTTTTTATTTTCTTTTTTTCATCAGAATTCACTGTGGACGTTTCTTTCCATCATTACCTAAGAGTTTGTGGAAGGAAAAGTTGCATTTTAAAAAAAGCCTGCCTTACTGCAATTTATTCAGCTGTTTCCTGATTCCAGCTGTGCCCTCTTGCTCTTACAGGGTTAAAGAGGTTGAGTTTCCCCAACACTAAGCAGAGAGAAAATCTCAAGGTGATCAGGAACCGTGCATGTAATAGTCTTAATTGTTCTGTGCATCATTAAAATGTTCATGCATTTCATGTACTTCAGGCTGAAAATTGCCCATTCAGCTTTAACAGGTAATTACAGGAGTGACCAGGCATTCACATGGCACCCACGTGCTTATCAGATATGACAGAAGGATATGCCCACACCTGATTCATTATTTTTTATTTCTTTTCTAAAAACCTATGTTATCACTGTGCAAATAGGCTGGAATTCTGCCCTGGGCCTGACTTTTCACAAAGGAAAAAGGAGGGGAGCAAAGCACACCCCACGTGCACTTGGTCAGACATGTAGTGTGGGCACTGGCTGCAAGCACGGGAGGCTGAGGAACCTCTGAAGGGTGGCTTTGCTGTAAAAGGGCTGCTCACTCCTTGTAAACAGGAGCAGAGGGGGCAGATTTTGTGCTGTGCCCCTGGCAGATGAGGCAGAGAAAGTGCAGCTCTGGGGGATGCGGAACAAAGGTGGCTGTGAGCCCTCTGTGCTGCGTGGCTCTCTGCTGCCGCGCAGGCTGCCAAGGCTCCTGACACACATATAGTCAGTCCCAGGCTGCTCTGGTTTGAAGTAGGGCTCCCTGAGCTTCCTGCCTTTGCCATCCGCAGATTTGGAGCTTCGTTCTTTCCACCAACTTTCTGCCCGTCTCATCAGGGTGCAGTTGCCACAGGTAGCATCATTTTGGCATGAGGATGGGAGGCTGCTGGACGATGAGCTGAGTGATAACACTGGAAAGTCATTGCTGACTCTTCTGGGAAATGCAGTGCATTACCTGCATTTCTGTATTAGATTTTGTATCCCAATTAAGAAATTTTTTTTAAGTGTTTTCCCTTTAAAGAGTTCTATGCCTTTTCTCTAAAAGGTTTTCTCTAAAAAGTATTTTATTGTAATGGAACAGAACTTTGGTCAGTTGGAAGAGACCAGTGTGTCTAAAAAAATAAACTTCTTTCTTGAGGAAGAAGGTGTGTTTGGCTCCCCTACCTCTTCAGGATCAGAAAAGCTGAAGTCTTGTCCACAAGGTCTTAGGTGTGACCAAATCCTTCAAATTTGCAGGAGTCAGAAACTTTTAGAGATTATGCAAAAATATACACTGGCCCTATATGTGGGCAGACATCACACACCTAGATGACAGGAAGATGTTTTGATTATGTTACCAAGAAATGCCCTGTAATTTCAGTGGGAATTTTTACAAGTAAAGATAGAGCCATGCGTACTGTGGGGCCCAGCCATTCCCTAGCTTGCAGAAAAGGGATTATAGGCATATAGTTCTGGAAGTAGCTTCAACTGATCACCTCATCCATCCTTCTCAAGTCTGATGGGAACAACTATAGTTAGACTGTCCCTTGCTGAGTCTTTACATGGACCAGTCTCAGAAGCTACTTCTGGGCACACCAGCTTCATTCCAGTGCAACCTGTTCCAGTACATGGTAATTATTAGAAGTTGGGGGGACAAAATTTCCTAATATCTAGCTTAAATCTCCTTTGCTGTAAATTATATCAATTATTTCTTATCTCAGAAATAATGGATGTGGAGAACAATTGATTATCCTTCTTTTTATAGCAGCCTTTTTAACATACCTTTTTATATCAGACGACTAGTCTCCTTTCAGTCTTCTCTTTTCCAAGGTAAAAAAATTCCATTCCCCTAAGCTCACTGCAGAAGTCGTGTTTTCTAAATCATGTCATCCTTGCAGCTCTCCCTTGGACTCTGCGAAGGTGGCTGCTCCTTCTCAGATGCTCTGCTGGAGCGTTTCTCTACGTGAAACCAGAGCAGCATCAGGCAGAGTGGGATAAGAATGTCTTGTAAATGTGTCAAAATGCCAGGGGCAGAGGGGAATAAATAGGCATTGAACTAGCCAAAATGTTGATTTATTTTTTTAAGCTCAGAATAAAATTCCTAGATTTCTTCTGCATTACACATTTTTTCTGCCAGTTGTCCTGTTTTGACATTTCCTATCTCCAGGAGGTTTGTACTGGCAACTTCTATTGTATTAAAACTATCTAGTCCTAGTTAATCAATGTGCAAAGCTCTCAGTCTCTACTAGGCTACATGTCTGCATTTCCTCCTCTGAATCATTCATACACTTTCTGTTTTGGTGTTCAGCCACCCCATAAGTAAAACTTCTGAGAAAATTGTTTACCCTTTCTGTCAAAGGGTAGTATCTTGCGTGTTCCAGCACCTTGTAGGTCTGAGTTTCCTCTAAAAGTTCTTATTCTGCCTCAGATTTCAATTTAAAAAAGCCTTAACCAGATATTTACTCAGCATTAGCAGCAATAGCCCATTCATGGGATTTTATGTCCTGAGGGTAAATAACTCGTTCTCTTCATTGTTCATTAAAAACAAGTACAGTTTGCACCCTTTGTCTCTTCCCTTAAAAAAACCCCAAACTTTACTATATTGCCCACCAGTGAATATTTCATTATTTATTGCTTAACTCCCTTTCCATACTTGACATAAAAGATGTAAAATAGGATGGGTCTACTAAAGGAGTAGTTTTGAAGGGGAGAAACAAACCCAAAGCGTCAGTGCCTGTGGAAATGCTATTTCTCACTTGGTGGCGTTCGGTGTCATTAGCCGCGATAGCGAACCCTCTCAGCCAGCATGGTGAACCCTCGCACCATGAAGCACTTGTAATTGTTCCTTTGTGGCACTGCACCATGGAGAGATACCATTTTCTAACTCATTTCTATTGTTTTCAAATGAGATCTACGGTCTGCGGACACGACCTCTTGAAAGGAGCTCCGTAGTTGATCATCCTCGTCATATTTAACTGGGGTTTATAGTGTCCACTTGAGTCTACTGACACAGTGGGTGAGAAAATAGAGAATTAATCTTCTATCACATTCCCTTCTGTAGAGACATTTCCTAATTAAACATAGCAGAAAATTACTTTAAAAGTAGCAGGAGGAGGGGAAAAAAAAAAATCCTTCCTCTATTGTGGGCATGGGCAGTCTTAATTGAAAAATTGTAATTTATTCATGCAAAGCTTCTAGCTTCACTTCATGTCCACAGTGATCTTCCTAATATGGAACTGGCTTTGCCCCCGACAAGGACTCGTGTTAGAAAAATAGAAGAATGAGCTATAATTACTGTTTTGCTTCTGGTTGGTTTGCTTCAGCTTTTCTGTTCATATTTATCTGTGTTTCCAAATTTAAGAAAAATCCCTTGGTAATTGTCTCTTCTCTAAGATCTTCTCACTGTGACAGTTGTCACGCAAACTGAGAATTTTGCACTTTAGTATTCTGGTCTATTAGCTGCTAAGAGCACAGATAAGATAATGAGAAATTAAAGTCCCTTTTTAAAACATTTTGGTTTTAAAATGACAACTTTAAATATATTACTCTGTTTAGAAAGAGAAATCTGAGTGGATGGCATGATGGGTAATGATATGTAAATGACCATTCATGCATGAAAATCAGGGCCACAGTTGAATGTATTAAGCAATGACTGATATAATCATTATTTTGGATTTTGCATCTGTAGACAGGGGATTGCAGATATCAAGTGAATTGCATATTTAAAGAAACATCAATGTGTGCGTAGAATAAAGAATATTTTTGACATTTTTGCGTTAAGTATCCTAGTGTTGTGCTGTTTGGACTTAAATAAGGTCAATATGCTGGGTTTATGCTTTTTATATTATCTCTGGCTCTCGCTTTGGCAGGTCCTCCCTTTCCCTGTTTGTACAGCATGCCATCAGAGTGCCAAGTTTATAATGTCAACTCTTCTCAGCTCCCTGTAATGCATTTATCTACAGAAAGCTGCCTTGTGCTCACATGGAGGGGAGAGCTTAGGGAAAGACAGTTGCTCACAGTTTTTAAAAGATATGTAAAAATTCACTATTGCTGCAATGCCTTTGTCACTCTCGCGTTTATACGTGCTTCCCGCTCTGGCAGGATGATGTGAGAAAGTTACTGCTGCAGGTCTGGTGGAGCTGTGAGCTTGAGGCAGCCCCCATCAGAGTTGACACTGGTCCCTACCTCAGCACATCACAGATGTGGCAGGGTCATCACTTAACTGGCAGTTTCTGTTTCAAGGGTCAAGGCAGCTGCTGTGTGGGTTGGGGCCGTGGCACTGGGGTCACAGATGAGGAGGGTGATGGGCAGCGCACAGGCAGCGACACTTTGTGTGGCTGCTCCTTCATCCTCCAGCCCACAAGTTAGAGGTGCTTCTGCTGCTGATGTTACTGACCTTAATGTGGACTCAGAGTGCAGCTATATGGTCATTGCTGCAAATGTATACAATTTGTATATGTAACTATCCTCATATTCTAAGTAGAGCTGCCTAAATGTAAGCTACAGATGCTTTGTCCTGGTGACCAGGGGTGGCAGGAAGCGGGAAGGCTGTCTGAAGCTGACCCAAAAAAATGAGGAAAGTGTCTCTGGGGATTATTGTCCGGGAGGTGACAGTATAACTCACTTCTTTGCTTCCTAGCCAGAGCTCTGCAGCTGTTCTGCTTTTAAAGTGCCGCTTTCATGAGGAGACTGAAAAAAACGAAAGGATGACTTGAGAGAGAGGGTGATGTTTTCTTGTCTCATCTCATTTTGTGTTATGAACTTTAAAGAAAAAAGAAAATTCCATTTCCGAATAAGAGAAAAATAAGCTCCTGTTATACAATATCTACATTAACAGATTCCTTCTATCAAAGACAGAAAATAGCTGTGGTACTAAATAAAATTAATGCATCTCCAGTTTGGAGAACATTATGCTAAATGTCCATGATACATTCTCTGTCCCCTTCGGCAGTAGCATATGATCAATTTTGCTACTCTGTCCTTACCTAATTATTGCTGTCGCTAATGAAGGGAAGTAGAGAAAAACATGTCTTAGTAGGTTAATAAGCCATCCAGAAAATTATATTAGCATGATCAATCCTTAATGATTATGGTTTCTCATAATATTAGATCACCTGAAAGGTGTTTTTTGTAGGAAATGTGAGGGAAAGTACGTATCATTTTGCAGCCATTCTTCCAAGAGTGCTCAGTTGGTGTTAGGAGAGAAGTGCAGTCAAACTTTGGCTCAGGAGTTTTGCCTGCTCTTGCAAACATTAATTTGCCTAGTGGAACTGGCTTATTTTATCATACAAGGATTTGGAAGGGCAGTAAGTATGGGGGATTTTCTACCTTCCTTCCTTCCTTCCACAAATATTTGTGAGTTGATGGTGTGCATGTTCTCTATTGCTTTTCATAAGTTTTTGGAAATAAACTGGTAGTCTCTGATCAGTCTGAGCAGCTTCCAGCTGGCATTTTCCCCCTTCTTCTCTTCATGATGATACACCATCATTTGCAATCTAGTATCTGGTTTAGCATCTGTCAGGATTTCTTTCATTTGTTTGGTTTTTGCCTCATTGTTTCTTCTTGAAGGACCCATGTATGCCAGTACACCAGCATACTCAGGACATGTTTGTTTTGACAAAAACACTTCTCTTAGAGCATGTCCAAGGCACTAAAATGAATAGCAGAGAGGAATGATCCTCAAACATCAGACTCATCAGACTCCTTTTTTTTTTTAATTTTATTTATATAAAGATTTTCCCCAAATTAAACTGAATCACAATCCTCCCTTTTAATTTGTTAATTACACTTCTGCAATGGTAATGCAATCAGTGGATATAGCTAAAGTGTTTGTGTGTGGTTAACAGTATTAATGAGAAAGAGCGTATTTGCAAAGTGTGGAACGTATCAGCTCTTTGCCTTGAGTCTGTCTGCTGGTGTAAGGCTGCTCTCAACTGGACCCAGCTGAACGGCGCAGGGAAGCCCAGCTGTAGGAGGAGAAGAGTCCCTCCAGGTCATTCTCTCCCTAGTGGTCCCTTCTGCAATTTCCATACTCAGGGAAGCTATGGGGCAGGTTGGGCCAGGGAAGCCTGCATTTTTGGCAGCACTGCCTTTGGAGAGCTCTAACTCAGCAGAGGTAGCACCTTGGCCAAAGCAGCAGGTCAGGGCTCTTGCAGCCTGCTTGCCCTGAATGACTTCGCAGGTGACAGAACTCTGAGTGAGCTCATAAAGGTTAATCACGACTAAGTGAGAATGAAATCTGGCATTTTCCTGCTGGGCTTCCAATTTTCTGTATATGCAGTGTATTGAAGCTAAGTGAGATTAAATGTTTAAACCTTTGGTGCCATATGGCTTCCCCTATATCATAAACACATCTGTAAAATTATACTCAGAAGGGCAACGTTGTTGGTGTAAATGGATTCAAATCCACGTTTTTCCTCTGCTCATATCAAACCTGAGTTTGATGTGTCACAATCAACCTGTTTGTCCTGTTAGTGGAGGTCTGGGAGGCTTTTCCTCCCAGTCACATAGATTCTGGGTGACAGCACAAAATTAGGTCCTTGGTTTATCCACAGACCTGGTCCATCGAGGCTCCTTCTCCTAAATCCTTGCCACCCTTCCAGGAGTGGCTATGCTACTCATTCATGAACTCCCTTGGCTTTCTGCTGAGGCTATCAGCAGTGCTGCCAGTATTTCTGATGGCTTTTGTGCAAATGGACATGACTATTCCACTCCATAAACCAAGGAGTACTATAAGCCAGTAATGGTGCTGCTCATGCTATGCCTCAACCTGCCCACTAATAATGGAAATAAAAGGGGGAAATATGGTTCGATTGTTTTGTTTCCCATTTGTCCTGAAAAGTTGTTGTACTACCAGATATTTTCATGGAATTAACTGATGCCATATGTTTTCATGTTTGTTGAAGAGTAGGGTTATATAAAAGATAGGATCTGTGTTGCATAAATATTGCATCTTTGCAGCTGTCCTCATCTTAGCTTCTGGCAAGTTCTTCAGGTGCCAGCCCTCCTGTACACCCCGAGCTGCAGCAGAGACCCAAGGAGTACTTAGCTACAGCCTTGGGAAGGCAGACATACCTTTGCACATGTCAGGAGGGATGTCTTTACAATCATCTCTGAGACACATTTTCTTCTGGTGGTTTTTTTTGGTTTTTTGTTTGTTCGTTTCTTTTGTTTTGTTGGTTGGTTGGGTTTTTTTTGTGCGTGTGGGTTTGTTTGGGTTTTTTTTAGAGAATTCTCACAGTAAAAGGAGCAAACCCTGGGATGAGCCCTTGTTGTACAAGTTTAGAGGATGAGCTCAGTGGTGACAATTGCAGATCAGGGAGTGCTACTGCTAAAATTTTAAATTCTTGTGGGGCAGGAGCTGTGAAGGGGAACTGGAGATCCTCTGGGTTCAGACTGACCGCTGAGCTAGTGGAGGAGGAGGCAGATAAGGAGCCATCTATCAGGGCTCCCAACCTCGAGGGTACAGCCTGGCTGAACATGGGTTTTGATTGTCAGTTTTGGCACCCAACTGAGCTGCCTCTTTGCAAGACCCTATCACCGAACAGGAGCTTGGCACTCATCTTCTTGAATTCTGAGCTCCAGGGCAGCTCCAGCTCTCAGTTAGCTGTGTGTAATCTGCATTAGCACCGCAGGAATAAACAGAAAGCAGTATAACATGGAAGAAAAGTGGAGTGGGAGAAGAAAACTGTGTTCCTCTTGTTGAATTCAGTGAAAGGTAAACCCAAGTAATTTTTAGAGTAGAGCCACTTTTACACCACGCTGATTATGTAAATGGGACATAAACTAAATTGGACTTTCACTTGCTGTGACACTCCCTTCCATTGCCAGAGTGATTTACAGAAGCTTTAGTATAAATTAAAACCAGGACTAGTGTCTGCAGTCCACATTTTAGGATTTAAACCAGTCATTTCCCAAGATAATTGTGGTGCAGTCAAGACTTAGAGCAGCTTCCTAAAATTGGTTAATACCCAGATTTGGGCTTCTCCAGTGGCTTAAATGAAGTGGCATATTATCTCCTCTATAGTCTGCCTAAAAGATAGATTTGATGTCTGCAAGCAAAGACATGAAATTGCTATAGGCTTCCATTCTTATAGCCTGCCACCTATTTGATTTATGTGATAAGTGATCTCAGATGACCCTCCAAGGCACTGAACCATTAGAGAGTTATGTTGCACAGAGATAAGAAATCTTCAGAGATACCTAAATCTTCTTTTACCACTGGGAGTTTCATCTGTTCTGGAATAAAGAACATTTTTATGTATGATGTTGCTATCTTGCTAGCCACACTAATATTCAAAAGGATACACAGACTTAAATCAATAGCAAAGTGACAAAGATCTTAAAACTGAAGTAGTCACCAAGTGAATGCTAGACAGCTCTTTTAGGTTTTATCTTTGTTCCTTTCATTCTGTTTCTTGAAGGATAAGTAGCTGTGAAGGTTCACATTCAAGTCTTCTGTTAATCTTTCCACCAGGTAGGAAGCTGGCAAAAGCACCCTTTCAGTGTGGAAAACCCTGGAAAGTCAGATCACCCATTTGGGACTTGCTTGTTGTAGCCTTTGTGAAACCATGGGTTAGATCCTTCCTTTTTTCTTTTTTTTTCCCCCATAAATTTCTATAAAGTCGGTGATGCAGGTTCCTCTCTGCCTAGAGTGAATGAAAGTGCTTTGAACATCAGGTGATATGTGAATTCTTGACAATGGTCAGGGAAAGCACAGACTGGTAATTTCTGTGGGTTTTTTGTCCAACTGTAGCATCATTCCCTACAGAAGGCAGCACTGCTGCCTCATATTCTTCTAACTGAACCTCTATCTAATGCACTAGTTCTTGGTAGAGTCTTCTGAAAGTGCCATGTTACAGCTTGTATACAGTCCATATGTTCCGTCTATCAAATGATCTTTTGCATTGTGTGTTTAGTGCCTCAAGCACAAGGTATCCAGCAGTAAGCTACTGTTTCAGGTGGTGTGGGATGCAGCTTCTGCACAGACATACAAGAGGAAGAGGAGGGACCAGAAGCAGTCCCTGCTTTTCAGTAGAGCCTGAAGGTGCCAGAGGCTTTGCAGGTCTGCAGGGAGAGGACGTTTGGCAGTCCATGGAGGGAGTAAAGGGGATTTCAAGCCTGGGCTACTCTGCTTCCTTCTGGCACAGGAGCAGCCGTCCAGAAGGAACTCACACTTGACTCTCCTTCAGCCTTTGATGGCCATTTTCTGAGAAATAAGAAAAGCGTTAAGACATTGGGTACTTTCCTGGACTGCAGCTTTCTATCTACCTTGACACAGTGCTGAGGTTCAATGATCTGTATGGCTGGGCAAGTCAACCTGAGGGAGGAATCAAACATCATCTTTTTTCATTTCTCCTTGATTCTGAAAAATCTTCTGGTCCTTGTAATTAGGACTACAGTAATCTTCTTCCAGGCTCTTTAATAATGGCCTTGCTTGGTGACCCATCACATTGCATCCTTCCAGCTGTGGCCATGTCCACTTGGTTGTTTTGTTCATGCTGTTGGGCATATTGAAATACATGAGAGCAGGGACTGATGCCATAAAAGCTTTGGCAGCATTGCAGGCATGTTTTTACAAAAAGATGTATCTATTTCTTGAAAATTCTCCTGCAAGAAAGTGATTTCTCTTTAAAATTAACTTAATGCAAGGCAGAGATGACTAGTCCCCATGTGCTATTTGCCTTTTTACTCAAAGGTGTTTATGAGGGGAAGTTCTTAGCAAAATTAAATGAGCCTCCTCTTCCTCAAGCTGGCAAATACTGTCAATCCTGGTCATCGTACACCTTCGTAAATCTGCAATCTTGGCATCCCACATACACCAGGCAAACATTAAATTTTGTAAGGGGACAACACAGTGGTGCAATAATCGCAGCTGTTTTATGTCAGCATTCAGAAGGCTTACAATAGGGTTTTATTCAATGAGCCATTCCTTTTGAAACACCATTAGAGATGTTTGCTAGGAGAAACTGGCCTCAACTAATCGTATTTAATTTTTTATCAAACGCACTGTGGGAGCATCAGGAATATGCATGAGACAGGAACAAGCAAATGGTGTTTATTTAGAATAAATAAACTTTGAGTAAGAGTTGAATCCGTTCCCTCCTGGCCACAGTTGTACAAATGCAGACAAGTCCCTACAGAGTTCTGGGTGGGGGTCATGTCCTGGTTTCAGACACAGGTGCTGTAGGAGACCTCCAGTTGCGCCCGCTAAAAGGAGAGAACTACAGTCACACATATGCAGAGGAGGAGAGCCACTCCTGTGAAACCATTCCCATCCCATCCACTTTTAGCCACCATAAATGAGGTTCAGAGGGTGTCAGTGCTGCTCATCTCACCAGGAGAGACCTCTGAGTCCCCGGATGGCAGCTGGAGAAGGCTCCTGAGGTTTCTGAGATGTTGAGCTGTCCACAGCGAGGAGTGCACAGCATTGCATGAGCCCATGCCTCTTCTCACAGCAGCAGCACTCCGTCTGCAGGGCTGCCAGAGCTGCTCCAGGCTGGACCCTCAGGTAGGGAAAGTGCCACTGGAAAACTGGGAGTGGTGGGAGAAGGGAAGAAGCAATAAGAGAATGAGAGGCATGGCAGGAAGCAAGATGAGGTAAAAAATAAAGAGAGCGCTAGAGAGAGCAGCAGTGTTTAGGTGTAATGTGAAACGGGTTTTGTACTAGTTATTTACGGAACTCGGAGCACTCCCAGGCACTGTTTTATTGCACTAATGAGACTGTATCCAGGGCAGAAGCAGAGCCTTCAGCACAAGGTGTGGGTGAGCTCAGCACAGGGCCACGCACGAGGGTGAGCTATTCCAGCAGTGCTGCTTTCCTGCCTGACATCAACTCAGTACTGCACAGGAGTGACAAAACATGAATAGACCCTACAAAAGCAGTATTTAAAAATTATAAACATGATAGTTTCTAGTATTTGTTATACTCGCAAGCTTTCTTTCCACAGCCTTAAAGCTTAGACATACCTTTCAAAACCAATGTATACGTAGAAGCTGAGGTCTTTTTACACTGATATTATCCACCAGCTATGATTTTTAAGGAAAATAAATGTAATCCGAGAGTCACAGCATAAATACAAGATCTGGAAAACACTGCAAATTGAGTCTGACTGGCATCAAAGCAAGGCCAGGCTCTATCTACATAGTCTTTAGCAATAAGATAAGAGCACATTTTATCAGCAATCTGAGCTGGCTGGATACATCTAGTTCCTCCTCAAAAACTCTGGTATTTGCATCATGCCAAAGTCATCCTGTTAACCTTTTCTAGCACTGGCTGAGAATGGTTATGCAAAGGTGGGACCTGAGGCAGTATAAACACCGGGAAAGAGGGTCTGGTTTCCTTGGCAGCCAGCTCAGGTATGGCACAACCTTGGTGCAGTTTAAATCACACGCCCATAGATAGCAGAGAGGTGGTTTCAAGGACTCACCAGTGGAGAAAATGATCAAAGGCCCGTTGGTGTGAAGGAGAATATTTCAGGTCTCCTTAAGAAGTTCTGTGTCAGGTCCTGAGCTGGGTAGAGACACTGTTTTCTCGTGCAATAAGTAATTTCCCCAGAGTGTTTGTGGGTGTGAGAGAGAGCAAATTAGTATTTGCTGAGATGGAGCCAGCCAGCAGGAGTAGAGCAGAACAAGGCACATCAGAGTTTGAATTTATTACCAATCCTGTAGGCCATTTTCCTTTCATTTTAACTGTAATGCCATTCTGAGCCTCAGCCAGACTTCGAGAGCAGAGTCATTCGTGAGTTGACCCCCTGCTTCACAGGCTTCATTTTTCTCACTTTGCAGGTTTTGACTGAGCTAATGCTTTGAGGAAAAAAAGACTTATTGATTAGAGTGGAGTTGCTTGCGGCATCTGGGCTTTTATTGGTACAGTTTGTGAGGTGTTGTTAGCCGTTCAGTACAGGTGCAGGTAGTGTTTGTTCTAACACATTTAGTAAATTATGCTGGCTCCTCTGCCCTGGTTTCTCAGAGCTTTCTCACTTCATCCACTCACCTTCTCACCTGCTCAGAGCACTCTTGTTAGGACTGAAGCATGTGGCAAGATCACATCAGCTGTTCCAAAGAGTATCCTCCTCCTCCTCCTCCTCCACTACATTTTTGTTTGCACGTTATCTTTCATTCCACAACACAAAAATGGCCATCAACTCTCATCTCCATGTGATTTTTGTTATTACCCAGATTTTATAGCTAAAACCAAGCATGTATCCTGTTAGGATGAGCTAGAGCAAGCTTTTTTTGAAGTCCCTCTTTCAACAACGGCAAAGATGTCCCATTATGAGGCGTAAAGTTAGAATCAGTGATGAGCATAGATCTGGTCACATCAATCAAAAGAAGACTACATAATAACAGGCTTGATTCATAATTCATTATTATAGTCGTATTTCATATATTCAAGTGTGTGGTGATGCTTTATACTGTCTCTTTGTTGTTTTCTCCAGTATAGTTAAAATACATTGAATAAGGATTATTATAATAGTCCTAGAAAGCTATGTGAAAACTGAGCTGAGGCTTTCTTGAGTTTGCCCTATTACCTTCAGAGGCATGTTAGTGAAGAGAGATTCAGAGATTTGTGTTTAACTGGTGTTGCCACCTAATTGTCTTTCACCCTCATGGCTCACCGGCTGCTCTTCCCACTTCCATTTATTCCCCACAGTATGGTCCGCTGGGCAAGTTACATGCATATGCCCTGTGACACTTGGTGTATCAGATCAAGATGCCATGCATATTCCTTACCATCTCACTGGAGCTGCTCTTCTAGAAATTGCAAAGAGTTTATTTCCATCCTGACTTTGACACTTGCCAAGCATCTTCTGAAGACACTGAGCAAGGGTTATTCAGAAGCTCAAGCTCAGAGATTTTGATGTCCGTTTGATAAAACATCTAAACCACCAGTCCAACTCCTAGCATGAGTCTGGGAAGCTGTTTGGATAAAGTCCTAGCCTGATTTTTCGGGGTTATAGCACTTACAGAAGACTTGACTTAAGAGATGAAGTGTAAAGAGAAAGTAGAGGTGTCTACAGTGGGGGGAGCAGTTTGGGACCTTTAATTTTCTCCTGGTGTTACAGGAGATAAGCACAGGGGCAGACCAATCTACTGATGAAACTTTTAATCTGTTTTTTTCAGCTAGGGAAACAGAGTAAAATGCTTCAGAAATGGTTTCATTCTTGTGTGACTTGCAAACAATACAAATCTTCTTGAAATCACAACTATCTGGTCTGAGCGCAGTGAGAATGCCAAAGAAGGACCCAATTATTAAAACAGAAGCTGTTGTGGTTACCACAGTCCATTGACTCTGTAAATTGTGTGTAGTGCCTTCACAGCTAAGAGTTTATATTGCTTAGGAGATTGACATAGTCTCTGAAGTGACTTTCAGATAATGTTAGTGACCTTCTAACCCTTTTTAGCACATTTCTTTGGACTCTTGAAGTTGCTAATCTTGCTAATGCAAATAGGAATTTGCAGCTTCATATTTCTCAGCTGTGTGAGTAATAAGCGGTGGGCTTCAGCGATTAGCCTCCCCTGAGCCCTACACTGTTCCTGCAGGGTCTGGGTGTTAAAACCTCAACAGCTAATATGAGAACTACACAATGTGCATGAGAGGAAGAATCGTTCTCCTTTTTAGAAAACGAATCCAGAAACTAGATTATTTTTGCTAACCATTTTTTTTTTCAGTTGGGTTATGAAAGAAGTGCAAATCAGCAAGTGCAGTGAGGGGGAAAAAGGAAAAAGAGTCACCTTAGAAAATAAGCATCTACTAGTCCTCAAGCTAAAAAGCAGCAGGAAGTGTTGGGAAAATAACTCATTCTAAGATGTCCGGATTTATCAAAGCACTTATCTGCACAGCATGGAGAAAACAAGCCCCTGTGTGTGTCAGTTCCCAGTGTGGGTGCATATGCCAGTGGGTATGTTTGTGTAGGGAGAGAAAACACACCTTTAGAAAATGTAAAGAATAATACTATCTATGGTTACTCAACAGAAAGAGTGAGTGAGATGAACAGGTGTCTTTTTTAATCAGGATTGCTGCACAGTAAAACTGTTAATGACAAAGTGCACATTGACGATGGAAAGCTGGATGCAGAGCTTCTTCAGAAAAATATGAGGGAGTGACCTATTCTTTTCAAGTAGAAATTCAGAACTGCAGTGTGCCTTAGTGTGGATGGTCTTCTCTAAATCAGTTACTTCGACATGCTCAGTCTTTCAAATGCCTTTCTTTAATGACTTAAGTAGCTGTATCACTTATCTTGTGATGTGGAACCGTGTGAGGTCCCTGGTCAAACCACACATGCTGGACAATTATGAATAGAACCATTACAGGGAGGAAGAAAACAGGGCATATGTTTTTAATTAAAAGGAAATGCAAGGGAAATGATTTGTAGAATAACAAAATAAAGAAATTAAAGCTCTATTCCATAAAGTATATATTCTCACCCTCCTGAACTGGAGCAATTGTCATGTTTTGAATAGGTGAGGAATGCTTGACTGTTGTAAGAAGTCTTCTGCCCATGTAGCCACTCGTTACATGTCCTGTCTAATATGTTAACCACTGGGAATCCCCTGCAAAGATTGGCTGTCAGAGTTATCTTCTCAATAAAATAGATTTCTATATTTAAAATGTAAATGAAACTTAGTGAACATTGTAGGCCTGGACACAGCTGCAGGGAGGTGGGGAGGAACATGAGCCTCACAGTCAGAATCGCACTGGTGGCACATGGGGGATGCTAATGGTGTGAGGATGTGGCACTTGGACACCTTGTCCGCCCTCGTACGTTGACTTATAAAATGTAAGCCTAAAGTGTTTCTCAGTTATTTAAGGAAAGAGAAAAACCATAGCTCAGACCCTCCCTATATCTACTACGATGCAGTAGAATGAAAATCCAGTGTGTGTTTTCCTGGGTTCCCTTTAGGTTTTTGGTACATGAATTTTATGGTAAGCAAAGGTGTACAAATAGAGGTGAGCAAATCTGTGCAAATAGACAATCACCATGCTCATCATAGGTGATTTTTTTCAATTTAATAGTCTAAATTCAGGCATGACTGATAAGAAATTGGTGCAACAGAGTTTATACCTAAACATACCAACAATTCCTTTGACTATATTCAGGCTCAGGAAGAAACATCTTAGACAAGTCATCTGCCTCAGGTATTTCTGTGATGTATATCACTGTAGTACCTAAGCATATCACAATATTTTAATATACTTGTTTTTATATTCTCTGCTGGTAGAAAATGGTATTATTCCCATTTTGACATACGGAAAAACGTGACAGAGGTTGCATAATTTGTACAGGATAAGGAAGCAAGTTTGTTGGAAAACAGGCATTGGGGTTACACTTACTCTTCTAGGGGCAAAAGCCCTTTCTCCTCTAACAGCTTTGTGAAAGCTTGGGATTCTTGTCCTTTCTTGAGTAAATAACAAAAGAAGCCTATTCTGACCCAAAAGCCTGTGCTAACAATACAGGTGTACTTCAGGCAGATGATTTGTCCAGTCGATGTCACGGGGGTTTCCGACACGCTTCAGCATGTCCACCAGCTTTGGTAGGCTGGACCCAAGTGTGCAGTAAGCCTGGACCACAGTGCTGACTCCAGATGCAAGAGACATGACACTGCAGAACCTGTTTGTGCAGATAACAACATCAGTCAAAGCTGATTGATGCTTAAATTCTGCAGTTGTTTCATAACTCTGCAACTGGCAGAAGGATATCGCTAGGCACAGTGTCTTGGTAGAAAGTGGCATCCTTCAAAAGATATCAAAGGGTGTTTATATACTTTAATACAAACATAGATAATGGGTTTTTTGGATCTTTTAACAAACTCTCTGTTTGGTGCCTACCTTAGTGGTCTTTTTCTGTCTTTCAGTACTCAGCCATCAACATTTTTTCGCAGTCTTCTTACACCCGTATTTTCATTCTCCCTTTAGTCCCTTCATGGTTTTGACTTAAGGGCCAGGTACAAACCTTACACGACTGCAGACATTGGCACTGACTTTCCTGGGTTTCAAATTTAACCTGTGCTGGAGATTGTCCCCTGCTCTGGACAGCACTAAATCTTTCCTGACAGAGATAACTAGTCCATGGGGCTCAGAACTGTACTTCTGCAGAGAAAAATGTTTTGCCTTTGGAATGGACTAGATTGCACCACATGGCAGGTAATTTCAAAACATTTTCAAGGAAAGCATCCCCTTGGGGCCATCTCAAGGCCTTCACAGGCAAAGGACACAAGGCAGCATGTGATGCTACCAATTCACCTCCATTATTTTCCCAGGGAACAAAGCAGTGAGGCTCAGTGGGGACATAACCTTCCTGGGATGCAGCTTGAAGGGAGTCATTGTTCAAGAAGGAAGAGAAGAGGAAGGGTCTTTCTCTGGTTTTTAACTCCACAGTTCAGGGGGAATTTATCCCAGACCACCATGGAAATCTCTGTGTTGGCCCCATTCAGAAACACTGTTGGCCAGCTGTCAGCTTTGTGAGCGGCACATTAAGCTGATGCAGTGAATAGATTTTTCTAGAGCGAGAGAAGTGCTTTGCTACAATGCTGTCTTTACTAATGTATATTCTTCTGCTTTCCATCAAACAGTCAATGAAGGCTCAGGTGAAACCAATCAAAAAGAGACATCGACCTGTGACATTTGCCAGTTTGGGGCAGAGTGTGATGAAGATGCAGAGGATGTTTGGTACAGTAATTTGCTCTACTCTTCTATTTTAATGAATGTTGTATTATTTAAAGGTACTATGATTTAGAAAGCATTACAAATGTAAGATACTCAATTTCCTGCACCCAGAGATTCATCTCAAAGTGAATGAGGTGGTTGTTATTCTGAAAAAAATGTATAAAACACTCTGGTTTATAATTTTGGAACATGCACAATTTAGACCAACTCTAGAAACACAGTTATCCATTTTGTTGCCATTATAACTTATGTTATTCCATCTGGGGTTTTACAGCTTCATACTTCGGTAAAAATAGAATTGAGAAAAATAATTGACCTAAAGCTTTTCCAGTTAGAAAGTATCATTAGTATTATCATCATGTTAATTCATGTGTGGCATTAGAAACGCTGGGAAATTTCTCTCGCTTTTTTCTAGTTGCTGGAGTTGAAAACCTAACCCTCAATTGTTTGAAAAAATGAGTGTACATTTAGACATTTTCTCAATGGAAATGGTTTTAATTTTTATTTTTTTAAAAAATGTTTCAAAATTATTCAGGTTTTCTTATTATTTTAAACATTAATTACGTAAGCTGTAGGGAAATCATCTACTCAGATTTTTATTTTTTCATTTTTCATTTTGCCTAGGAACGATGCAAATTCATATTAGGCCAACTCTGAGCTAATCATTTCATTGTGATTTTGGAACAGCCAGTAGATCAAAAAGGTCACTATTCATGGTGTTGTAGTCCTAGCACTGCCTTAATGCCCTGCTTCATATTTCTAACTAAAACAAATTTAGAGAGAGAACAAAATAATCTTGCAAATGTTAGTGCTGTGTGCTGGTGTTAGCTAAAGAATGGATACAGAGACTGGGGCAGTGAGGTGTCAGTAAGGCAATATGGCCCAAGCTCTGACTTGGACAGTAAGAATGGAACAGGGAGGAGTCAATGACTGAATGGTGAACATGATAAGTGGGCCCAGTGTTAGGCAGGTGACCTCACCCAGGCAAGGCGTACATGCACTGTTGGTCAGGTTGGTTCTAGTCTTTAAAACAACCCAACTAAACAAATCACAGAGTCCTTGCTCTGTCTCCAGTCATCAAAGGAAATGGTGGTGGTGAAAAACAGGAGCAAGGTGCATCATGGTTATAGGTTTCAGTAATGTAATGAAATTTGCGAGTAAGAAATTGCCTAATGTTGACTTTGCTTAAGGAAATTACCCCAGGTGTTACGATTTTCATTGTCTCCTTGGCTGGTTGTCCTTGAGCGCTTTGGTGGTGCAGTGTAGAAACAAAACCATGGTAAAATTAATATATCAAAATTCACAGTCTAGTGCTCATGTTTTCATAATTAAGTGCACTTCCAAATTGGAAGGCAGGAGAAGAGAGGGGCAAGGAATAAAATTAGCTACAAGATAACATTATTAATCATAAGCACTGAGTAGCAGTGTTTATTTTTTTCCAGAAATAGCTTGGTAGAATTGCCTGATCCAACTTACCCCAGTGTTCCCACTGCAGATTTTGCACGATTTAGTTCCTCCCCTTTGAAACAACTTGGCTTATTTGGAGCAGCATAATAACAGCAGGAGCTGAGGTTCTCAATCTTTATTGACAGGCAGTCTTTCTGCAGGGGAAGGTGCTTCTCAGGGCAGGAAGCAGGGAAGGGCATTTACTGGGAGGATGCCACCAGACAAGCTGTTATAAGGCAGGAAAGCCAATTTCCAACCAGAAATACAAAGACCTTGTAAAGCCTGTTAAAAGGTCTGCTTTGAAGTAAACAACTTCATATGCCACAACAGAGCCCTATTTTCCCATCCCTGACCCCTGATTAGTCTTAGAGAAGCATCTTTCTAAAAAATTAGTCTGCTGGGTGTTAGCTTTTTCATTATTCTTTTTTCTAGAATAAAAGCAGACTTGATATGGAGTTTTTAGACCCCTCTTTCAAATGTATGTAAATTGAATTTTCATGTTTGGCACTAGACAGACATATTCCCCTACTTCCCCTGCCAGTTTGGTGTGCAGAAAATGTCCTTAGATTAAGTTGGAAAAGAAATTTCAATTTATTATTCAATTGCTATTTTTATGTGGATCAAATTTCCTATGTAAGTAGGGCTCCTTTAGCTATCTCACCTGACTGATGAGGTTTGTAAAATCCAAGCAGGGTCAGCAGTTCGTGGTGGTCCCGGGACCTGTTTGTTACAGGATGACAAGCCCAGCAATCGCAGTGAATCCGTATCAGTCAGGAGTAGTTTGAGGGCACAGAGACAGTGCCTGATCCATTCCAGGTAAGAGGGATGCAAGCTGATAGCAGAGTCAGACTTCAGAGAGCTGGGGATGCGAGGCTGGCTGTTCGCCTAATATTTCTAGGGTGCCAGAGTAGATCAGAGAAGAGAGCACAGGTGTGATAGCAGATGTGGTTGGGCTGCTGATGATTTAAAGTGACAATTGATATTATTCTGCATTGTCACAGTCTGTTATTTTGCAGACCATTATCTCTGGTTTAACTCTTACTGGTTTTTGTTTTGGTTTGGGTTTTTTTTTTTGGTTATTCATTGCCAGTTGTCACTCATCTAAATTGTGCTATTGTACTGTGTCATCATTATTTTTAGATCTTTTTATTTGCCTAAAACCAATCTATTAATGGCTAGACTCCTGGGATTCTGATGGGGGGTTTGGCACACAGAAGATTACTTGAAGGGGTAAGATTTATGTGAACATTTTCTGGAAAGTATGAAGAAAAGGCAGAAAAGAAACCACTGTAATAACAGGTTTTCCATGGCATGTGAAAGCACACATGTGTTATTATCCTATTCTGCAGTCAAATATCATGAGAGTGAATGCAATTTGGCATTCCATTAGTGAATCTCTTTCTCTAAGTTAAAAACAAAGACTGTTCAGTTGAAAGTCTTTAACATCTTGCTACTTTAATATGTGAAAGCTTCTTGTCACTAAGAGGATGGTGTATTACTGGCATTATTCCCACCTTTAATGCATTTTGCACCAGTGGGCTTCATGAATATTTAAAGCAGGGCAGTGGCTATGCTCTTCAGCACTGGATTACAATCTATTGGTAAATCAGGCATTTGGTGTTGCTTGCTTTGGGTTTTATTTCTGAGCTGGCTAAGGAATAATTGATTTTGTCAGAGAGGGCTACTCAACATAACACCGAGAGATATACTCAAAAGGAAATGGAGAATGAAGCATAACATTTTGAACGGTGGTATATTTCTAAGATCTTCCAGAAAACCTCTGTGAAATACTCACTGAATGTAAACAGTGCTCACCAAATGGAGTGCCTGCTCTCTGCTGAAGTGGCTTAGTTTCAGTGCAGAACCACATCAGAAACCTGGATTCAAGCATTAATCTCCTCTATATGGGCCACTTAGGAAATAAGAGCACTCCCTACACTGGACAAGCCAGGGTTTGCACAGATACTGGACAGCTATTTCAGAGGTCCACTGATGGAGTAGAAGGAGATAAATAATAGGAAAGACCCTTCTGTTGCATTTTGTGTTGGAAAACACTGACAATAGAGAGGACAGGAGCATTTTCTTAAAACCAGATTAAAGCCTACAAACCTTTGACTTGCAGAGTTAATCAAAATCAAAATGATGAATTGGGGTTAAATATGCATGCTTTCCCTCGGAATTTCAATATCAGCAGGTCAGCCAGCAGCAGTCTCAAAGTGCAGCACTGCCCACAGTAAGATGCAAGTTGCCAGCTGTAAGACAAAGATGCAGAGATGTGTGATGTGCTCAGAGAGTGCTTCCCTTGCAGCCTGAGGAGGTAAGGAGGCCATCTCCCCAGGGTGCTCCTCTGCCTGCCCTTCGTCCCTCCTAGAGGTTGCAGGTGGAGGAGAGAGGCAGCAGTATGTCTGACAGGAGGTGCCTAACCCTGAAATGGGCCACTTGGCGGTTTCCAGCAGTGATAGAAGGGGCCTAAATGCCCCTGCTGTTTTCTGCATCTCCATCCCACACACACCAGGGACTCCTGCTTGGCTTGTAGGGTACTGTACTCTACCATGGCCACTGTGGTTGTGGTAGGCAACTTTCCTCCCTCTTCACAGGCTTGGCCCACACTGGAGGGCCCTTTTCCATTTCTTGCAAGTGGACAAGGATCCCACCAGGCAGGTCCAGCTCAGGAGAAGATGCTGAAGCTGTTCTATGGGGACACGCAGGCTGGGACCTTGGGGATGACCACAGGCTGGGACCTCAGGGAAGGGCATCCAGGCCTGAATGAAGGAGCTTAGCATGTTCACTGTCTAGGTCAGTGGGTGAAGGAGGAGTGTTGTTCCCAGGCATGCTGTGTGGCTGGGTGGTATTCCCAAGTGCAGTGGTGACACTGCAGCATAATTACAGCAGGTCCCTTGTGTCCTGCACTTCTTTCCGCATGGCTGGGACGGTAAACTCCACTTACCCGAGGCAGACAGGCACATACACAAAACGTGTAAAGAAGATGAACTGCCTCAGTCCCTTGTTTCATATTTTGCTGTTAACTACTGATATATCTAGTTTGGGTAAATGCTCCTACAAGGCAAGTGAACCGTCTGCAGTCATCCTCTCATGAGGATTATGAAACCATATTCTCATGCAAATAAGTTGCACTTTACATGGGCGATATCTGTGCAAATCATGCAGCTGCCATCTGCAGTGACCCCTATAATCAATATTGCTCTAGCAATCAATATTTATCTTTATTATAGTATAGAAAGGAAATATATGAAAGAAGCTAATGGTTTTGCCAGCTTCTCAATCCACACAGCAATTAGGTCAGTCGGCTTTGGGTTGCTTCCCCCTTCCATCAGTTCCTCTCAACCAGAGCATTTGCAAACAAGATGCTGTACTGATATAAAGTACTGAAAGGTAGTTTGAAGTCTCACATGCATTACACGGGTATTGGCTGCTTCGTGTTCAGCGGTGTGTGTAATAACTATGTGTGACCTACTTGTTCCAGATGCAGAAACAACGAGCTGCTTTAACATCTGCAATGTTCTGAGCATTATACAGTAGCTATATTGCTGTTTTCTGCTTCTTTTCTTTCTCTTTTAGTGAAGAAGTAGATTTTTGTTTGTGGGGGTTTATAACACTTAAACATACAAATTGGACTCGTGGTTCAAATAAACACAGAAATGGAATCAAATCATTAAAAATACACAATTCTGCAAAAACTTAAATTTCTGCTTAATTTGAGGTCATACCTAAGGCATGAAGTGAAGCTGCTTCTGTACAAATCTTCACATGAAGATAGTCATGTCTAATAAGAGTCCAGACCAGGGTTTGCAGAGGGTAGTAAAAGCACTGTAGCACACAATCTCTGCATTGCACAGCAACAGATGACCAAGCATCTTGCACCTTCTTACACCCATGTAACTTGTCTTAGCCCCAACCTGATAACAGAGATACCTCCGGTCCTGCCCAGAAATTAGCCCAGTTCTGCCTCTGGTAACTGCTAATGTTTCATTGGGTGCATGTTCTGTGGTTAAAAGATTTTGAAATAGAAGGAAAGCAGCTGACTTCCAGGGTAACTGTTGAGATGCCGTGCAGAGATAACTGGAGAGACAGTGTGCAGTGGGCTACAAATCAGCAATACTGGAAAAAATATAGCCTAAGCAACTGGACATATTGGTTATTTAAGGGTTGGCAATGAAAGACAAAGCATGAGGAATGTTAGGCAAAGCAAGATGATACCTACCTGTCTGTATGTTGCGTTTTAATTATTAAGCCTACTCTGAGAAAGGGTTGGTTTAGTGGCTTCTGTTGGATGCTGGTCAGCCAGATCCTGCTGCCTCTGAGGTATGAGAGCAGCCTGGGGCTGTGGAAAGAAATGCCATATGAGCTACCACAAAAGTGAGAAAACTAGCAAAACACAAAATTGTAGTTTGAATTACTGTCCCCAGCACAAACAAGAACAATGTTGCAGCTGCTGCAGCTTAGGTGAAAGCTTCAACTTATTAGAAACCAGTGTCTAGGCATCGTATTAAACTCAGAAAATAAGGTGTCCAGGTCAGCATTGCATGAACGCTACAGCTCCTATCAAGTAAGCTACTGAGATATTTTAGGACTCTTTCAGAGGGCAGTTTCAAGCTGAAACTAGCCTAGGTGAAAAAGTAGCTTTGTACCCCACCATAGCTAGAGAAAGATTCCCACTGACTTCTAAAAGACCTTAAGTCAAGCCAAAGTTATGGGCTTTCCTCTTTCTCAGACTGATTCTGCAGAAGGAGGAGAAGATATGGAAGAAAATGTTTATTTATATGGAAGAAATGTTTATTTTCAGTGGATGATTCTCTTAAGAGAAGCTTATGGTCCAGTTCTGCAGTTCACAGAGGAGGATGAGGGACTGAGCGCCTTGTATTTCTAAACTGATTGCACTACTAGTGGCTTGGCTAGAAAGTTAATGCTTGGAAAAACGATGGCTTGTTTGGCCATCTGGTGAAATTGTTTTCTCTACATACATTTTATTTGGGTTTAGTTAAAACCAGCCATTTTTCCCAGTTAGGTGAGTTTCACAAAATCACCTTACCATCTCTGCATCCTTCATCCTTTGCCAAAATAGCCTGTTTAATTTTGAAGTGAGACTGATTCCCAACTCCTTTAGGGTGATGGTTTGGAGAATTTGACCTTTCTATACATTGAGTCAATGCAATTCTTCAGAGGCTTATGTTCATTTGAGTAAGTCTTGCCTTTCCAGATTCTCAGGATTTATTTTCTTAATAACATTCTTTAAAAAAAAAATAACTTGTTTTAACATAAGCCAAGATTGTCTGGAGTTACTTATACTTCATAGTGTTTTATTACCAATACACTTTGGAACACTCTGGTAAATAATTCAGCCTACACAAAGAAATTGGCTATATTTTCTCTATACATCGAGGAAGTCTGTCATGTAGACTATATATCACAGCTCTAAATGTTCTCAGATAAATGCAAACCCACATTGTATTCCATCTGTACTACTCACACAAGTAGGTTTTTAGGGACCTTATACGACACATCCATCTCTTATCCAAACACCAGAATCCCTAACATTTGGATTTGTAATAAAAAAGGCATTTTTTATCTTTTGCAATTACAGCAAAACTTGCTGTGTGTCCAGGGAATAATACCCTACACAGTCATAAAGCTTATAGTTTGTTTTTCTTCCTTGTGCTCCTCTTTTCAGATGCTCATCCAAACTTGCTTTTCAGTTCAGAAAGTGAACTTGCAGTTTATGGAAGTCATGAAAGTTATTCCACTGACTTCAGTGAAACTAAAGTTCTCTCCTATTTTGATAACTATGGAGTAACTTCTCAGAGGAGCCTTTTGCTGGTAGAAGGGAGAACAGACTCTGTTGGAGTGTAAATGCTCTGTCATTCACACAGTGCAAAGGAATGACTTGGAAATTGTGATGATAAAAGCAGAATTTGCCTTACTGACTGCTTCAATTGCTTCAGAGGAAATATTGATTTGTGAAAAGCCAAAAATAACTTCTGAGATTTTTGGGGGGGTTTCATGTCTTACAGTGCCATGCTCCTGTAGGAGCAAGACACAAATTCTCCTGAAATTTAAGCTGAGGAAGGCTTGTAAGAAATGTAGTCATCATTTGTCTTAACAATTACTAGTTTGTCAGCATCAGAGTTGGGGAAAAAAGCTGCAATAGTTTAAAAAGCGTGGCTCAAAATAGCCCAGTTTTCTCATTAGGTTTCCATGGCCAAAATACCTACCCATGTGGTGTGTGGATGGGAGGCGTGGAGGGATGTGTGGTCATGGCAGAGAAGGCTGGAGGGGTGGGATGGGGAAAGGACAGAAGACTGTGGAAGCAGGGAGGTAACCTAAAGCTGACTTGAAGCTAGTCCAGTTTGACATTTGCTGCAAGGTGGGGAGGGGCTACAGTGGCTGCCCGTGTTCAGGGGCTCAGGGAGAGTTTTGGGGTTGCTGCCCAAGGGTGGGAGGAAGGTTGTCCTCACCTGCCTTCCCTGTGCCTGGTTTTGAGGCTGGAATGGCAAACCCAGCACGAGCAGGTGAATGAAACACTTATGTGGTGGGGACGGCTGCAGGATGTGTGGGGTAGCAGCTCATAAGGCATTGAGGTGATGTGGCTGTGGACTGTGTTCTGATCTGTGCCTATTACAAGGGTGCATGGGTGTGGCTAAGCATTGTGTGAGACAGCAATACCATCCCTCAGTATTTTCAGGAAATGTCCATATACAACATATGCACATGGCAGCAGGCTGGAGAACAACCATTGGATGAGCCCAGTTTAACAGGAGAGGAAATGAACCCAAGGTTTTGGGGAATTTTTTACTCCTCTGCCACCAGATGTGACTGTGGTTTTCAGTCCTATGTAGGAAAATGTCTCAGCCTTCTGAGAGCGTGCCTTCATTTGCATTGGAAGGAGTGTTTTTGGCAATCTGTTTTGTGCTCCTGCTGTGATACAGGGTGTTGTAAAGATCGTGCCTGGCTCCTGACGCTTTGTGGGAGCTGCACAAAAGCGTCCCTTTGGGCTCTGCAAGGGCAGAGCTGTGTGCAGGTGCTCCGAGGATCGGTTTGTAACCGCGTGGTTCCATTGGTTGTGTAACCCCGTGGCTGGGAGAGCCTGGGCTCACCAGGCTGTGAAAGTGCACATAAGGGATGATAATATGATAATGCACATCAGATATTAATGTGCATTGACACATAATCGTCTGCGTACATCAAGGCATTACAGCATGAAAGAGCAAGTGCAGAGGCCTTAGAGAGCAACATGCTTTTGCACCTTTTTTTCCCCCCTGCTTTTCTCTTAGCCTTGTTATTTAAAAGTAAGTGTTCTTTCCTCCCTGGCCCCCCATTTAGCCAAAGTCATCCCCCAGCAGTAAACTGAGCGATGCCTTTGCGATGGCCTATTTAGTCACCATAAAACACCGATTGGCCTAATGTGCAATCAAGAAAGGAGTGACATTTATTGCTTCAGTTTTATGATGCTGTGAACTGAGCAAGATTTGGAGCCTTACAGTGCCTTCAGGGGGCAGGAGATCACCAGCAATGAATTGTATTTATACCTTTTCCAATTTCCTACCAGCATTTTAGCAATAAATAGACTGTTGTTATTGAGTTTTATGTAAGTATGTTTACGAAAGCAGGAATACAACTTTGTAGCTCAGAATTACATGTGTTGGCTAAATAGATCAGCAGAGAGGATAACTATGTAAAACACTGGGAAAGCACTTACCGATTTATTATCAAATGTCTTAATAGAATGCTTCATCTCTTCCATCCCACTTTATGTAACTATTAAAATAGAGCTTTCTCCATTGCAGAAGGTCAGAGGCTCCTTCACACACCCATGTTGGAACATCAAGGGCCACGGTTTGTTCACACATCTAAACCATTAAAAATACATCCCATGCATTAAATATGAGCCTGAGGAAAACTCAATAGTAGCTGACACACAGGGCTGACCTCAGCTCTCACAGCCCCTGCAGAGCAGCAGGTGTCTGTTCCTCAGAGCCCATCTTCTGCCCTGGTCCCTTCCCACATGCAGGCTGCAGCTAAATGCCTGTGTGAGATGTCCCCAGACGTACAGATTTATTTGTTGTCTCTCAGCCTTCCCTTTTCGTAGCAGAGCTCTCCATTGTGGAGGAGCACGGGTGCCCCAGGGACACCTGTCCTGGTCAGTACTTGCTCCTTTCAAGGAGCCGCATGTGGGTTCCACTGATCTGTGTCCCAGACCTGAAGAAGGTTACTGTCATCTCATTAGTTTGCTGGCAGGGATATGTCCTTCAGATGGTACATTTCCTTCATTCATCTGTCTTCCTTTCCTTGGTAGCCCTTGGGGCTTGATCCCAAAAGCAGCCAGCCACTGTGGTCATTGTGAAACAGCAAGAGATTCACAGAATATGCTGAGCTGGAAGGGACCTGCAAGGATCATCAAGTCCAACCCTTAGCGCTGCACAGGACACCCCCATCTGTCAGGCTCGGTGCTGCGACCACTGCCCTGGGGAGCCTGTTCCAGTGCCCAACCACCCTCTGGGTGAACAGTCTTTTTCTAATATCCAACCTAAACCTCCCCTGGCACAACTTCAGGAGAGGCAGCATCCCCAGCCAGTCCTAATGCCTAGTTTCATATAGCAGCTTTCACCTACAGACCCGAATGCTCTGAGGAAAAAGAGGGTTACTACTGCACCCTTCTTGAACGTGCAGTGATTTGCTCGAGTGCCAGTCTCATACCTGTGGGCCGAGTTCTCATTTCCCTGCTGTGCAGGATGACATGAGGTTACCTTGCCTTATTTCTGTCTGTGCAGAAGGTGCAAGCAGTGCCTGAAGGAAAGCCTTGAAGAATTCTCCTAAAATTTTGTTAACTATCTAGACTGGATTTTGGTTTGTGATTGAAGGCAGCTAAACCAAGGGCAGCCTGAAGGATGCAGCCGGTTCAGATGGCACTGGCCCAGGCAGGTCTCCTCAGAACCACGAGCCACACATGTTTAAGGACATGGAGCAGTTTATGGCAAGCAGTATGGTTTTGCACACATGGAGGCGGTCTTTACATTGGGGAATTCTTTTTCTGCAGTTTTCTCCTCATCATTTTTATAAAGGTCATTCCTGAGCCCTTCCTTCCCCAGGAGCAGTAGGTGGCTCGGGTGTTGCGAGGGATTGGCTGGCAGCACACTAGTCTCCGCTAGCCAAAAGGCCATCATCCCTTTACTTTCACTGATAAATCAGAGCTTGCTTTCCATTTTTAGAAGTGACTTCTAGTGTTGTTAATGAAGGTGTTACCAGAAATTTGCCATTGGTCCCAGATGGTGCTGCAGTTCTTTGTGAGCAGATCAATCCTTCTGGTGTAGCAAGGTCCATGCCAGGACCTGCAGCTAGATAGTGTCCCATGCTTACCACTGGAAACTGCAGTATTCCCACTGGCTATTGTAGGCTGAGATGAAACACTGGGATTTGTGGAAACAGTTCTCATTATTCTTCTGGCTCCAAGAAAGGAGCAAACAATGTCAGCAGTCTGAGGCACACAGCAATAAACCGTTCATGAAGGACAGACTCAAATGTTTACAGAGAGAGAAACAGTCAGCAAAGCTTTGTTTTAGCACAGACTACAGAGATGTGAAGGACACCAAGTGTAGGCAAACCATAAAAAGGCATTTATTTTATTCTATGGGTTTTAAATAAACTTCACGCATTAGATACCTGCAGACACTGGAATTGGCATGTGCACAGAATTAGAATTTTCTTCTCTGGTCACACAGGTAATGTGAGGGTTTTTCCACGACTCTTCAAACCCAGTCATCAGCCTTGTAATTCTCTGTTTGGCTTTAAAGCATCCAGTCTAGCAAAGATTGCTTTATACTACTTAATTCCTTTTAAATAGGAATGATATTTAAAAAAAAAAAAAAGACACATTTATTTGCCCTAAAGCTGTTAGCATACAATTCAATGTACTTTGAGGACACCAAAGGCATCAGGAAGCCAGATGAAGGTTGTATTATAATTGGTACTTTGAATTGCAAGAAGGAAGCAAAGGTGAATTTTTTGATATTTTTTGTCAAAAACTTAGCAAAAAAAGTTATGGGCTAAAAATTAAAGGAGAACTAGGAATCAAATTGCAGTGTTTTGCACAGCAGATTAAAACATTTTTCGTAAGCTGCAGTCTCCAGGATGACTTCTTGAAAACTGGTGGAGCATGAGACCAGCTCCTCACCGAGCTCCAGGAATGAGCCAGAGCCCAAGAACTCTCTTCAGGGCTGTAAAGCAAGGTGTCTCAGGGAGCAGTCCAGGAAAATGTTTTGGAACAACCTCCATGAACTGCCATAAAAAAACATGCTCTGAAAAATCCATACGTATTTTTAAGCACTGCCAGTCAGTCCCTGCTATTAAGCAGCATCAGCGTGGCAGCTGTAAAGCGATTGCCCGAGCTCCTGGCTCTGCGCTCCAGCTACTCTCCCACTGTATGTTGCATTTGGTATGCAAGGAAGGGCATCAGTAAATATATTCACCACTTTAATGCATTTTAGCTTGACATATGTCCAGTGAACAATATTTTGGGCTCTTGCAGTAAAAAAGGCAGAGGAAAAAAAAATAAAAATATCACCTGATTATTCAGCGCTTCCTTCTGTTATGATGCTTTGGGGTCCTTCAAATCATTTTCATTATGCACTACATAATAAAAAAAATCTCTATGCAGTATGCTGATAATTCTGTGCATAGTCTCTGTGATTTCTAATTGTTTGAATAACAGGATGCTATTGAAATGCCATGCAGAAACACTGCATCACCCTGAGGGAATCAAGCTTTTCTCCTTTTATTCCTGGTGAAGATAAACATTTGAACAGTTGAAATAGGTAAAATATCCCAGGGAAGCCACTGTGCAAAGTAGACATGCTAAAGCCCTTAGTGCAGAAGCTGTGCTGCAAAGGACAAAAAGGAAAAATAAATTAGATAGATAAATAAATAAATAACATTGAATGGAAGACGCTCACAATAAGCCGTGCTTTTTCTTCTCCTGTGATCTTAAAGCAGAAGAAAAGCCCTAGCAGGCCCAGGAAAGAAATACCGCGTGCTATTTTTGTGTAGCCATTATAAAATATGTATTGTTTATTGTTCTGCACTGCAGTTGAAGTTTTGCATCAGCCTCAAAATTACAGCAAAGTTTGTTTTGAAGGAGACACACAGTGTCTCTATTCTTTAAGCCTCTTAATGATGTTCTTAAGAATGCAGTGATAGGATTTCAATCTCCTGGCAAGCACAGACAGGTTGTAGGGTATGATTCATAGAAAGAGTAAAATATTGTGTGCCAGTGTGCATTCTGAATGTATTTTATATATATGTATGTCAGTGTACCTGATGTTCAGCTGCATGTGAAACAAGGAAATGATGGCAGGCAGTTTTTTCTCTTTGCTGGAGGCATCACTGGGTGCCACCCTCTTGAGCTGTGCTCCACATGCTGCAGCGACAACTGTGGGGCACCTGAGTTTGACCAGGCTACCGGAAGTGCCTGTCGACTCTGTATTGAGGGCGCCAAGACTTTGCACTAAAACTTTTCTCTCCGTAAAATGGGTATAATAGTACCAGGTCATTGCTGCTGTAGGGCTGTATGTAAAGCTTTACAGGGATCACTGTAAAGCTTAATGGTGTACTTGGAGACGGGATGAGGGTCAGAGGCAGGGGCTCATATTTATGTGGTCCTTTTGACACTGATGTGGAAACAAAGGTGTGTGCAAGCCCCCCAGAGCAATCCAGTTTAGTTGCCTGTGTGTGCAGCCAGCTTTGAGGATGGGTGATGTGCCAGGTTGATACAGAGGTGACCTGTCACTGCTCCCTGGTAAAGGGATACCGCAGGCAGTGAGTTTTAACAAGGCACAATGCCGGTCTGAGCAGGCTAGCTGAGCTCCCAGAGGGCTGGGTCTACCCAGCCTGGTTAACCTTGCCAGTCCTTGCTTAGAACTAGTTCAAGTATCTCTGCATGGTGCTGTGTTGAGACACATTAAACATACCCAAAGCTGCCTGGGTAAGCGAGCGCTCCCACCAGCCTCCTGACACGGGGCTGAACTGTGGCACAATGTGTGCACGGATGTTGAAGCGTAATGTTAAGCCTGGCTTCATTTCAGCTTGCCTGCTGGTAATGTCAACAAAGATGCCCTGTGTACCAGAGAGAAAAACTTTGCAGGAATCCAAATGATAGAGAAGGCGTTTGGGACTGATTGCCACGTTCTTTATGCAGGAATATACTGCCAGGTTTGCTTTAAATGGGCATTTAATGTCCTGCTTGGAGGAGCAGGGGGCTTGGAGAGGACCATGCTGACATCCAGAAATTTCAGCTTCTGATCACCGTTTTCTAGTCAGAGCAGAGGAAGATAAGAAATGTCTCAGTGGAAATATCATAAATGTACAACAACTGTGGTTTTATTTATACACTGTTTTATGGCAAAGGAAAGGCTTTGGGCTTCTGTATGCTGTAAAATGTTGTTGGTTTTTTCCTTGTTTTTTTTATTTTTTGCCTGGAGAAAATATATAATGTTTAAAATGATTGCAGAATGGAATGTTACTTTCCCTGTAAAATGGTGCTCACTGAGACATGGTGGGATCTCACACTTGACCAAATTAGCATATGCGCTCAAATATCAGAGCTCTGACTAGTAAAAATAACACTAGATTTGCATTTTCACATTTTTAGCTCTTGCTTCCCTGTCTGTTTGGTTTTATGCCTTTTTTCTTGACTGACAATTCTCTTTGTGGCAGATTTATTGCTGTTCTGCTGTTTGGACCCTATAATCAACTAGACACTTGGCTGAAGACGTTAGTCATTTCATTAAGTACTTTTTTGCAGATATCTCAGACACAATTTTCTGTTGCTCTGGTTCCAAAAAGCAAATGACCCATGGCCAGCAAACTCTGAATATGAATCTTTAATAAACAGAGGTAGTAGGAACAATGCTCTCAGGTTTCTAAACAGCAGAGGGCTAATTAAAAGATGTTGAATGGGGAAGAACTGCCATTGCCATCTCGCTCATCTGACAGAAATGTGCCTGCATCTGTTCCCAGTGAAACTGCTCTTTTGGAAGCATTGTCTCATTTATCCTCCTTGCTTCCCATCAGAGCTGCATAGGAAACCTTCCTTGTGCTATGTGCAGATATTGGATAGTAATTTTTTTTTTAATTATTTTTCAGTAATACATTGCTGAAAACAAAGACTTGAATACTTGTCTTAGGAGTAAAGATAAAGCATACAGTGGGGTTCTTTTTGTCATCACTGTGTCACTGATGGTTATACTCTATTCATGAACTAAGGAAATATAATTATAGCATTGCCTTACCCTTCATGGGCAAAGAACCATTCTCTCATTTTATTGAGACACCTCCTTAAAACTCAGTTCCTTCCTCCAGGGACAGTCCTTTGTAGCCATGAATCCTCTCTTCAGTTGCTTGCTCTCTGCAGGCAAAGGTACTCTCTCTGCCCAGAAAATAATACCATATGTTATTTGCAGAAGCGTGGGGAGTTAGAAGACTGCACTCACCCGTGCCTGGTTTATGGACCCCATTAATTTTTACAGAGCCTGATTCAATAGAAAGCCAAGTTGGCTGCTCCAGCTTGGCCAAGCAGCCTCCTGCAGCACATCACCATCACTGCTGGGACATGGGCCTCTGGGGTCTGGGCAGCATTTTTTCGTGGTCAGGATCTGGGCAGGAGATGATTTCTTTGTGCTCTTCTCTTATTTCCCTGGGAAGGGGAGAAGCATGTTAATCGGGTGAAATAGCAGCAGTCACTCCCCAAATGCCCAAATTCCCTTGTGCTGTTGAGTACAACCTTTGCAGTTACTGCCTTGACAGAAGCTTGCAGACCAGAGTGCAGTGACGTGCACCCCACGAGTCAGTAGTGAGGCACAGGGAGGTGTCTTGCAGCATCTAAGCTGCCTCAGGCTAAGCTCAGTTCTGCCAGCTCTCCCACAGGCAGCCTCCTGGGCTTCTCCTGCATGTTGGCTGCAGAGCTGCACCTCTTCCTGCAGATGCCTTCTGGTTCATCCTGGATGTGACGTTCTCATGACAGGGCCTGGCAATGTCATCAAGCAGTGCTGCAGGATGCACCTTGGGAATTTAGCCCAAAATCTTCTGAGGAGGTGCCCAGGTTTTCCTGTTGGACAGTCTTTTTAGTTTGCTTTGTTTATTTTGCTTCTGTAATCACCAGAGTAGCCAAATAGATTGCTGGATGTTCACCTCCTCCAAGATTATCATCATATGAAATGAAATGGAATAAAGCAAAGCATATAAAAGAAGGAGAATTCATTGGAGACTGTCACAATGACCTGGAAGAAAAGACATAAGGAAGTGAGCCTTGTTTAATAATTGTTTATGGTGACAGCCCAAATTTTAATCCGTTAACATATGAGCCCATGACTTGAAAGATGTGTTGGGCCTGTGAGACAGCATTCAGTATTTCTTCCTCTCTCTGGGGAACTGCAGGGTATCAGCTGACATCCTTGGAGGCTCTCTTTCCTCACAGATGCTTTTAAAGCTGTGTTTCTGACTGCAGAAGGCATAGTTAAACTTACACATGACTTTTATGTATGCCCTTGGGTACAGTTGCATCCAGTGACCCCCTAGAAGACCTCATTGACCTTCTCACAGTGTCTTGAGCCCGAGGAATGCTCAGTCAGCCTTTCTATTGCCGAACTTTCTTCAGTGCTACGCTTAAAACACAGAAACCAAATAGATTTATTGATATAACTATAATCAGAAGTCATAGCCTGGATGATAAAATGGCTGAATTATCAAATTACTTAAAATTAGAGGCATACTCAAGTGCCTCAGGGACTGGGAAGCTGCAAGCAGGCAGCCAGTCTGCCAGCCAGCACCAGCGCTGGGTGCTAGCGAGGAGCAGAACAGGGTTTCTGGGCATGGCAGGTTTTGGGGTAAGGCTCTCTTTGGGGTAGGGGGTTTCTGATTCCCACAAGCACTGAAGACCTAATGTACTCCCTGCGGCCAAGCAGAGATGTCACATTTTGGTTCTGCTTGTTTAATAGGAGACAGTCCCACTTCAGCATTCTGTAATGCTTCAAGAAGTGAAGGCACCTTTACTTATGGCAGCAGGATTTCATTCAATCAGATGCATGAAGTGCTGTTCATTTGGTGTTTATTCCATCACTGGTGGATCCCACTTTAGGCTCAGATGTGCTCTGTGGCCACGTGTGTCGGCGCACACACACTTGGAATACATGCCTCACCTCTTTCCCTACAGTTTGCTGTTCTGGAATTTGGGGGCGTGGTTGAAATTGCAGACTGCTTGTTCCCCTGGTTTGAAAAAATGTGTTTGAACACTGTCATTTTCCCTGATAAGAGGAGCACTATAAATTATAAAGAGCCAGCAGCGCAGGCACATTAATCTTCCTGATGCAATCCTACCTTTAGCATTTCCTGGTATATATTTGATGTTGACTTAATTGTGAAGCCTTGAAGTAGGATTTGAGTATGTAAGTACAAAAGTAGTAACAAACTGCAGATATGAGCTAGAAGTTCTCCTCTGAAAACTGTGCAAGGGGTGAATGGTGCACAGATCCTTGTAGCAAGGAGATCAGGGTGACAAGTTTGCTGTAGTGTTTTTTCACTGTCCATTTAGCCCTGAAAAATCAAGCTTCACACAGGAGATCCTGTAAGGCTTGAGCATACGGTGTCATCCCGAGGCTGTCCCTTCCTGCTCTCCCTTGCACACAAGTGATCTGACATCAGCACAAGCAGCACATGGTTCATGATGCTCGTGCAGTGCTTGGAAAGAAAGACTGGTCTCACAGTTAAGACTTTAGAATGGAGTTCAGAAAAATCTTGTTTCTCTTCTCACTTTTACTGAAAGAGGTCAGGAAAGCAATTTTGGCTCTTTGTGTTTTGGAAGGCATCAAAAGATGCAAATAAATGCCTGATGGGCTCTGAAACAATCTTTGAAATCAGTGGGAGATAGGTCTCTGAGATTTCAAAAATCCCACACAAAGTGTTTGCATGCATCTTTAAGCATTTAAACACCTTTAAAAATATGTCTCTAAGGTGTCTAACTCTGAGCATAGGTTCCTGCATCCCCTAAGTATTTTTGAAATTGCATCCAAAGTTGCTTAGATTTCCCCTAAAGAGCACCCTTTTGTTGTAATTTCCTCATTGACTTAATTTTCTCTTGACTTGAAACATAATATATATTAACCTTCAGTCATTTTTTGCTGCAAAATGTAGAGAAGTGAAGCTGTTTCTGAGCTGTTTTATTACGCAAAAAAAAGGAGCATATGGCTGATTGTGTCCCATCTGAAATGCAAATGGTGAAGCTACGTGGAAAGAATTACTATTGCTTGAGCAGTAAATGTTTCCTAATGAAGTGAGTTTGACTAAGGTGGGAAGCTGGAAATGGCTGCAGGAAGAAATGACGATGGTTAATATTTCAGTGGAGCAGAACATTCTTATTCCGCTGATAAGGAGGTTCTTAGGAAATGCACTAGAATTTTTTTCTTATATTCTGTATGTTTATCAGTGTGGGGAAATTGTTACACACAGGGAGCTAGACTCTCCTAGTTATGAAATCATGTAATTTAATTTATAAGCACTGCTTTTCACTGCTGGCCTCCTTCTGAGCTGAAGTTTCCTGTGTTTTGTGAACATTTGGGATAAATAGACCTACCCAATGTGAAAGAAAAGTCTTAAAAGGAGACTGGTTTTCATCAACCTGGGCACATTTGTGGGGGCTGGAGGCTAAAGAGGGTGCAGGAGCAATCTGACCCACACTCTCTAATTTCCTTCTTCCTCTTTCCACCAAAGTTTTTGTCTCATGTATATCCCTCTGCGCTTCCAGTATTCGAAGGTGTCCAGATGTCTGCTGCAAATTGGAGGTGGTCTGACTTTTAAACACTTTCTTAAATCAAGCAGTGAGGCTAGAGGCTTGACATTTCCATTACTTAACTTTCCAAAGGGAGAGCTGTGGAGTTGGTGCTGTGAGGTTCAGCACAACCAGTGGGCTGGAGATAGAGCATCAATCACATTACTTTGCCTTAATGTCAGAAGGAGCCGGGAAGAGTTTAGATAGCAGCATGTGCACAATTATGTGCTCAGAAGAGCTGAGGCAGCTGCCAGGTTAGACCTCTGGCTTTGTCCCCGAGCAAGATGACATCGGTGTTGCTGAGGCTGAGCTGTCTGTTGCAGGGCGCAGCTGGGGGACAGGAGATTAGCATGCCATTCCCTTGACAATGCCCAAGGGTGTCTGACATTGCTAATGATAATGAAAAAGGAGAAACCTAGAGAAAAAAGTCTGCACCCTGCTGTTGATGGAAATAATGAGGTTTCTCCATCTCAGAAGCAATGGCAAGGCTTGCTGGGATCAGGATGTGTCCAGATTAGTGTGTTAGTTCAGATCCAGACCAGACTTTTGAAGTGAAACCCTCTTCCTGTACTTTGGTTCACATCTCAGGGCAGCACAGGAGCGCATAGGCTGGGTTGTGGTGTCTCTGGGGATGCCCCTGAGCAACCTGAGGACAGGGCCACTGCTGCCCTGCCTGCATTTGCCCACCCTGTGCTCTTGGACACAGGAGCCTTCACCCCCTACAGAGCATGTCACCAAGTCAGGAGTGGGTGCTGACCTTCCTGGGTAGCACCTGGGTAAGGCGTTTTGGTTGCTGAGTTACTCAAATGCTTCCAGAAGTGCTTGTGCACAAAGTCTTTCCTTAAACAGCATTCTCCTGGCTTTAATACTGAGTAACCTCTCTGCATCCAGGAGCTGGGGAGATCCCACCAGCATGAGGCACAGAGAGAGTGCAGTGGCATCACCACTACCAATCTAGGTCTTGTCAGAAGGTTTTGTCCCAGTAGGGTGAAGTGAGGCTTCAGTATTACATCTTTCATTACTATCAGAGTACCTGTAGGTGCTGGAATTATTTTCAGAATTAAATCATAAATCAATATATAAATATATATATAAATCAATATATAATATAAACATTTTATGGTATTAACATGTGATGGGCAGCACCTGAACAGAGGTAAATTTTGTGGCTCCTTTAATTTACAGAAGGACTCAGCAGCTTGATTTATCTGCGTATGTGCTTAGGTATTTTGTTTACAAGAGATTACGAGCAGCAATGCTGTGGCACAGTTTTCCATGTATAACAACACACTTCTTTTATGTTTCCTTTTGCTTGCTTTTAGGTGCCTCTTCCCTCTTCCCTCATCTCATTCCCATCCAGAAATACAAATGGCCTCCTGACAGACCTTTTCATTTTCATTATGTTGATTTGCATTGTGCAGTCAGGATAATACAAACACATTTCTGAGATGTATTTATGATGTTACGAAAAAACTTTCTCATAGTAGCCTCTTCTTTTTATTCTGTCTTTATCTTTTCAGGTGTGTTTGCAACATTGACTGTTCTCAAACCAACTTCAATCCTCTTTGTGCTTCCGATGGGAAATCTTATGATAATGCTTGTCAAATCAAAGAGGCATCATGCCAGAAACAGGAGAAAATTGAAGTCATGTCTTTGGGCCGATGTCAAGGTAACTCTCATAACAAAACTCATTTCAAAGAATGTTTTCAATTTCTGTAAGGGAAAAAAAGAAAAAAAAAGGAACCAGGGCTGACTTCTTATTTGGCACTTCTTACTCTTCCATTAGGCTCTTGCAGTTTGTATTGTAGAGTACAGGCTGCAGGAAGGGGCAGAACCTGCCTTAGCACAGACATCAGTGAGGCTCAAGTAGTCCCCCACCTAACCCTTCCCATGGTCTTCACACAGCAGCAGGGGACTGTTCAGCCCTGCATTGTTTTCAGCATCAGTCACCAGTATTCTGCCAAGAGCAGCTTGCCCAGAGCCCTGTCTCCCAGGCAGGAGTTGGAGCAGGACAGCAGGAATGCCCCTCATATACATTTTGCCACCCAGGATGGATCCTCTGTTGCTCCCCTAACTGGAGCACCATGAAGCAGTCTCAGGAGGCTAAAGAGGTGCTCCCAAACACAATACTTGTCTTATTTCTCAAGTGACCCGAGCTAGGCCCCGAGATGTCAAAGGTGTCTGGAAGGCAATTTTCCAATATCATCTCAAGACTTTCTCTTTAAAGAAAGTTTCTCTATAAGTACCACACTTCTGTGTGCGCAGCTCTTGGGCTACTACATCACCTGTAACCCTTGAGTTGACTTTAAATACCCTATTTTGCTCTAAAACAAAAATAAAGAAAATTTGCCTTTAAATAGCTCCCGTAAATAAAGTGAGGCTCAGACTCTTAACAGCTATTTTCCCCGTAGCTTTTGACCTATAAATCCTCAGTACATCTACTTACAAGGCCATAGTATACAGATGTATTAAGCACATTCCAGTTTATTCCTATCTCTTTAAAGTTAACCACCCTAAGTGGCAGTTCATTTCAGGGTACATATTAAAACTCCCCAATTACTTCAGATAGAGCAGAAATGGCAACTCCTGCCTCAGACTGATATATTTATCCCAGCTGCAATCTGTTATCACATATTGTTAGAAAAAAGATCCTGCTGTTTTCACCTGGCAGACCCAGGAGAGCCTTGCAGCCAGCAGCAATGCCGTGCATGCAAGTGAAGTTTGCTTTGCCTGGGCAGTGGTGGCTGGGCTGTGGGCTGTATCAAGTCCAAGCTCCCCAAGCAATTCAACACATTTCTTTTCACACAGATAATACTACAACAACTACAAAATCGGAAGACGGGCATTATGCAAGGACAGATTATGCAGGTACGGTTCCTATTCTTCTGAGAATCGCAATTTGCAGGATCTGTGTAAGTCTCTTTTCTCCTCCATTTGCTAAGGTGAGGTGTCTTCATGTTCTAGTATGGTTTTCTTGGTTTACTTCAAGGAAGAACTGTCTTTGTGTTACTTTTGCTACAAACTGTCTGCCAGAATTAGCAGATACTATTGAAAATTATTGAATCATTGCATTAGATTATGTATATTTTTGTCATGATATACAGGTTTAAGAAAGTGAAAATCCAGAGCATAGCACAGCTGTGATTCCATGAAATGTTGCCATAATAGATAATATTACCTGTCGGCCTTTAACTATGAAGTTAATAAGGTTCTTAAAATGTGGGGGGTTTAAGTGATAAATGGTTTCAATTTATTTAGGTGCTACAGTAAAATATGATGGCTGAATAGCCTTATATGGTGCTTGAAATTAAAAACATGTAAATACTAGTGAGGTTTGGGTGACATTTTTTACAGCCTTTGCCTGGGAGGATTGATTTAGAAATTGAATGTGCGTGTGCGCACACACGTGCATGCAGATATTCACAGCTCACACTGAGAATTAAAGCCTTTGGGAAGGTCTTGTGAAAGTGGGTCAGGTGATGCATTCATTGCTGCAGTTTCGTGATATTCCTGTGTTTTTGAAGTATTTAGAGACAGTGGGTGTGGATCACTGGGTTCACCTGAGCTGCATGGATTAGGTGAGACCCAGCTGATGGTTTCACAGATGTTAATGTTCCCCACTGGCAGAGTCCTGTGGCAGTAGTTACTTCACCTGGCCATCTCATGTGTGGGCCCTCTGTGTGTGCTGTCCCTGCAACAATGCGGTACCTGGCCTTAGAAATGATTGATCTGTTCCTACTTAAAAGCAGTGCATGATGATTAAAACATAGAGCTCTGAATAAATGATGTCTCGGGGAGGCAGAGGAGTGTGAGCTGTTGGGGGTGGCTGCAGCACGAAGCAGAGAGGGTAGAAATTGCTATGGGAAGTAAATACTGGAATGAATTTAAAAAAGATCAAGGATCCACCTGGTCCAAGTATTTCTTACTGCTAAGGAGCCCTTCCATGGGTAAAGAGAGAAGTCTTCAGTGTCTTTCCTCCAAACTCATGATTACCCTCAGCTTTTTGTGGGAAGTAGCAATCAGTTTTCTTAAAAGGCTGTGAGGATGAGGTTGTATCCTGTGATGGGCAGAAGGTAGGGCCAAGTAGGCCAAAATAATTTATTTTAAGTTAGAAATAAGGCCAAGTAGTATTGTGATGTCAAAATATTTTTCTTCAGCTGAGGAGAGTACTGGCATCCCCAAGTCGAAATGAAGGCCTGCAGTCCCTTTTCAGTGTTGTGTCATACCTGTCCTATGCTGGTGCTGTCTGGTGGACTTGCTTTAGGATGGCAGTGACCCACATCACCTAGAGAGGAGACTGCACATTTAAGCGTGAAACAACTGAGTTGTAACAAGAAGGGAGGAAAGGGAGGTTGAGAATTAGGGAGGAGGAGAAGATCGGAGCGATGACAAGAGAAAGCCAAGTCATGGGTCATGGAGGAAGGGGTGCGCAGGAGGCACCTTCAGCTCAAGCGAGGAGGAGGAAGGGAACAGCTCTGGCTTAGGAGAGATGATATTTCAGCCCACGCTCAAGAGGAGGGATGGTGGGTAGAAGAAAATTGATTGCAGCAAAATGTTGCCGGGGTTGGGAGTCAAGCAGGGAACGCTGGAGGAAACTGGGTTATTGGGCAGGGAAGAGGGCAGAGCTACGGCACAGAGGAGCAGCTCTGTAGTGGACATGGTCTCCAAGTGCCTTGAGGTTAGAAGAGGTGTGGGAACAGATGGTCCTGTGAGAGATGACAGGGCCTGTGGAAAGGAGACAGGGCACCTCCCTCCCCTAGAGCTGTGGACATGATGGAGGCATCCTGAATCAGCATCAAGTCCAGTAGGTACCTCTTTAGCACAGAAGGACACCATGATTGCACCTTAGAAAGCAGCTTCCTGAGGCTTCTGTTATGGCTAAGGCCCCAGTGGGCTTCTTAAGTGTGGTGACTGTATCCCCTGGGTGGGTCTCATCAGATACTGTCCATTGATTTAACCTGAACTGTCACCTGCACCAGCTGATGTCTTTCTTTGTGTGCACCTATTAGTCTTGCTTAAATTTTTTATTTTTACATACAGTGACAGCTTGTAGGGTGAAAATTGCAAGTTCATGCAGGGCAAATCACATGCCTCCAGTGTTCCTAAATGTTTGTGACGTAACCCCATTGGGGGACTGTAGAGGAAAGGAACCGCTGTATCAAAAAGCTGTAGCAACTCCAGCCTTTCAGAAATAATTGGTGAAAAGGAAGACAGCAGTATAAAACTGAGGCTCAGTGAACATTCATGCTTCAGTGTTTGCCAGACAGGAAGCTCTGTGCCTTCCTCATGTTCTTTCAACTGCAGAAATATTTAATGATGGGTATTATAGGAATGTGGTATGTGCTACTTTTTTCCCACCTTCCCATCTCCTCAGACAGGAAATGATGTCCTGATCACGGGAAGTTTTGTGTGAAAAAGCAACAGTTCCCCCGCCTCTGAAGCAATTTCCCTGGGCCTGTGGCTTCCCAGAGAATACCTTTGTTCTCTACCATTTAATGGCACTAAAAATCGCCGAGACTGTGAGCACTACGTGCTTTTAAAAACATTGACTTGTATGGACTGACTTTCCCAGGGGAGAAAATAGCAGTGGGCATAATTGATGTTGTCAATTATGCTAATGCAGCAGTGCCAAATGCTCTTTGCAGAGACTGTGGTAGCTGAGTGGAGCGGGTTTTTCCATAACCACCCCCGCACGCTCAATGTGGGGTCCCAGGAAGGCAGCAGCTTTGCAAACAGCCACAAGTCCCAACGCCCAGCTGAGTTTTTCCATATCAAACTATTCAAACCGTCTGTTCAATCAGTGTCTTTGCTCCCTCCTGTTCTTGCAAGCCCATTGATACTTACAAATAAAGCACAAATCTTTCACTTTGCAAAACCGAAAGAAGACTCATTCCTTTGGAGTATGAATCTTTTCATTAAGTTTGTATTGCCTTGGATTTTTAAGGGCTCTTCCTTTACACAGGCAAGATTTATGCTAGGACTGGAAATGCCTGACTAATATCAGAGGCACCCAAAAAGTATTGTCTCCTTTTTCACCAAAGCAAATCTGAGGAGCTGTAGAGAGCCCTTCTCTGACCCTGTCCTGGCTTTCCAGGGTCACCAGCCCACACTTGCCATGGCTGCCTGTGCAATACGTGTCAGCACAGTGTCTGTACACGTGTTTGTTTGTGCCTCTGTGCAATTCTGGCCTCTTGTTTTTCTGAAACCCCAAGGTACAGACTGGGGGAGATTTTCACTTTTTTCAACAAAGGGCAGATTTTTGACTTTGATCAAGTTTGTGCAGTATTATTTGGTTTTAGTCAATAAATAAATGGGTGCAACTTTTCCCACAAATCCAATAAAATCCACTTTATCTTGCGATTTCCATGAAAGAACATTTTTAAACATTTTAAATATAATGTATGTTTTCGAATTTAGTGTCTAAGTTGAAAGTCCTGTGATGGATGTTTTCTTGAATTTCCCCATTATATGCATAAAGAAGGCTGTTTCGGGGACATTTTTGCATTCAGAGTCCAGACAATCAAGGAGTTTTCATCTTCTTAATTCATTTGCCTATTTATTTTTGTTCTTCAATATTTATAGTCTCTTCTTAAGATCTGGATATTAGCAATTATACCCGTAATGATGTTATCCTTTCTCATTATCAAATTACAGATATTTTTTTCAAGCCATTTTGAGCATTATAAAGAATAAGTCAGTATGGATGTGCCATATTTCAATGTTATATATTCATGAAAATTGTCAGCAAAGACACTGACAAATTTGATAGACCTATTCAATAATATCATCTTTCAGGCCAGACAAACCTCCCCGTATGAACATTGATTAGATCAAGTCTAAGCAGCTGAATGGCAGCAGCGCAGAGTAACTGATGGAAGGGGCAAGAAGGCATTTTCAGCCTAAATATTCTCTGTTGGTGAAAAATGTGCATCTGTAAATGGTCAGTTTGAGCCATATTTTTTGGTTCCTTGACAGCAGTAAACTATCCCTTGGCAGCAGCCTCAGGTGGTGCCTTCTGGGGTCTTGGATAGTCCCAGGACTCTCTCGCAGGCAGTGCCATGGCCCCTCTTGCCGATGCTGTCGCTGTGCCCGGGAAACACTAACAAGCATAAAATGCCGCATGTCTGTTCATGAGTGCTCTGTTCCCTGCTCTCCCTCCTGGTTTCCCATGGGATTTCAAATCTGCATGACAGCATTGGATCTTTTTCAGACCCCTTTCTGGCACTGGGGCCTTCCTGGCACTACCAGAGGTGCTTGGGCAAGTAATCCGGCAGATGGCTGTGTTGCCCAAGCAAACCCAGTGCTCTACCAAAAAGGGCAAAATCCATCTGTGTCAGCACATCATCTTCCCTTGGCTGGGATAGGGCTGTGAGATGAAGGCCATGGGAGCCATCACAGATTCCAAGGATAAAGAAGAATCTTGGACTCTTTAACAAGTCTCTTTAAAAAAGTCCAGAAGTCTTGAACTCCAAAATAAATACAGTGTAATATTAACGTTTCTGAAAAGAAAACTATCCTAAAACTTTACCAAAACCCACCACCTCTGCATCGTTAACCTTTAATCCCTTTGAACGAAAGAACAAGCCATGCTTATCAAAGAAACTGTGAGGAACTGGCCCTGGTGTGCTGACCCTGTACATGTGAGAAGCGCTGAGGTGTGCTGCATCCCTTTCTTCACAGCCTGATACAGAACCCACCAAATTCAGTCACAGCCATCCTCATTGTCTGTAACAGGCCTGGAGAGAGGCCAGGCATCAGAACAGGAGTGCTGAACTTCTATAGTGACTATTTTTTTTCCCCCCCAGGACTAAAGTATGAGAACTTCTGAATAGATTCCTTCTCCAGATTGTAACATTTTCAAAGTAGGTTACGTTTTGAGTGTAAACCACTTGACATTGTCCCCTTAAATTAAATTTTGTGTCTACTACTATGTCAGCCATTTCCTAAACTGGTAAAGAATAATAAAGCCCCAGAGCTTAGCTATGGCATACAAACTGTTGTGCAGTTTTGCTCTGCCTTTGTGAACCATTCTTTCCTTTCTTCTTAATGGAACTAGCAAGTGAGACACAGAGCTGAGCACCATCACAGCTAGAGAGAAACCATTTCTCATCTGCAGCCTTGTAAAAACAGAAGGGCAATTGCATCCTTGCATATGCAGATTTGCTTGGCTTTTGATTCTGCAGAGTCCAAGTCAGAGGTTGTCACACTAAACAAATAGATTATTTAGAAAGAGTTCCTGCTCTTCCATCAAATCACTTAAAAATTGGAAAACCCCCCCACAATTTAATATTTTGACAGCACTGTGGCAGCATGAACTCTGTCTAGCTGCAGCCTTCACCTGCACTCCCACACGTAGGCACACACACTCCAGCCTGTGGGAGAACAACAGTACTAAAATTGATACATTTGTTAAAAAATAGGAAGCTTTTAAATGATGCTGCAATTGTTATTTGCGTTTACAAATTGTTATTTGCATGTATTTGCAAGGTTTTATGAAGATGTACTTAAGTCTTATGCACAGTGAAAGGCAAACGAAAGGTGGTAGGTGGGCTCTGTAAAGTACAGGAAAAAAGCAATCTCAATTGTATGTCTGGCCATACAATTTAGGTTTTTTTGGCCTGTGACTTGAGGAAAACAATGAGAGCATCTCCCTCTGTGAGATGTGACCATACTATGACCTCCATGTCTGAATGTTCTTTAAGATGTCTGGTCATTCAGAAGTCTAGGCCACGTAAGCTCAAGACTGTGTAAGAACAGAGCCAGTCTCCACTTCTAAAATAATTTCCTAATGGATCCAGGTAGAGAAGGCATTCCAGTCCTGTTTTGCCTACGTAATCCAGGCACTCCTGACAGAAAAGTTATCAAAGAGAGGAACAGAAGAAATGTCTCAGTTCGTTGTGTGGAACCTGGAAGCTTCCAAAATCAAGCTTAAGTTTACCATCGTGGAAAGCAGTGTAGTGTTTGCCTGGCAATATTAACTCTGTGTAACTTATTTTAATTTAGGGAGTACTATAACACATAGATAAGAAAGCTGTTTCTGTTCTGGGACTCTTCTGAGTGATTTTCAAAGGCGAGAGAGGGATCACTATGTTCTGGTAACCTGGTGGTCTCCAACCCTTCCACTGCCTTGCAGCTCCTCCACTGATGTTGATATTCAGAAGAAAATCTGAAAAGCAGAGATAGAGACCAGCTGGTAGGTTAATAAATCCTACTGCCACCTACTTCTGAACTAAAGTATGAATAGCCAGAAGTGTTAGTCCCAACTACTCACTTGGCCCCCAAATTTCCACTTGTCTTCGGTGCTCTTTTAAATGAAAAGTTGCAGCTGCTCCTTTCTGTGATTTAACTCCAGGTTTTCAAAAGAGTGTGGAAAGTCACACTTCAGCACTCTTCTTTGTCATCAGGAGGACTGGATGCTTTATTTCTAAAATATGAAAAAGCAGGGCATTAGTGCAATTGTCTCACGATGGGCGCTGCAGCAGCACAGGCTACCTCAAGTGCTTTTCTTGTATAGGACTCTCTCAAATTTACATCTAGACCCTGCTTGGCTCCATCTTGCTGAAATCTGCATAATTTTTTTGGAATAGGAGACAGACACATGGTCGTAGAGGTCACATAATAGCCTCACAAACAAGTCCCCTGCCAGGAAGGAAGCTGCAGCACTCCAGAGCACTATGCCGTGTGATTTAACAGCACTTACTCCTAACAGTCTTTTCCTGAGGAGCATGCAAAATCAAAACAGGCTTATGGAGATTTTAAAAACAAGAGAAATGGAGAGAGAAATATTGCTCATTTAATCTGCCAACCTCTAGAGAATACCTCACTTTTTATGGGAGTTCTCCTATAACTTTGAATTGCATGTGCTAAGCTTGGTAAAATGTGCCTTAGTTTTTTTTGGATTTCTGGGGGTTTGTGCTTTTATAATGAGATAAATTGTGCCTTTTCATTACTTATGATTTCCCAGTGTCATGCTCATGGAACCTGTAATTGTTAGCATTAAAACTTAAATTAGGTCTCAGGTGAACTGCTAGATGTCTCTTTACCTAGACTGATGTAGCTCAAGGAGGAAGAACATTTCCATTTGTGCCTTTAAAACTTAGCCCTTAATTTAGTCACTAACGAATGTGAATGAAAAGTTACAGAATTCATTTGTGCTTTCTTCCCATAATAAACAAATTCAGTAATGCTGTGAGTGAACATTAGAAAGAAAGCTATTTGATTTGCATTAGAGCTTGGTAGCCTGAAAATTAGCTAGTAAATTCAGGCTAAGAATTTGATCTGTAGGAAATAAACAGGAAAACCAAGTTCCAACTTGTAACACCAGTATTGGCATGGGCAACCTTAAAAAATACCATATCAGATGAAGCTATTTTACTGTTTTCAGCATCCCTGAAGCATTTAAGTCCTGGAAATTAATTCAGTTGTAAAGCTTCCTTAAGAATTGGGGTTAGAGTGGAGTTTGTAAGGCAAGTATATTTTTTTTTTTGTCTGGGGTTTCTATCAGAACTGTGCAAAATTTATAAAGCTTGCTCCAAACACTGGCTCCCCCTCCTTCTGCTTCCCCAAGACTTGTGTGCCTTACTGGTTGTTTTTTCCCTTGTACTACTATCATGTGAGCAATCTTCTATAACATTTTGTTCTCTCAAAGGTTGTGGATAAAAACAGAAATGGTATATGCAATAGAGGTGAGCAAACCTGAGCTCATGTAGGTATTTTGATAGATTCTTCCATTTATGTCTCAGTCCATAAACACATAATGTATCATTTACATATGTTTGATCTTATTTGGAGCACAGAAACCCATCTTCATGAGCAAATCTGGGACTTTCAGTTCCTGCTGATCTTTTTGTCTTCTGCTCAGTATCTGTATTTTGGTCAGAAGAATGGGTAAGCTCAAAGGGAGTTAGAGTTTGCAGGAAAGAAAGAAGACACTTTCCTGCTTGCACATAAAAATGTGATCCCTAAAACTCAAGACAACTTGAATTGTGCCTGATTTCTCAAGTTGTCTTGAACCAGATACCTTCTTCCTAAATAGGACCTCTAGCGGCAAGGGATGCCCAGAAGAAGGGTAGGGACGCTCAGAAAATCACTTTTATGGTTTGCAATCATTCTAAGTTGTTATGCTCTAGTTAAAGCTACTCCCAAAATTTGGTTTTCATAGGTTTATGGAAATAAAATGGCATGATCTGCAGCTGTTGTTCAGCTGCCTGGAATATATGGAATGGCGATATATTGACCGCATATATGTGCAGCCATATATGTTGACCGCACAGAGCGTGTGGGCTCTGCCATTGTGAAAGGATTTACAGTTATCAAAAAAGGCCATTTATAGCTCCCTAAATCACATTGTAGCACCTAGTTAATACTGTATCTTTGCCACTTCTCAGATGAGATACTCTCTTCTTGCGGGCCCCTCCTTTGTGATATACCAGCATCAAATAACAAGGCTGTGTATGAACTTCTTTCCTTTAACAACCCCTCTACCTCTTCCAGAAGAAAGGAAAGTTAAAAAAAAAAAAAGGTGTCTTGAGACAAGACTCTGTCAGTCTTCCCCAAGGAATAGGATGGAAAATTAACCCTGTCTAGATTTGGGGCAAAATTTCCCTCACCATCAGTTCCATCCTTACTCTGGGTTCCAGGCACTTTGATCATCTCAAGAGTCAGCCTTGAAGGATGCTGTTAGTGCACAGCAGCTGTTTGCCATCCATTACACTAGTTTGAATTAGTTAATGGATATTAAGGGGTACCACAGTGTATTTTTATGCCTAGCAGCTCTCTTTTAGGCCCAGTTTCTGTAAATTTGCTGTTAGAAATCATAGAGCATTCCCAAGTATTTGAGAGTTAAAGTTACAATGAGATGCTAGAATATCTGTTTTTAGGAAACATCAACATTTAAATATTTGTGTTTGATCTAGTTTGAAATGTTAAAAAAAAAAATTATTTTGAAATATTCATAGAACTGAATTTCCTCAGAATTTTGTTTCATGGGATGTTTTGGCATTCTTTATGAAATGTTAGATATCAAAATACCACAAGATGAAAGCACATGACAGTTGTAATAAGTAAGTTGTACCTTAAGGAAAGTTGCTACTTAGAACTGACTGAAACATCATCTTTTCTAGAAAGAGTATCATTATGTCAAATTGCAATACAAACACAAGATAATCTGATCATTTAGACACGTGCAATGGTAACCTGAGCTTGAAGATAACAAAGGCTTTCACCTAGACTCAGGAGTATAAATGCATCTGGTAGAACGAAAGAAAATACAGTTGGGGAAGAAAAGTGGGAGCTGGTGTATTTATTTTTAGTAGACCTTCAGAATTAGACTAGATGGAGACAAGCAGCAATTTTTGCTTAGTTTAATAGATTTGAGTAAAGAAAGAAAAAACAGGCAAATATTTTGCTATATCAGTTTCACTTTGCTGATGTTCCACTTCTTTTCATTGAATACATCTGCTAAAAGCCACATCTTGTACTGATTGTTCAGGCAGTGCAACATAACTAATTTTTGAGTTATTTCTTGACATTTAGTGTATGAGACACTGAGACCACTAGTGAGAGAAATTTGTTTCTTACAAAAAATAGAAATGGTTTAGAAAAAGTATGAAATGCAGTGGGAGATGCAGCACGTTGAATATCAGCTGTGCCGTCTCCCATACTTCTGTCCATAGAATCATTTCTGTGCATTCACAACAAACCCAGCCTTGACAGTTTCAGGTGCTCATCTGTACCACCAAGAGCAAGCAAAAGTGCTCTTAATAACTCAGGTTTGAAAAGCACCATTTACCTGCTTAGCAAGGTGACTTCTTACATACTTGGGCTGTCATTTTACCTTGTACCCATGAATGTTAAGTTAGTGTGAAACTCTCATCTTGGAAATACAACAGCTGTAAACAAAATGTGCTGTTAGAGAACCAGTGGCAGTGCAAGTTGGAATATTATCAGCACTGAATTGAAATGCACTGCTTTGCCTACTGCTGCTGTTGCCAGCCTTAGCCATTTTAGACAGCATTACATAATGGCAAAATATTTTTCAGGAGGAAAAAAAAAATTAAAACTCTCCCTATGGGTTTAATCTCCCTCTTACTTTATCTGTGGTTTAAAGCTGTGTCAGGTGTGCATCAAAAACACCCCCTCCCCAGGGTATTTAATTTACAATTTCATTTAATAATGGAAATGTATTTCCATCTAGCTAGGATAGGAAAGGATTAAATCAAAAGCACTGTTCTAAAATCAAGTAACAGAAGTGTAGCCTGTCTCTGTGCTCTGCAAATGAAGTAGCCATGGACAGGCTTGTTATTAGTCTATAATATCAAAACTATTAGTGTTTTGTCAGGCATGATACATGCTAAACATTTTCCTCTGCAGATTGCCTCAACAAGAACTGTGACTGTTTTTAGACACATCTGGCACTGCGGATTTTTTTCCATCCTGCATTTCAGTGATTTAAAAGGCCTTGGCTGGGCAGAAGGATGTCAGCTGTTTGGTTTAAAATACTGTTATAAGAGTGAATAAGATTTAAAGAGGCAGTAGGTAAAATTCTGCTGATGGGAGAATGGCCACTGAGTGTAATGGCTTTGAGATGTCTCTGTGTTGCTTTTTCCTACGTTTTTATTCTTAGTAAATTTTCCATTTCCCAGAATTGCCCTTTCTTTTCCATTCAACTTCTCTCACTTTCAATATTAGCTCTTGGAGTGAGCACTGAGTTAAAATACCAAACCCTTTATTTGCGCAAATGCCATCTTTACAGCTCACTTCTGTGGCACTTGTGTAAGACAATAATAACAGGTGCAGGTGTATAAAAATAGTAAAAGCAGGTATTCATTTATTTTAAAAAATAGGTTCTTAATAGACTTTTGTGGCTGTGCTGAAGCACATTGGAAAAATGGGCTGTGTGACCAGTGATGAATCTTGGGACCTCTGTGGCACAGAGAAGCTGTTTCACTCTTTATGGAAAGAAATAGCAGGACAAGCTCTGCACTTGCATTCTGTCCTGTCACACAAGGGGAGCCATGGGGTCTGAAGAGTTTGATGGGAGGTGGACAGGCAACTAGAGCTCATTTGCAGTTCACTTATTTCAGCAAGCAGAGTCTGAGCTGGGTCTACCGCGAAGTCAATTCAAGGACATTGTGCCTCTGGAAGACTTTGTAGTCAGCAGACAAGGAGAGGTGAGGGCTTCGTAACAGTGTCTTCAGTGCAGTGTGCACCCTGGTGGGGTCTCTTCAGGCTACTGATAGATACAAAGTATGTTCTGCAGCATTGGGTGGTCTCCTTCCTGCATCTCAGAGATCAGTTATTGCCTGATAGACCTTTGGCATTGGTGTAATAGGCAAAAAGCTTGCATTTATATGGTGAGATTGAACCCTTTTGATGCAAACGAAAGGACATGCAAAGATTTTGACTTTGTCCTTCCATTGCAGAGTTTCATGACAGATGGGAAACTGTGTCTTTGGTAAAATAGGTAAAGGAATAAACCAGGTTTTTCTGCAGTGGTGTTTTATATTGTTTTATCATTTTCTCCCACACTTAAAGTTGGGAATAGCAAGGGATATCTCTCCAGCTTCAGGAAGCATACTGCAATCCTGATTACCGAGTAGGAATTTCTAACATATAGTCTGCTAAAAGCCAATTCTCTGAGCAGCCACAAAAGATTTTAAGAATAGAATTGGGCAGGTACAGAAAGCAAGTTGTAAACTGTGTGGACCCATTGCCATCAGAGTTTTACAATGAAGGACTCAGGGGAGAGAGCTGAGTAAAAACAGAGTTAAAGCAAGCAGGATTCATCCCTCAGCAAGTGTAGTGTTTGCTTTGTACAGAGGAGTGATCACGGTTTTGCAACATGCCAGTAAAATGTTTCTGAGCGTAACAAAACTTCTCTGAATAGCCCAGACAAAAGCTGTGGAAAGCATGGCTGAAACCATGCTTTTAGCCAACAACAGACATATCTCTGAGTAGTCACGGGCTGTACAGGGTCATGCTCTGGCAACTGAAATATCCAGGATATTCACAAGGGATTTGCCAGGCATGTGATTCAGGAAGTATAAAGAAATACCACATATAGGAGTCAAGTATTTTTATTTCAGTCTCCTATTTTCTCACACACACCTCCCCCAAATTCTGGAGCTCTTTCTTTAGTTTCCTGGATGAATTCTCTCAGGCAGCATGTTTTTACAAGCACACCTGCTACCTTGGAAAAAAAAGAAAAGAGGGAAGGAAGCCAAATGGGTGTCACACTTCAGCTTGGCAGCATCTTACCAACATGAGATGCCCCCAAAGAAAGGAAAAAAAAAAAAAAAAAGACTGCTTTTAGTAATCAAAACTGAATATGAAATCAGTGCAAAACTAGGGCTGTAAAACCTGGAGATTGTCAAAAGGACTGAAGGAAACACCCTGTAGCCAAAATGACATCCCTGACCTACTTGTCCGCGCTGTCACGTACCTGGGTAACCTTTCTTTCTCCATGCTTTCCATCAAACCTCTGTGACAGTTTTGCCATTCATACTTGCTTTCAGGTGAAATTTTTCAAGTTTGCTTGAAGTGTGCAACCAAAAAGTAAAGTCTCCTAACATCTTGCTGGCAGGCCTAAATGTATGTCAGAGACCTTTTCAAATACTCCTTCTCTGTGGAAAACAATCCATTCAGTCCTGGAGTTCCTACTGGAAATTAGGGAACAGCCTGGTAATTGGATTAGAGTGTACTTTTATTTGCAGCAGTTTCTCAAAATGAAGCTCCTGCAATGTTTCATTGATTGCCTGCCTGATCTTTGTGACAGTAAAAGCCACAAACAGAGCTGAAGGGGTGAGGAGGGATGGAAAATGCAGCTTTGTGTTATGTAAGATGTGAGTGTCCTCTGAAAATGATCAGGTAGAAACAGGTCATAAGTGAATCTCCATACAAATATGGAAGCATCCTTTGTTAATCCACAGTTTAACTGCTTAAAAGCAATTTTTATGAGCAAAGCCCTTAAAAATTTGGAAGGGCTGGTAGTTGTATCAGTACTTAAATTCCTGCAAGCCACCTGCATAGATGCCAAAGAAGGGATAACTTCAGGATACTGTGATTGGATGTGTGAGTTGGAGACCTTTGGAGTCTACATTGTTGTAGGGATTGGAAGGAAGAGGAAAAAACTGTATTTGAGTCTGCCTTGTTGTAGGGATTGAAAGGAAGAGGAAAAAATTGTGTTTGAGTCTACCTTGTTGTAGAGATTGGAAGGAAGAGGAAAAAAATGTATTTGAGTTTACACTGTTGTAGGGATTGGAAGGAAAAGGAAAAAAATGTATTTGACTTACACATTTCCATAGAGGGGTTGGAAATACCAAATTAAATTTACAGGTATACCCCCAGAAACACTCCAGGCTCAGTCATATTTGGCGCAAGAGTTAACTTGGTAGGAATTACAAGGCCATAACTTAGGGCACTGTGATGCCCTGTTTTACTAGTCCTCCAGAAAATATTGGCAACAAAAGTGTTGTTTGTAACTCTTACCCAATCTAGCATTTTCTTCCATCAGAACATATGCATATTTTATCCCATTATGTTTATGAAAGATGTCCTTAGACAGTTCAGTTCCCATAGAGCCCTTCTGAGCAATACAACAGCAGTGTCTGGTCGCAGCCTGCCCTAGTGTGAGCCATGTTACCAGCCAGCTGTGCAGAGTCCCACGACACACTGAGAGCACTTGCATCGCATTTCTCTCGTTTCATCATCCTCATGAAGAAAAAGATCCATCCTAGGTGGGTAAGACAAATGCTCTTTTTTTTTTCTGGGTGGGCCCAAAAGGCTCCTTGAGCACCCTCTGAGCATACTCCCAGCTGGGAGACAGAGACATTGTTAGTCATGAGACTGTCCCCTGAGGCGGCACCAACAAAAGGATCTTGGCTCCCTCCACACATCAATATTCTTGACACCCGACTTAAAACTTAGGTCATGCATATCCATCTCCTCTTCAAAAAGTGTCAGAAGGATACAAATATCCCTTCACTATTTTTAGAGCCGTATCAAAAGTATTTATCAGCTTTCTGGCACCTCATCCCATTTGTCATTCTTGATGCTATCTTCCAACTGGCAGTGGAGGATGAGTCCCTCTAGTGGATGCAGTGGAGGATGGGTGAAGCTCCATAAGCTAAGACCACAGTGACAGTGACGCCTGGGAGTTGTTGTGCCTGTTGTCACAGGTGGGAAGCACCTGGCATGGTCTCCTGACAGGAGACAGAGCCAGGGCTCCAGGGAGCAGCTCATCCTCACTTTGGTGTCTGCTCGCTCATGGGGTACTGGGGATGTGGAGGAGCAGGGCCAAGCTATGAGAGAGGAAGACAGCTGATGTCTTGTGACTCCACCATCCACTCTGCTTGCCACCAGCACTCCCACACTGCCTGGTGGTGCCCAAAGACCACTTTGGCACATACCCTTGGCTGCACATCCCAGCACAAACATGTACAAGGATGGGGCTTATTCTGTGTATTATACATAATTCATACTGCTCATTTTATGTGGTACATGAGAGGTGTTGAGAGTCTTGTTTTTCCATGCACATGTTGCCAACAGGAAGCTCTTCCAGCTCCTCCATACCACATACCTTGAGGCCTGGCATTGGGAGGCTCTTTAATGTGCAGGTAACGTGTTCCATCGGCCTCGTGCCACAAAATTGGGTTGTTTTCCTAGCACTGTTGGTTTTTAGAAGGCAATGTATTCAGGTTGAAACTTTGCCCACATACCATCTGCTTCAGCCTTATCTTCCTTTGACAAGAAAGCTGAATATATAATGTCCACTTGGCTTTCCTGGTGTTACATAAGGTTGTGGTTTTGTGTTAGGTTTGCAGTTTCAGAGCTCCTCAGCAGCGCTTGCAACAGGCTCCTGCTCTTATTTTCAAGTGGAAAATCAGTGACAAAAATCAATACCATCTTCATAGCTATAATGAATGTGACCCACAGCCTATTTTAGGGTGACCACAAGCTTCCATCACATGTCTGAGGCCTATTCGCAAATATTGATTGGTATTGCAGATTATCTGTAGCCATTTCATGTGAAATCTTAAGGTCTTGCAGTTTTGTTCTCTGCACACAGTTTGGTATCAGAGGTACAGCTATAAATCACAGGACCCACCCAGAGACAGTGTTGATAGACAAGGTTACCAAATCATGAAAATCACGTTTGGGCGGTTTTTTAAGCTGCTTAAGGAAGAGGGTTCTCAGACAGCTCCATGCAACTGAAAGCACTGCTTTGGAGTTGCAGCAGACTCTGTTTACTTGAAGTGGGGAAAAAAGAGTGGAACCTTCATATGCAAATGTATGGCATTTGGAAATGTCATATAGCTGCATCTACATATAAATAAGCCACTCTGGAGTGCTGCACTAGCCAGGCTGCTTTGATAGAGAAATTGCATAGTAGGCACACAAAGCAGAAACAGCAGGATGCCACTTGGTCAAGTTCAGAGAGTTTTGTTCCTTAATCATCACTTAACTAAGTTAACTAATATTGCTGTGTCACTGTGTATTAGACCGGAAGGGTTGAATGGTGTGTTGGTGCTGCGTGGGGCTGTGCAATAGGGACAGTGGTCTGACTCCTGTGCCCTAAAATATAGAGATATATTCCTTTGGCAGCATCCGTCCCAGGCAGCCTCTGCCTCCTCTGTAGATCCGTGGCTACTTTCTCTGAAGGAGCATCTTCTGCTGCTAGCATCCAGATACTGGTATGTTATTTCAATCTTTGTTTTATCTGGTATTAAGCAGCAAAATTGAAACTCTCATACATACTTTTTCAGGAGGGAGGACAAAGAAGGGAACCCTGGTCTGGTTGTCCCTGTCCATTTTTGACCCCTTCCAGCACTGGCACTAATGAGTAGCTGGAGGATAGGTGGATGGGAGGGAAAACAAGCCGTGGGCTGAGCTGTTGGAAGGAATTTCTCACAGAGAGGTGACACCCGCTCCGATAGTGCTGCGCAGCGTGTGATGGATCCAGCATTCACCCCTCTGCCTTCAGGCACACAGCCTAATTGGAGGGAACCTCACAAATCTCTAAACTGACACCAACTCTTTTTCAAGACAGAATTACAATAATAATAAGGTTAACTCATCCTCTAAGGGCTCTGTCATGAGCTGCCTAAGGAGATCATACGCAAGGAGATAAACTATGACTGTTTCTTTGCACGGCTGATTTCTGAAGGGGGGGGGTGCTGGTCCCACAGGGCTGTTGGCATCTCTCTTAGGCAGGGGAATCTGAGTGAAGGGAACATCAGCAGCATGCCAGAAACAAAGACTAGCTGAGTTAGCATAAAGAGGGATTTAATCTATTCTAAGAATGGGGTTAACGCAGACTTATTCAATCCTGACACAAAAGAAGGAATCACAAACTATAAAGGCCCCTTTACCCAGGGCTTTGGTAAATCCCCCAATACAGCCCTGCATCATTAAATCTCAATCCGTGGCAATGATTGCGGGCCTCAAGACCGGCCCCCACAGTGGCTGAGTTAAAGAGCTCTGCCTGTGTACTTGATCCACAGAAGTATTGAGAGATGGCTTGGGGAGAGCTGACACAGAGACGACATGCAGAGTTGGAGAACTTTCCAGTCTCCTGGACTGGGAAGAAGGCAGGTGCTGTTCACAGGCAGCAATGGGCTGCTTTGTGAGGCTGCTGAAGGAAGAGCTCAGTGCGTCATCCTTCTCTTGATGTCCTCAAATCAAGTGTGGAGAGCAGCATCAAACAGCAGCGACGGCTGCTTTTACTGGTGGCCTAAGTCAGGGTGAGTGGATGAAACGTGGTGGCGGAGAAGTAAAGGAGGTCAGACAAGGTGAGGCAACAGCCTGCCTTGCCTCCCTGAATGAAATAATCACCCCAGGGAGAAGTTGAGTCTAATGTGAGCACCTGAACACAGAGAAAATGCTGGATTGGAGCAACACATTGGCCCATGTGAGGTTCTGGTTTTTTTCTTTTCTTTCAGCTTAGCTGGGTGTTCCTGGTCAGACATGTGAGCAGGGTTGCTACCATGTACTTGCATCACTGTGCTATTTTGGTGGTTGTATTGCACCTTGCATTGCAGGAGCTGCTTGGTAGCACCTTCTCATGTGTGCAGGAGCCTCGGCTGCTAAGGTCCCGTACAGGTACGGCATCTGTGAATACAAGTGGACAACAGGCACTAAAAAAAACAAATGAGGGTTAAAAAAAGGTTCTGTTTAGTTTTGAGCAGACAAATGGTCTTGTTGTGTGCAGGAAAATGATTAATGAGTCACTTTATTTCAATCAGTCTTCTCAAAAAGGAAGATGTATTCACAGATGTTGTAAATAAAAGTGTTTCTTGATTTCAAAAGTTCAGCGATAGCTTTAACATATATAGCATAGCCCACAGATATATGCTGACAAGCTGAAAGTATTTTGTTCTCCATTTGAACATCTGGGGATTATTAGTGTCTTAATTCATTGGTTTCTATTATTAATTATGGCAGCAGGCTGAATAATTACGATACATTGCTGCAAAGACAGAGCACAATATTTTTTTTCAAAGTGCACTAGGACATCTTGCCATCATCTCAAACATAAAAAGCCCTAGATTATTTTTAAAAAGGAAAGTGGATGTTATCTTATTCCAGGGAACTCATTTGCATAGGGACATTTAAAATTAATAAATTACTGTGTTCAGCAAGCCTATTTTGTGCCTGAGAAAAGAAGTGAATGTAATTTAATTCAACAAGTTCCATTTCTTTTTCCTCTTGGTGAAGCAGCTAATATGGGAAGGGTATTTTTTGTGCAGTTTATGTGGAAAGACTAGCTTCAAGTTTGTACTTGGAGTGGCTGCAGGATGCATTTAGGCTCAGGCTGCAGCATAGTGGTGCCAGACATTTTCAGCTGACATTTGGTGTCTCACTTTCCAGTTGCTCTCAGGGAGAGTGGGCTGGTGAGCTCCCTCTTAAGCGGCAGCAAGCACTTCCTTCGGAATTTTCACTCAACGCCCACCCAAACAGTGATTTTTAGGCGAGTTGCTTGCACACATTTTCTTCGTTGTAAGGAGATGCTCTATATTTGTAAAAGCAAGGTTTCAAAGGAAGGGAACATTAAGATAATTAATAGGCTGGCCCTGAGCATCTGTTAGTGGAGCGGTGTGGCTGTGCTGGTGCACAGCGAAGTGGCTGCTGGCAGATTTGTCAAGAACAGGGTGCCTGGAGCTGTTGAGCAAAGACTCAGGAGAAATCTCTTTTCTCTCAGAGAAAGACCCAAGCTGGGTCTGAGCTGGGATTTATCATGGTGGTTCTTCATAATAAGTAACTAGGAAGCTTAAGAACTTCATCCCTAAATTGCTGTGGGACCTCAATTCCTGTTGGATGCTATTAGAGGGGAGGGAAAGTACCAGCAAAGCTGCTAAAGCAATTCTGCACTTTCAGAGGGAGCAGCACCATTACCCTCTCCTCCTGACTTTGCAGAGGGACCCTTGAACCATTCCTGCAGACACTCCTGAGCTGAGGAAGCTTCTTTTTACCCCAAAAGAGCAGCAGTTCTGACTCTGTGTGAAGACTGCAGATGAGTAACATAAGATGTACCACGAGATTCAGATCCCCACCCCTGGTCAATCACTGAAGCTCTTCCACAAAACTCAGGGCATCCCTTACCTTTGCTCCACAGGTTGGTACTCTCTGGACCTTTATTTTGATTTCAAATACGAATTGCACAGCAAGTCTCTGTCATGCAGAGCAGAAGGGCTTTGTTAAGGTCCCAATGCTATGCTCTGCGACCTACCTTGGGAGAGCTGACAGGGAGGTAAAAGGAGGGGGAGGGAGATACGCTTCCAAAAGGGGTTGAGAAGGTTAAAGACACAGATTTGACTCAAGAATCCCTTTCCTCCTTCATAAGTCCTCTGATAATGGGATGTGTAAGGAGTCACTACTTCAATATCAGCAAGAGCTTTCGTCTGCAAATTTGACTGACCTCAGCGGTATTAAAAGATTAAATTATTATGTAAGTCAATTCTCCTTAACCACTTTTTCCAATGAGATAGGTGTCAAAATAGCTTCTGCTGCACATCATTCACTGTCTTATCCCTTATTTGATGAAATATATGTGTATATATGTATTTTGAAGACTTCCCTTGGTTCAGTGATGACTGTATAGTAGGTATTAACAGTGTACATGAGCCAATATTTTCTCATATGGGCATAGCCTAATAGTTATATTTCCAAAGCTCCAACATTACCTGCTGTGCATCAGCCAAAATGCTAGTGTGAGAATTTACAGGCTGTGGCCCTCTGCTTTCCTTGCTTGAAATCACCTAGAAAGTCTCACTGATTCAAACACAAAGAACGACAGATTTATCAGGCCTGCAGAACAAATTGTTAAGTGCCTGGCAGTCAATTTTTGGATATAAGAATCCTATTTTTGCCTAGATTTTTATTTTAATTTCTCCAAAGTGGATTCCAGGAGCTTATGTCTGGAAGGAATTTTCTAGGCACTCCAGACAGTACTTCATGTAATCCTCATCAGGGACACTAATGGATTTATTCGTTTGTCAGTGGCACTACTCCACACGTTTAGTTGTGTAACAGAAGATCCACGCTCAGTCAGATGGGGAACTGGTGAAGGCTGCCCAGAGAAGAGTCTGGCTGCCTTGTTTTCGTCATTTGCAGTCACATCTTGCAACCAGGCAGACCATTTGAGCTTAAATATTCCGCTTTCACTATAATATTTACCTGAGAATCCTAATGCTGTACATTCAGCTTCCAAAGACTGAAGGAAAGTCGTATAGCTAAACCAGAAATTCAAACAAAAATAATGCAAAATATATTTGAAATAATTCTGCCACTCCTTCTTAATGGGAGGCAGGAACAGACATAGATATTAAGGAAATTAGACAAGATAGTTTCAAATAATTTATTTAACATTTCAGAAGACAATCCATCAGGAAAAGCAAGATCACTGAGTGGGTGGTCAGTCACACTAGATAACTTTTTAGGATCCAGTTTATCCAGCAAAATAGCTCATCATCTTGGCATCTCCCTGCCATCCATGGAAAGGTTGGAGAGCAAGTGTTCAGCTGGGAGACTCTTCCAGTAAGCAAGATGATGGTAAGCTCTTTCAAGCTACACAAAGTAGCATCTGGCCTGAAAGCATTTAAAAATAATCTGTTTTGACTAGTGTGTCTTATATGATAGGCTATCATGTCATGTGCTGGCAGTAACAAAAGATGTGAACAATATGAAATGTCAGGTCAGGCTAAAGATGCAAAAAAAGTTGCAGAAATGCAAAAGATGTTGGCTTCATCAACACTGACGTTTTCATTCTGAAAAGTGCTTCAAGAAAAAGATTTCTGAATACAATTGATCTGGAGGGTGAGAGTGTATTTCTTTTTGAAATAAAAAGGAGAAGCACTTTGAGAAACATAGCAGGAATTTCTTTTGTCCAGAGATAGAGAGACTGACCCAGTCAGCCCAATTTTTATCTTAAGTCTTTACATCTGGCTTCTACCCTGAGATCTATCCATCACAAAAAGGTACAAATCTGTCCTTTTGGTGCACTTAAGACCTTCCCACATTGTTGCCAATAACAATGTAACAAGTCTAATGTTTGAAGAGGAGCTACTGAATTTAACATTACAGAAACCTAACTAACTTTGAATTTGGTCTGTGTGATTCCTTTATGCATACTGATCTGCTGTGCTTGGGAAAAAGTGGGTAACTTCGTATGTAAGCTTTCCTCTCTGTAGGTGTAGAGTTGGTGTGGTAGAGGGGTTGCTTAGTTTAGTGACTCTATAAACTGATTAGTGCAAATTACATCCACTACTGAATTTATAAATAATCCAGAATTATAATAAGGGTGGACATCTTAATTTATTCAATTTAGTATTAATTTTCTAAGATATGTTGCTTTATAAGTTCAACATGTTTTTTACTTATATCTTCTATTTGTAGGATTGATTTATAGTTCTTGTTTCATGGTGATGCATTCATAAGAGTTAGTATCTCATTGACAGCTGGATTACTGAAAAGGGCTTAGATCCTTCAGAAATAGGGATCTGAGTCAGTTTTAACAGGAAGAGACTTTCAAAGCATGTCTTGGGATTTGGGTCTCTATATTGAGTCTGAAAAGATGTTTTTTGTAATGAGAAAAATAACCTGTTTTGAGGCAGGGAAATATTTTGTGTGCATTCAAAATGTGCTGGAAGAGGGGAACGACTTAGTCTGAACTAAATTATGCTTTTATTGTGGTCTGTATTTCAAATAACCAAAATGGCAGATCAAACTAAATATGCATTTTTTTCCCCCCTTTCCTTCATGTTAAATCCGTAACTCTCTGAGAGGAGTCATCAGTCAAAAGAGGAGACTACAGAGAATTTGTGTCTAAGTTTTGTGGTCTCTTCCTAGCCAGGTGACAAGTGTTTCTGTATGAAGTGTTTATCCTATAAATGCTAGCAAACCTTTGGCAATCTCATTTTTGATTCATTAGAGCATTTTCCTTCACAATATTATGCTTAGAGGTGTAATTACAAGTTCTGCAGGATCCTAGATTTACTTTAAAGTGTGCTAGAGACCTTTTTTAAAAAGAACACGGTTTCTACCCACATGATTGCAGGAAGAGGAAGAGCTCATTCCTCTTTTTACCAACCCTACTACCTACACACAGTGAGAGCATCTTCAAGTCCTGGTCCCCCTTTCAAGTCCTAGCAGATTAGTCTGTCTTGAAAGTAACAATTCCCCTCCATGTTGAAGTGTGCCTTTAAAAAAAAAATTAAACCAAATGGTTTCATACGTTAACAACACTCCTGGCTCATCTGAGAGAGGAGGGATTCTTGCATTGGGTGGTGATGGTGCACAGACAGCACAGAGATACCTCAGTAACTGAGAAGGAAGGATCAGAGATACACACACATACACACGTGACCATTTCCTGTTCTTCAGAAAGGAAGCAAACTTCCTCTTGGTAATGGAATATATGAAGGAAATGGCATTATATTTTCCACAACAGAAAAAAAAATGTGTATTAATAAGGATCCCACATTTCTTGCTGCAGTTTTCTGCGCAGGAATAGATTTGAATGTGGGCCAGAGCAGAGGTCCAGCACACCCCGAAACCATCAGGTATGGTGCATAGGTGATCATGGTGGTATGGAGACCCACAAGTCCTGAGTACATCAGGATCTACATGTGTGCAATGGACAAGTCCAGGGACACACATCACACACATTTTTCCTGCCTGGGAGGATTTCCAGGAGGAAAAAGGAACATGCATGATGTCCTGCTGGGATGATAACTGTGTATATATTTCACATGCTGATAGCCAGTGTCTCACCTGGTGGGTGGTAAGTAGCCAAAAATGTTTAGCACCAGATCAAATGGATCTCCTGTTCCCACCTTTCTCCAGTAGCAGAAATTCCTGGGCAGGCTCTCAAAGGAAGTTGTACCATGCCTATAACAAGATGCCTCCTGTCAGCCCATCCTGTCTGTGCTGTCCCAGAGACAGTTGTCAGCCCCAAGCCCAGAAATCCTCACTGTCCTGTGATGCTCCTGCGCTGTGTGGTCATTAACAGCTTCCATGACAACCTCAGACAGGTATCCCAAAGTAAGCAGGGAACCAGGAGAGGCAGACAAGTTTGCATTCAACATACGAGTATTTGAAAAGGTGCAATGATGGTCCATAGTGCAGAGGTCCTGAAAATCCTAATGATGAAAGAGAAGCTAATGCTGTCTACAGGCATGTAGAGGTTGTCTGTCATCCTCGTTTGCCAGGAGCTGGTCCTCACCTGTTTTCACATAAAGACAATATAACCAACTTTATTAGTGCAAATGGTTAGAGACAGACTCTTACAACTCTCCTTGGACAGCAGCAACAGAAAAGAAATTCATTATAAGAATCTGAATCTTGGATCTGCTGCAGACACTTTTCCCAGAGGTGGGATAATACCTAAGCATGCCTGCTGCCGGCACGCCTGGCTTGGAGGCAGAACACAAATTGCAATTTGGGGACTTCCTTTGGAAGATACAAATGCTTCAACTTATTTGTGTGCAATCTATATTTCCTTGGACATTCATTGTGAGATTCCTTTCTTCTATTTTTATTTAATCATGGGTAGATGATAGTACCACAAAAAAAGGATTTTTACCATTCAAGATATCATAAGTATTGTTTAAATTTGGAAGAATTTGCCAAAATTGCCCAGATTAATTAATACCTCAATGGCCTACAAAAGACATGTGAGTTTATAGCAAGTAACATTCTGTGTTTCAGCCTGTGAAGCCTATGTTGAGCACAACATCTGTTTCAAAACTGAACGAAGCCTCCATTTTCCTGGCTATGGGGAGGGATTTTCCAGGATTTGCAGTCTCGGTGACTATTTAAGTGCTGCAGAAGTAGGCTCAGAATGTCAAACTAGTTTAAGGGTACTGGGTGCTGTGGGATGTGGGCGAGGCCAATGGACTCTGGGGCACCGCCATGCAGACTGATGATAAACTTCAGCTCTGGACTCCCACTCTGCTTCAGCCATAAAATTATCTTTCTGTATATGTTCTGTTGAATGACCAAATATATTGTAATGGTATATGACATGCAAATGTCCAGAGTCTCTCTCCTAAGCTTGTCTGGGTTTAAGGAGGCAGTCCATAAAGGATAATAGAAATGATCAAGTATTTTTCATGTGCTATTCTGTCATCAGGTTTTTGAATAGTTGGATTATTTTTTCTAGTGTCTCATTTGCTGTAACTTGACAGGAATTAGAAAAGAACAGAGAAACCCTTGCAAAGCTTTGCATTAGCCAGCCTGTTTGAAGGTGCAAACCCTTGCTCTTGCTGCCCATGAACATCTTTCACATATTGTTCTTCTGATTTTCCTTTCTTTAATAGTTCTTCCCACCATTTCACCTTATCCTACATTGTCAGGTTAATGATCCCTTTACCTTTCTTCACAGAGAACGCAAATAAACTGGAAGAAAGTGCAAGAGGGATCTACATCCCTTGTCCAGAGCATTACAATGGCTTCTGCATGCATGGCAAGTGTGAGCACTCCACGAACATGCTGGAACCGTCTTGCAGGTAACCTTTTTACCGTGGAGGGAAGGCTACACACATGGAAATATTGACTCATGGAAACACTTAATGTAGATCAACTATGGAAAATACTGGCAGCCATGGCCCTTTGTGCTACAAAATCCATTAGACTTAAATTATTCAACAAAGTCCCTATTTTATGTGGCAAAAGTGTATTGAGTTATGCACAATGCTAATTGACTGTGAAACCATCCAGTAACCTTCAGTTATATTTAGATGTGTTTTTAAAAGCCCTTCACAAATCGCTCAGGCCATTGCTAGGTAGCCTTCTCAGCCTGAAGGAGGAGAGGAATGCCACAGAGGAGTATCCAGAGGGATATGTCCCTGCTGTGGCAGGAGTGATGCTCATGAGGCAGCTGGCTGGGGCAAAGGTGGCTCCTTCATGTGGGAGGTGGTTTTGGAGGAGGTTGGGGCAGGGAGGAAGAGTACAGTGAAAGCATGTGCTTCTGCAGTGAATGCCTCCCTGCACAGGTGCAGATATTATTTCTGAGGTCCAACCAGTGGCCTGGTGGCATGAAAAGCACTGTTATGCATGAAGCACCATTTTCCTGAGATTCTGAACTGGGAGACCAGACTTGCTCCCCAGGGCAGATTTTCAAGCCAGCTTCTCCCAGCTCTCACAAACAGCCAGAGCACATTTTACTCTTTGCAGCTGCTGCATTTTAGGTGCTCCATTCAACTGGAAAACGTCCTTTCCTCAAGGTGCTGGCAGCTGTGGGAATGCAGGAGAGGAAAAGAGTGGAAGCTCAAGGCTTAAGCCGTCAGGGTTAGCTTAGCACTCCATTGAGAGGTCTGAGAGGAGCCTAAGCCATATGTCTCAGTCCCTTACCATTGCTGCTGCCATTGACCTGGATTTCTGCATCTTCTTGCTTGGGCTTTTTAGGGGAAACAGGGCAAGAGCTAAAGTTAGAAAAACAGTTTGCCCCCAGAATCACAGAGCAGAGTGGAGATGTCAGGTTGCAGGATGGGAACTGGTGAGCAGCGCAGCAGGCGGCATCGGGGTAGATGGTTGCAGCATCAACAGAGGGTTTTTTTATAGCAACCAGACGAAATGTAAATGATGTATCCACTTTCAGGAACATCTAATCACATTTCATATGGAGCTTGGATGATTGCTTATCATCTCCTTAGGGGTAATCTGCATAAGGAGCCACAACTAGATGGCTTTTCACCCTCCCCCACCTCCCTAAAGAAAGGGAGAAATCTGAAATATATTGTGCAAGGAGCTAAATGGGTTCTCAGTACAATGTGCAAGTAGTTCCACTTGATGCCAGTTGTGTCTTTGGTCCCCTGGACACCTCCTGGCACTCTGTGGTGTTGTTCACTCTGTTCACTCTGACCTTGGTGACACTGAGGACCTGAAGTTTCCCCTCTGAGAGGTTGAGCAGGCACCAGTACTCTCTCTGTGGGAGTCCATTCTGCAAAAGAGCCCATAAGCTTATGCTTAGGCCACTGATTTTATCTTTCTTTTTTTTTTTCAGGTCTAATTTTTCCATCATTCTTTGAAAGCAGCAGGTATAACCAGAAAAAATATTTTTTTATTTCAGATGTGATGCCGGCTATACTGGACAACACTGTGAAAAAAAGGACTACAGCGTTTTATATGTGGTTCCGGGTCCAGTACGATTTCAGTATGTCTTAATAGCAGCTGTGATTGGGACCATCCAGATTGCTATCATCTGTGTTGTAGTCCTCTGTATTACAAGGTCAGTATCTCTGGTACTTTGCAATAGAAAAAGAAAATACTTCTGTTTTTCCTACTGTGTGTGCTGATTATACAGATTTCTGCAGTGACACTACTGATAACAAATGCTATTTAATTCACCAAAAAACAGGAGATATCATCTGGTCCAGCCAGCCAGTGCTGCTTCATTATTATGACTGAATTTTAACTTCCATCTTAATCAAACTTAGGTAGCAACGGTGCCTACAGCAAGTGAAGTTTCCTATTTTGTATTCAGATACTTGGACAAATATTGTTCATATAAATAAGGGGAATATAAATACAGCAGCTGGATCAACACTTAATAAAACTAATCATATCTCCATCTGGTTTCCTTAAGGGCCCATTCCCTTAGTCCTAATCAGGCAAAGCATACAAACTTTTAAGCCTGTTTGCAACCCCGTTGATTAAATGATTTCATTAGCCTTGTGTGCATGTTCAAAGGCACTGCACATGTTTTAGGGCCTTCACTAGGTGGTGGCACACCAAGCCATACGTGATGTACTTATTTGGGTTTTCTTAAGTGCAGAGGAAAGGGTTGTGTGAATGGAAATGACTAGTTCAGAATGAGGAGGGGAAAGGCAATCCTTCCCCTCCTGCACGGGCTGCTCTACTCCCCCACTGAACTGTGGTACTCTCTGGCAGGGCTTGGGCTGAGTTCTGAATGTCAGATATCTACAGGCTTCTCTCACGAGATTAAATTAATTCAGGTAGCAACACTGATAAACCACATTTTTACAACTGATTTTCTTTTTAAAATACAAAAAAAAAAAAAAAGTCAGGTATCATACCTCTGTATAAAATAAAATTTCTAATATTCAGTCCTTATGTTGCACTACCTGGCTGGAAGACAAGTGTAGCATTTGTTCCTTGAAAAGGAAAGCAAAATTCATAAATCCTTCTCTGGCCTAAAGGCATAAAACAAAGCCTGTTTTGGCCAAGCTGAATCCATCAACTGAACAGCAAATGCCGAATGAGGTAGTAGATTATGGTGGTATTCGCAGAAGTGATTCAAAAAACCAAAATACAGTGTGTTGTGAGAGAAAAAAGGTGGTGTAGTAACTGATAAATGGAACAAATGCTGTGTATAGTTTTGTCAAGCGATTCTAGTTTTGTCACCTTGACGCAGTGAGGCAGAATACTTTATACTGAGGAATTCAGACAGTGAGCTCTGAGTGATCTGGTACTGTAATGCAAATTACCCATCACACTGTTTTCATACAGAGACAGTACCTTTTCCCGCACACTTTGTAACTAAGTGAATTTATGATCTTTTGACTTCTTTCTGTAATGCATGTAATTACTGCAGAGCATCCTCCATCCCAGCATAATGATTTGAGATACATTTGCAAAAATGTACTCTTAAGTGGCATAAGAGAAATCCACATGACAAGAGACTGTTGTGGCAGCATATGCATAAGTAATTGAGTTTTTGAAGTAGTCTGCTTTGGAGAACCCGACTACTGGTTTGAACTCCACACCCTGAATTCTTGAAAGTGCTGAAACCACCCTGCCAGGTTCCTGGGAGAAAGAAGGGAAACTTCACTCAGAGGCCGTTGTGGCCAAATTATTTTCTGCTCCTTTCAGTGCAGCTTCACCTAATTAATTTATCGAATGAGTTTGGTGTGCTGGGTCCATTTGAGCCACACAAAACTACTGTTGTAATCTTCTTGCTGTCATTACTACTGTTTCTCTTAAAATCTTGCCTGTAGAGTGGTGCAAATCTACAGCATGTCCTCCATTGCTTGAAGGCTCTGAGCAAGTGCTGGGCACTTTTAGGGCCATTGTTTCACAGACACTTTAATCTGAATAAAGGCTGTGCTGCTGGAAAGGGATGGTTTTCCTTTGCCCATTCCTCCACCTCCTGGGCACAAGGAACCTGGTCAGGGGATAGACTCAGCTGAAAACACAATCAGCAGAACTGATGATTTGTTTTTAAGTGACTCAGTTCCTGGTAAAGGTTGGCTGCTTGTCTACTCATTACTAGTGCCAGCAATAGGTATAAGCATCTGAGGTGGAGAAGTAGGGAACCAGAGGCCAAGACACAGTGAGGCACAGTCCCTCTGCCCAAGGACTTTTAGCTTAGAGGTAAGGCAAAGAAAGAAGCAATGATTAAACTGAAGGAGAATGGTAAATTATGTAGGTATGGCCTAGTATCATAATGATTCTCAGCAGTTTTCTTTACAGCTTTGCATTTTTAGTGCTTCCCTGATGTTTAGTCACAGCAGCTTATTTATGTGAAGAAATAACTTGATTAAAAATTAATGCATAACATGTTTTACCTGCTATGAATCACATTGTGAGTAACTCAAGCTTGCGAGCAAGCTTCAGTAGAGGGAGGGCAGGCAGCCTGTGCTCCAGTACCTGGTTTACATTGATGTAACTGCTGTGTTCATAAATGAATGCATCCCACACACAGAGCACTACAAAGGACTTTTGATTAAAGAGTTAAGGACCAAAGGAAACCTGTCACTCAGTTTTAGCAGATGATTAAGTCTAAAAAGCTGGTTAAATGCAAACGCCCTTCTTAGGAAACCCAGCTGCACTTCAGACACAACCTACCTGTTAAGCAGTCTTGGTGTTGGTGCTTGGCCCAGGGGCCTTCCCAAGCTCCCATCGATATGTAATGTACTGTATTACACAATTAAAACATGGGCATTTTTGGTTAAAAGATGCTTTTTAATTGGAGTAATCTACATTTGAATTGATTTCTCTCGACCTTGAACTAAGTGACTGTGTAGATACTGTCAGTGTCAGTTTTGGGAAAGTGCCTGTGAGAAGCTCATCTCCTCGCTTCCAGCTGGAGCAGTTGGTATCCACCATTCTCTGTGAATGCATGGCTGCATCCCCTGGGATTGCTGACCATCCTGATCGTCCCCCAGCCACCTGGTTTCTCCATGTTTCTTACAAAACCAGTCTGGTTTTGTAAGAACAAGGCTTTGCCACTCTGGCTTCCCATCCCTGGTTCATCAACCTTGCTCTCATGACTGAGCACTGGGGCAAAGCAGGGCTGTGCCTTCTGCTGTAAATCCTGATCCTCTGGGCTTGGTGGGAGACCCGGTGTGGGGCGTCCTGCGTGGCCGCGGCAGCGGGAGCGAGCAGTGCTGCCTCTCAGCACGGTGAGGTGTCAGTGAGGTCCTGCTGTGCATCTCCAGCTGAATGGGCAGGAGAGGCCGCCCAGGGACAGTCGGGCTGGGAGGCTGTCAGTGTGCACATGACACACGGCTCAGTGAATCAGCCCTGTGTTTGCTAACAGCGGCTCCCTGACTCACTCGGAAAGTTTGATCGCCTTTTTAAGGAACTCACAGGGAATAATGATTTCGCCATGAAATCGCAGACCAGCTAAAGTCTGCCTTAGTTCCATAATGAAAGCTTTGCCGTGACCCCTGAGAGCACAGGGGATGCTGGCAGATTTTTCTTGGAGTAATGATAGCAGCCTACTTCACTGCTTCCCAGAAAGGAACGGTGCAAAATATAGTGCACAGCCATACAGCTTCTCATGAGGGGGTGGTCCTGGTGGCTTAAAAGTGAGGCAAGTCAGGACAGTCTGACCCATATTTTGCTAGACACTTATATAATTGTATTTCAGCATTTTTAAATGCTTTGTAAGTTCTTACACTCTTGTTTAGCCTTTCAGTTGGCGTCAAAAAACTATAGCGTCAGTCCCATTCAATGGGGAATGGGGGGGGGGGAATGACCTTAAGTGGTTAGTAAAAATGTATTTCACTCTATTCTGCTGTTAGTTATCTGACACAGAGCTGAGGGTGGACTTTGAGCTTCCACTGTACTGAGAGGGTGGGCTGTCACTGGTTCATAACCCATAGGGCTTCACAAGGTGATCTGGGAAGCCCTCCTGTAACAGAAAAACAAATCAGCTCAACACAAAGGGAATGTTTAGAAAAACATGTGTCAGTATGGTCTGGAGTATTGCGGCGCCTCTTGTCCTGCCACTTGTAGAGGGGGTTTGAGTCTCTCTTGTGTAGCTGCCCACAGTTTCTGCCATCACCTCCCTTGGCTTTCAGCTGCTTAGAACTTCCTTTGGCCTCCACCTGGGGTTAAACTTTTCTGTGCCTCCTGCCTGAGGATGCCTTTCCATGGAGGGAACCAGAAACATGACATAGGTTTCCACTGCACTGGGCAGCATCCCCACAGCTGTCACTGCTGCAGGTGAAAGGTTGAAACGTGCCCTTGCTGAGGAGCACCAGAGGTCCTGAGGCACAAGAGGTTTGCTTCTGCAGCTGTCCAAAGGACTATCAGATTTTGGGCTTTCCAGTGCAGTTGCTTTCTGCACTAAGCCAAGCAGCTGTGTCAGGAGCATGGCATGGGGTAGGCACCTGTAAGTAAAGTAGCTGCTCGCTCATGAGCAGCTCAAGGAGCATTTCCATGGAGACTAAGAGGGACTGGGGACACTTAGCTCCTCTGAAAGGCAGCCCCTGCAACCACTTTGTAAACATTTCACAGACCTGGGATGCCAAGCAGGTGAGCATGAGACCATCTTAGTTCTTCCACCTGTGCCTCACTGAAAATAAACCCATTATTTAGAGATGAGTGATGCGGTGCAGTTGGGACTGTCGTGATGCAGCAGAGTGGCCACTGCTCAGGAATCTTAGCATTTGCCTTGCCATAATTTTGTTCACAGTATGCTTTTTGGGGATTGTGGTGGCTTTTTTTTTTGTGGTGCCATTGCCATTAGCCAGCCCTTTTCATTTTACTAAGGAGGAAGTGTGCTGAGGGACAGAGGATGCCTCTCTTGCCCTCACGTCCCTGCTGCCACCCGTGCCACCTCTTGAGCAGATGTGTTGTTAAGAGCTGTGTATTCTCACAACTCTCTTTTCCAGGAAATGTCCCAGGAGCAACAGAATCCACAGACAGAAGCAAAACACAGGGCACTACAGTTCAGACAACACAACAAGAGCATCGACAAGGTTAATTTAAAGAGCGCATGTTTCCACAATGGCAAAACTAACTGCAGAGAGCTTGGACTACAAAATACAGTATTATAGACAAAAGATTAAGACAAGATCTACACATGTTGCCTTGCATTTGTGGTAATTACACCAATGAGAACATGTACTACAGCTATATTTGATTATGTATGGATATATTTGAAATAGTATACATTGTCTTGATGTTTTTCTGTAATGTAAATAAACTATTTATATCACACAATATAGTTTTTTCTTTTTCATGTATTTGTTATATATAATAAATACTCAGTGATGAGAAAAAAATTGCCTTTCTTAAATTTGCTGTATCTCATAGCTGTGTATAGTCTTGGGATATTGTATATGGACACTAACAAATCTCTTTTTCTTTCTTTTTCCAGTTCTAGTGGCAATTTTGAGTCTACTGAACTCAGTAGTAGGGTTTTGAGTTGGTCCAAGATCAGCGACAATTATGGATGTGGGAAAGGTGAAGAATAATTTAACCTACATTGAGGAGGGATAAAATATTTCAGATCCGGAGTCAACTACATTTCATCAGCCTTCTTCTCCCATACCATCTATCTTTACTCTCCCATAGCTTAGGAAGTCTTTGGCTTCTAAATTAAATCCTAACCGAAGGGGAAATGGAAATTCTCGGCAACTGCGATGAGAGTGTCGGGGGTAATGCTTCGATTTGGGAGGGAATTAGGTGTCTGTCAAGGTGAACCCTACGAGAACACTTTGCAGAATCTCCAACTCCGGTCACTGGAGTGAGTGAAAATTGCTTCTCACTCTTGATTGAAAATTATTAGGTTAAAAAAGTTAATAACATAATAACAGCTGAAATGCCAGTCCCATTTGTACCTCGTGAACATGCTGATATAATTTATTTTTTCAAAGAGAAGGTGAAAACCACTCAGAAAATACCTTATGAATAACTTCATGGGTGACCCTACTCCATTAAATGTAATGAACCCAAATGTTGGCTATACCTCAGGAAAATAAGGGCATGTATTTTGTCACATCCACATGATGGACAAGATGCAAAGTTATTTCCATGATAGCTGAAACTCTCCAAAACACATTCTTTCGAGAAGGTAATTCTGCTCTACTTTATGCTATGAATTTTGAAGACAGGAGAGTGAGACTGAAGGGCAGAATGCGGTAACGTCACTCCTGCTGGATAACATCCACTCCATTAATTGACTACCGGAGCACTAGTCACTCTAAATAGCATAACTGAACTAAAAAGCCCTTGTTAACAGTAGTCAGTGTGCTGCTTCTTTCCAAAGAGACTTTGCCAAGACAGAATGTACCTAAGATAAGGGTTAGGAGTATTTTTCACTGCCATCACCATGTAAGAAATTGCATTTGGGTCAGAATCAGATCTGGGGTTACCTGGGATGATGTCTCATGAGTGTGTTTCCATTTCCTGCTTCAGCATCAGTCTGGTCACTCACAACAGTCACCATCAATCCTGCCGGTGACAGTGCACCCGATCTGGCCTCCAGACATGGGTGCAGTGGTACTTCCACTCTAACATGACTTTTGGTCTTCCCCTCCCTCCCCCAGCCTGCTTTAAAGTGAATCCATTGCATGATGTTCACACGGTCTCAGTTTTTGTCTTGTTCTGGGTTTCTTGGCTTTTTAAAGGTAATAAAAGGCAATTGGCAAGAGATGCTTCCAGGCACCTGGTCTGTGCTGATTGATGGGAGTGGGAGTGTGGTGCTTGCACAGGCAACGGGGCAGATGATGGCACAGGGCAGCTCTCTGGCTCTGGGCTGCCAGCCCTGCAGGGACCATCTGCTCCCCAGAGTTGTGGGCTGGGCTGAGGCAGAGGGAGAGGGGGCTGTACAGCTGCCCTCTGCTCCTCAGCCTGCACCCCAGCTCTCTGATCTTTGAGGCTTGTTTTCAGATTGGAAGAGTGATGGTGTGGGACAGGAGCAGAGAGGCAGCAAGCAAGCATGATCCTGGCCCACTGGACCACAGGGACATTTCCATGCTCAAACCCACTGTAAAATACTCCTCTCTGTTCCAGTCCTTGCTGGTTTTGTCTCGCACTCAAGCTTAGCAGGGGTGGTCTGACATGGAGGGCAGCCCAGGCACAGCAACACTGTGCTGCACAGGTTTGGTGGCACAAGATCCCTTCTAGGGAGACTTTGCAATCTCTGGTAATTCACAGCTGAGTGGCATTATAACACCCCCTTCAGATTCCTCCATTGGCTACACCCGACACAGCAATGGCTGCAAGCATCTCTGAAAACTTCAATATCAGGTTGAGGATTGGGTTGGAGGAGGCAAACACAGCTCTACCCTTCAGACACCCTCCCATGCTTTGTGCTTTCTGAGCAAAGCGTTGGAGTCTAACAAGCATCAAAACCACAGATTCTGAGCCGATTCCAAATGTCAGTCCCCCCACTGGGACTATCAAGTCTGGACTGTTTATTTCGGTGGCTTATGTTAGATACAAAAATCAAATGTTAACACATACACACCACCATGCAGCTATAGCAATTAAGCTAATTAAAAAAAGGCAAGGTTTGGCATGGCCAAAAATAGCATAGCTTCACTTAGGAGTGAAAATAGGAGCCTGACCCACTGTCTCTAAACTTCCCAATGTTATGTGCCTTGCTTTTACTGAGCAGTGGCACATTTAATCCCCTAACAGCCTGTGTTTGCCAGGTGTCATTAGCTGCTTCCCCAGCTGCAGCCTCTGTCACAAAGCCTTGCACCTCCACAATAAGGGCTGTGTTTAAGTACCTGCTGCAGACTGGAGGGCAGAGAAGGGAAAGGAATTTTGTTTTTAACACACAGAGGGCAGGTCCCACTTCTTTGGGCCTTTCAGATTTAACCTTCAGCATGCTGGCATGAGCACACAGCCTGAAAATAACAGTGTCTTGGGGTTGTATGTACAGGAATGAAGATTTCTAACAAAAACATTTGCAGAAATTGTACCAAATGTAGCAGCAAATTTGGACATGTGGATCTGGGCTTGTTTTTTCCTTTTCTGAAGTCTAAAAGTGCCTCTGTTTGTTAGATCCATATGCTGGCCAGAACTTGAGATGAGGCAATCTCTGTGCAGTTTTAACTTCACAAAATGCAGGGAGGTGGGCTGGGCACATAATGACCTGGCCAGGTGAAGCCATGGCCATGGAGTTGTGCCAAGTGCCAAAGCAGAGCCCAGCTCCTCTGCCCAGAGTCACATGGAGAGGTGCTGATATTTTGCTGTTTGTCTGCTTCTCCACGCAAGCTTACACCAGCACGAGCAAGGTCCCTTGTGCTGCCCATGGAGATCAACTCAGTCCTTATCTGGAGGGGACAGTAATTCATATATTTTGGCTGTTTCATAGGCTTTTTTTGTCATGGCACTTTGACAACTGTAAATAACCTCAAGTACCAGTACACACCGACTTTACAAACCACATTAGATGTACAACACCACTGACAAGATCAGTAATACCACACCTGGTGCAATTGCTTAGGGGGCAATACACCAGTGTCTCCACAGCATGCAGTCACTTGCTGGCCTGGCTGTTGTTTTACCACAGGCCACACCACTTGGCAAAAAGAGGTGAAAATAGGACTCATTCCCTAAGGCTGTCTCTTCCAGCCTGCAACATTTCTGGAGCAAGAAGCTGTGTCCTTATTTTGTACATGCTGCATTCCACACAACAGCATCCTGACCTCGGTCCTCAAAATAAAGCCAGGTGTGCTATTAACATGCACTGAGTGCTGGTGAGCAGAGCTCACCCACCCTCCCCAGCCTGGGATGGTCAGATGATGCTCAACCTTTTTGTATCTTTGGATACTGTGATGAATCCCAGCCCATAAAGAAGTTGCCTGTAGCTACCACACAGACTGATTGCAGTGAGGGGGCGACCCTCTCCTTCTCCCACCCCAAATGCTGCATTACAGGACAGGCACAGCGCCACACCTCACCATCACGATCCTTAAAATTATGCCTGATCAGACATTCATTATCATTCCCTTTCATCCAAAGATAATATGACATGATTTACAGAACGTCATCATTAAAAAAATATTATAATTAATGAAGGAAGGCTGGACACCCTATTCTAGCTGCTTGCCCGCCCCTGCACAATGAGGAGCCATGATCACCTCAATTGAAAAGACAGTGGGGCAGTTCCTCCTTGCTGCCAAGGCCATCAGAGTGTCACCTGCGCAGGCCAGCCCAGCTTTGTGAAGTTCCCTGGATGCCCCATCCATGAGGGAGCTGTGCTGTCAGCAGGGATGTCACGGGTCTGTGCGTGCATCCCGCATGCAGGTTAACCGAGAGGGTGGGCGTCGTGGATCGCTGCCTCCCATTTTCCAGAGGCAGCTCTCAAAAAGCCTCATCTTCAAAGAGCTCTCTAAAGCTTCTTTGAAAACAAAATGATTAAAGGCTATCTTCCCTCTCATCCAACATCAGACACATCGCACGCCGCATCCTTGCTTTCACCCCTGATTATGCATGCAGCTTTTCTGCAGCTCCTAGTTTTGCATCAGGATGGAAGTTACAACCCCGAATTAAAAACGAAGTTCACTACCACACTTCAAAGCCAGTGTTGTGCCCCAGCCAGGCCAGCCCTTTCTTTAATTTATGGGGGTGTGGCCAGGCTGGAGGTTTGAGGGGGTGTTGGTTATAAGGTGTTTACAGCCTGCTTTGTAAGGCAAGCTGAGGGCGGGAATGCCCACGTCTAGTGCTTCTGGTGGGGCTTTTCCCTCCAGAATAATCAGAAATTTCAACTGGACTTAAAGGGTCATAGCAATAATGCTGGGCCGTGACACATTGAGTTTCTAGAGCCTATTATTATTATTATTGTTAACAACAACAATAATATATTAACATTTTATCTATATTTCTGGTCTCAACAGGCCACAACCTGGCTGCTGGAGCATCTTACACTGTGCTCTGTTTCACATGGGAGCCAAAAGTCTCATTTTTAGCCCCACAGGCACGCAGTCCCTGGAACACTGCCACCAATGCACCTATGAGCAGGGGAGCAGAAGGGGCAGAAGGGAACAGGCACAGCAGCCCCTACCCCTCCAGCCCTTGGGCTGATGCTTTGCCTTCAAATGCTTGTAATATTAGATGGGCTTAATTTTTTTTAGTTTCAGTTTAATTAACAGTTTTTTCAGAGCAGGAAGGCTGTTAAAAACAAAGACGCATCAAAAATAAGATAAAGAGGCAGGATTTTTGTCAACTTTTCCTCTTTTCCTTTTGCCGTATTGAATGAGAACCACAAGGCAGTAAAATATTCCGCAGTCTCACACAGCAGCAGCCAAGCTGCAGAATAAAAAAAAGCATGTGAAGAATCTGCTCTATAATGCTAACGAGGTGGCATCCACTGCGCTTTGTCAATAAAATAGGAGGCCTGTTTTGCTCAGCTTAGGAAGCACAGACACCCGGGTAGGAGCCTTGATGCCAGTCCTTCTCCCATTTGATTTTTCCTGAGTTGTGGGAGCCATGGCCCAGTGTGGCTCTTCCTCAGTGTGGGCAAGGGGTTGGGAGCAGCGTGTCATCCCACCAGTGCCCAAGCCCCAGCCACTGCCATCCTCTGCCTCGCTTTGCTGAACTCCTGGTGCCTTCACCTCTCACCGCCCCAACGTGAAATAAAAACGATTGGAAGGTGAAAAATGTTAAGAAAATATAGTAACATCTCATAAACTTGCCATGAGAGAAGCTTTAAAAGGGGTTTGGTTTACATCGGGTCACTCAGAAAAGAAGTATAATTATTCAGGATAAGATCCGGCTTCTAAATGCAAATGCGGGCGACAGCCCATCACCCCCGACGGCAGCGGCAGTTTTACGGCAAGGAGCTTCCCGCAGAACAGGGACGAGCAGAGAGGTGAGGGAGAGCTGTGTAATGTGACCTGAATTAGCAGCTATAGATAGTGCTTCCTGCATGCTTTACATTTTCAAATAAAAAGGATCTTCTTGTTTAATGGTTAATAAAAAAGATTAGTGCTCCCAGGGCACGGATCCTGACAGATGCAGACTGTGCTGGAGGGACCAGCTACAAGACATAGGAGAAGATTAAACCGATGATTTTATTTTTTTTTTCTCATGGACTACCTCACTACCAGCATTTGCGAGTTAATTTGTAATATAATTATATGTTGCTTCTGTCACAGAAGCGCAGCACGTGTGTTGGGCCAGTGGCCCGCCTCTGCCACCAGCAGCCTGCCACAGCCCAGCCAGCACTGCTGCAGAGAGCAGGAGAGGAGCAGCCAACAGCTGAGGGCTCTGTGTGTATAGATGTACCTACCTATACATACAGATAGGTGCATGTTTATATGTATATATACAGATATATATATACACACACACATGCACATGTGTGTATATACACACATACGTACTACATACAGAGTCATATACACACACATATAATAAGTACACATAATACACATAAAAATGCAATTCTATATAGAAAAATAAATTTATACATAAATATACATATATGTGTGGTATAGGTACTGTAGAGGAGAGCAAGCTGACTGCCCTGCAGCACGTGCTGCTTCTAAGCCACCCAAGCTAACAGCCCTGAAAATCTTTGTCCTGCTCTCCCCCATGCAGTTCCCAGTACTGCCACCTTCCTAACAAAACCAAAACCTGCCATGCCAGTTTCTCCACAGAATTATACCCTCACTCTGAAAGCTGGGTTGTATTTTCTTTTCTTTCTTTCTTTCTTTTTTTTTTTATTATTATTTATTTTCATGTCATGCCATGTAGACGATTATGGTCAGTAATAGTTTTCTAAGAAATAAAGTCTATGAAAGTAATTGTTAGGAACAAGCTGCAATGGCAAATTGCTGAGTGGTTGCCATAGTGCAGGAGCACAATTTGAGATTTAATATCATTACTAATGATATTTACTTGGCCTGCAGGAGAGAGTGAGACTTGTGCTCTCTAAATGTCATTTGACTGCTAATATGTCAGTGCGCACACCCAGCGCGGCCGCAGGAAGGGGCCTGGTGAGACCGGGGCACCGCTGCCCACAGGCAGGAGATGCTGCTGCTGGTGTCCCCTCCCCAGGCTGTGCCAAGGAGCCTCCATGTGGCAGGGATGGGGGCCCCCAAAGAGCCCATACACATGTAGCAACAATGCTGGGGTCAGAGCTCCTTTCTGACACCCACAGGGCACCCAAAACCAGACCCAGACTCCTGTTTTCTGTTCTTTTTTGGCTCGTCTACACAAATGGCAAGTTCAGGCTTCCTCTCCCGTTAGGCTTCTCCATGGGAGGGGGAGACATATTGCGTTGCTGTAAAGTGAGCCATTTAGTTTATTAAACGCTGTTAAGGGTGCCCTGAGGTCTCTGCACATGTGGGACCATCAAGAGAGAATCGTTATTATTATGGTTCTTATTAGTCATAGTCATTTTCCCAGTGATACGTCTCATGTCCAGATGTCTTCCCATCTATCTCTTAAATTTTGTGATGCCAGCACAAAACTGTTATTAAGACAGACTAGTAAAAGTCCCACTTCACACAGTGCAGGAGCAGAACATCCGTGCAAAAATAAATATATATATATTTTTAAATTAAAAGACAAACGAAAGAAAGGGTCATAGTTGGCTAAAAATGAATTGCACAGTGCATAAAAGAGACAACAGATTAGAGAAGATAATGTTTTAGTTTAAGTGTTCCATCATTATTAATTCATTTGGTGCTCTTTATGATAATACCAATCATTTGGAATTCATTTGCTGTTTATGTGGATGTCATCTCGACTCCTGCAGAAATTCCAAAGTAATTCAGCATTAATGTGCTATTAAAAATTGTTACCAGCCACTACCTTCATTACTGCACCAGCACAGCCTAATCTTTCTTCTCTCATTCTCTAAATTCAAATTCCAGTGTTTATTTTGCTTTTATCTTTATTACGGTTTTAAAATGTAATGCTTCTATTTAAAAATTCTCCTTATGCTACATGAGTATTGTCTCATTTCTTGACAGCATCAAAATTATACAAATAAAAGAGGGAGTTAATGGTGATTTTTCATTTTACTACTGGCATGTGACTGAGAAACAACCAAAGAGGCTCCAGCTTATCATTTACAAGAGTGAATTTACCAAGCTGGTACTTATGCACGTAGCAGATAACATTGAACCAAATCTGTGTGAAATACCACTTGTACCATGTGGAAGCCTTTGTTTTTGGGCACAATAGTGTCCCAGTTGGGGAAGGGTGCAAGGTCCCCAGGGAGCCAAGCTGCCACTGATGACACTTTTCTGGATTCACCCCACCAGTGGAGCATCCTTGTGCTTCCAGTTGGGGAATAGTGTGGTGGCAGCTGCAGAAATGGATCCAAACCCCAGCAACAGAGAAAAAAGACTACACTTGCATGTAGCACTTAAAAAAAAAAAAAAAAAAAAAAAAGGAAAAAAGCAACCTAGGACTTTAAATGCAAATCCCTTACATTAAAGGAGCTTTGATTAGGTTTTATAGTCAAGAACTTGATGGTTAGAAAACCCCAGATTGCTGAAAACAAAACCAAACCAACAAACAAAAAAAGAAAATCCCAAGGCCAGGATCAGTCCCCAGCTGTGCCTGTCTTGTTGTGCAGCCCCCTAATTACATGGTCTATACTATTTTTCCCCTGGATACCCACTTCTTTGGACCACATACCTACAATGGCAGACTGTGGCAGACTGAAGTCTGGGCTTGGCATCTCTTGGCATCCACGCCTGGAATGCTGACTTTTCAATCAAATGACACTCTCTTAATGCGGTTTTTTAGCAAATATTACTTGTCTGACATTGCAGACCACCCCATGAGTATTACAGGCCCCATGAGTATGAGAGCAAAAAATTAGGTGTGGGGATCATTAGTGCTCTGCAGTCCAAAGGAAGAGGAGAATACAACATACAGCTCACCATCAATCACTTTAAACGTACTTTTCATGGAAAGGAGAGCTGAAGTCCTCCAGGTGACCAATGAAACAAAGCCCATCAGAGGGTCAGGTTGGTACCCAGGCAGCACAGGTGAGAGAAGAAAAACAAGAGTTGGTCACACCAGGTGACAAGTACCTCTGGCCAGTGGCAGGGAAGGAGACAAATGTCTCCTGGTCATGGAAAAGGAAGATGCCACCCCCATCCCCTGGTCCCAGCTGGGTCTGAGCATCCTCTGCCACTCACACCGACCTCACAGATTTACACGGAGAATAAAGCCCCTTGCAGAGGAATTTTCCACTTAATCAAAATCCTGCAAAGAATATGAATGCTTATAGGTTAAAGGAACCTGGCAGCTCTTACTTGTCTGTCATGTCTTTAAGGATTGCCATTAAGTCATAAATGTGACAAAGATTAAAGAGTTTATTAATGTTATTAGAGAGTTGAGATAAAATGCTATGCCTTGCAGGGTCTCTCTCCCTCTCTCACTATTTAATGAAAACATTTTCATCACTTTCTGAATCTATTATACCAAGCATTCATTTCAGGAGTCCTAAGATGATTTTATTTTAATTAGAAAAGATGTAGCAACCACCTGAAAGTAATACAGTTAAAATACCTTGCCATGGTTTCCCTTCTCACCGCTGCTGGCAGATGAGAGTTCCTCCAGCCTTGCCATGGCAGCAGAGCAAGCCCAGGGTGACTGAAGGAGCACAGGGAAGCTCTGTGGCATGGCAAGACCATCATCATGCCAGTCCCTCCTGGCAACCCTGAGAGCCAGCAGCACCTCAGCCCAGGCCTTGCAAATGGCCCTGTGAGTGTACAAAGCCACCACGCTGGCCAAGGTTAAGGGGTGCTGTATCCACAGGTTGGACATGGGGGATGTCCCTGGGGCACAAGCAAGGGGTGGGAGCATCTTCTGCAGGCACAGGAGAAAAACTGAAATTATTTATAAATAAACTGGTGGAAAAAAGCAAGTGAAGAAAAAGAAAATGAAAAAGGGAGTTTTTGATGACCTATGAAAGGAGCATTATCCTCTGGAAATCTCTAGCAACTATTCACAAAGACAGAAGATCAGCAGCCAAAAGCCTTTCTCAGTATGGCTGCTTTGACTTCAGTGGGCGTTACGCTGTGACTGAGTTTTAATCCATGTTTAGAACAGGTTCAGTCTTTTGACGTTAAAAAGTGAAAATCAAGCAGCACTAGGACAGTTACGTTTCTATGTGATCCTTCCCTTCCAACTCAAGACTTTGTAACTGTATTTCCAGTGCATGCAGCTCACAGATGCTCTTCCTTTTAAACTTTCCAACTAACCCAATTTAATTTGTTAATTTATTCTGTAACCTGATTTACTGTTAATTTATTTTGGTGAGTAAGATATCCCAGCTTTAAGTTCCAATTAATTAAAGGGGAGGGCTTAATGTTTTTGCTATGCAATATCTTCATGCCACATTGTATTCCATTTTAATGCCACACTGAAACATTGCCAGAGTTTATTGCCACTAACAAATATAAATCCATACATCTGCAAATTAATTTCATGCACACAGCATATTGCTCTTTCCAAATGTACCTTTAAGAGGGCAATATTTGCTATAGCAAGCATCACTTGTTGCTTAGCAACAGCCATAACATCACTTGAGGCAGGTTTATCTTAAACAGGAATGTAAAGCCCTGGGATGTAGCTGTCCACCCCATGCCATACAACCCTGCAAGTGCTGCTCACACTGGGTTAATAGAGCCAGGCTTTGCTAAATTTTTTTTTTTTTAAGGAGTGTCTGATTTTAGGGATCTTAAAAACAATAAAATAATCCCTAGCCATTAAACTGACTTTAAGCAGCACTCCAAAACTTGGTGCCCCATTCTGACCATGCTGGCAATGCCAACACAAGTCAGAGTGAGCATGAATTGTTCAGGTTGTGGCTGCACCGCTGCCGGCTCAGCATTTTGCACGGAAGACGTTTAAAAAATTCACACATAGTTTGTTGCAATCAAGTCAAGATAAGAAGAGGGAAATCAGATTATATTAAGACCATCCTGAGGGTGTCCGGAGGCTGTGCTAGTCTTCCTGAAGCCCAGGGAAGCCCCTAGAGCCAGAAGCTGTCAGCTCTTACCTCTGTTCTGGCAACTAGTGGCACTGTGACAAACCACCTTTGCGATGGTGCGTCAGTCCCTGTGCCCACTCACCCATCCATCCGTCCGTCTGTCTGTCCGTCCATCCGCATCGTTGTGCCTTCTCCAGCTCCTCCCCTCGGTGCACTGCCTGCCAAGCAGCTCTCCAACGTGATGCTCCTGCCTGCCCTCTGCCAGCCGTGGGTGCCAGCCAGCTGCTACCCTGGGCCAAAAAAGTGGCAAGTAAATATCCTAACAGCATCCATTAGCCCTGCCTTTGGCGGCCCGAGCAGAGGGGCCCACAGGCTTGGGCCCAGGTTTTTAAAGCCATTATGCCGTGACTGTAGGCACAGCTTATTCACAAAAGATGAATTCAGGGTTTGCAATCAAGGGGAAATTAGCATCTCCGCAGGCAGAGAGAGGGAAGATGCGAGCCAGCCAGCACTGCCAACAACCTTGATTCTGTTTTTGGCAAAGCTGGCTGGCTTGGCAAACACAATGGTAATGAGATAAACTGAAATACCAGGCAACAGGGCTGCTCTTTGAAGTAATTATCCTCCAGGGCAACGAGGAACAAGAGGAAAAGGTTTTCAGAGACATGGTGTGGATGCACAGGGAACATTATTTGCATTCCTGAAGTCAGCCCTCGGTTTGCAAGGCTCAGGTGTGTGCCCATGCCAAGCAGCCAGAGGAAGGGCAGGAAAGCCCCAGCAGCAGGTATAGGAACAAGGCAATACAGACATGGGAGGAGCTGTGCAAGGAGCATGGCAATGCTGATGTTAAACTCTTATTGCTTCTGAGAAGTGCCTGTCAGGGTAGCCACACCATTCCCAGTGCACTGAGAGGCTCTGTTTCAAGCATTTAACTTTAGAAAATGTGTATCCATCTAAGGGGATGGACTGGACTAGAGAGAAGGAGAAGGATTAAATAACACACTGTCAAATCTGTCAGTCAGGAGCTACAGGTGAGCAGTGAGTGGGATTTTGTCTGGCAGGCTCTGCAATGTCACACACACATGAGAAGAAGGAAAAAGCAAGGCAAGGAAATGGTAATACATGGCCCTATTTAGACACTTGACTCTAGTCTAAATTTGAGGTCTTAAAATTATTTTCCAAGTCAAAAGGTAACAGCTGGCATCACCAATTCCCCATGCACAATGTGCCATGAGGAGCAGGTTTCATTCAGCAGAGGCCTGGGGTGAGAGCTGCACCATCAGCAGTTCCCCTCTTGCTCCGCGAGCAGGCAGGGGGGATGGGGAGCATCTCCCCACCCAGGCAGAAGGAATAGGCTAGGCAGGATGCAGGACACATCCCACAGCTCCCGACTTCCACCACAGACAGTAGAGCTTGTGTCAATACTCTTCCAACACTTATTAATTAAAATCTTTAAAAAACAAATAAAAAATTAGTCTAAATGGGTGAAAGCTCTACTATTTTTTGCCCACAGTCCTAAGGAGGAGTGAGCCACCTGCCCAGTTACAATCACTGAATCATAGAACAGTTTAAGTTGGAAGGGACCTTTTAAAGTTCATCTAGTGCAACCCCCCTTCAATGAGCAGGAACGTCTTCAATTAGACCAGATTACTCATCAGCCCGTCTAGCCTGGCCTTGAATGTTTCCAGGAATTCCTGCTAGACCTTAGAAACTTCTCCTTCTAAGGAAGAGAAGAGCCAGAGGGTGAGGCCTGGGTGTGCTTCCTCAAATCCCTAAAAAAAAGAAAATAAATTTTAAGAAAAATTGTGCAGGAACACCTCCAGGGGCAAGCCCATGGCTCCTGCCCAGGCTGTATCCCTGCAAATGGCAATTTTAGAAAGAAAAGCCCTATTCTAGGCAAAAGTCCCTCTGCACAGCAAATAGTCCCTGTTAGAGCAGAGCCAATCAAGGCAAAAATGTTTATTACAAAGGAGAATTATAAGAGAGGAGTACTTGAATCCAGAACAAAGTGTAAAACAGGGGAAACAAATGCAAAAAGCTCTATAAAAAGTTTTAATGGATCCTTTCACATGTGGAATGGCATTTTAATGTGATATTTAAAATTGTTTCTTTTTTTCTCTTTCTTTTTAGCTTTTAGGCAGACCATTAATCTGAGGGGGTTTTTTTGCCTGCAGAGGAGTAACGCTTCAAAGCAGGCACCTAGCAGATGCCTGCTGGTGGGCAAAGCACAGATGGGGTGGAAAAAGTCAGGGCCCCGGGTTTTGCAGCACAGGGACAATGGCCTCCCAAACACCATGCACCCAGGGAGCACTCGAGCCTGTGGGAAGCTTTGCTGCTGGTTTCAAAGGGAGCAGCACACGGGGCAGGTTTGGTGTGGAGGGACGAACAGCCGGCACAAGGGATGAACAGCCGGCACAAAATGGGAGTGTGAACACCTCCTGCTGCTTACAAATGCACACAGATAGAGAGCCAGTCCTTGCTAGAAGCTTCTTCTTTCCTTATGCCAAAGACCTACTTTCAGGATTTGACTCCAGCCTATGCATTTCTAACACCTTAAAAGTCTCAAACTCTGTGCTTAAATATCTTTGGCCTCTTGCTGACCTTTCTGAATCCCAGGAACAGCCATTTCTTCTTGCTGATGCAGATTCAGGAAATTGTTAACTAAATCCTAACTGAAAGGCAGAAAAGCAGATAAGCAGGTTAATCCCATCAGACCCTGGGCTCCCTTGGACTGCAGGTCGAGCCTTTGCTCTGCAGACCAGCTCAGCAGTTTATTCTCCCCACTCTTGCCTGTGTTGCATGTGCTTCTCCAGGACTGGGAAGTGTCCCCGCTTTCCAGAGATTTTGCTGCCCTAGATTCACTTTCTGACATCTGTGGTGCATGAAGCCAGTTTCTGGCTACTGCTCCCATCAAAAAAGACCTTGCAGAAGTCTGTGGAAAATGTATTAAAAGAAACACACATGGTTCAGTGGTGGGGTGTGTTAGGTTTGGTGTGTTTGTTAGGTTTAGGGTGTATAAAGCCCTCCCCTCCTCAAAATCCTAATTCTCCAACCAGGAACAGCCATGACTTTTAGTTAACAAGGACAAATACTCTCAAATGCAGTAGCACTATACATGCAACAAGTATCAATTGTGCTGCCTTCAGAAACTCTGCTCTGGTTAAAAGTAAATCAAAAAGAAAAAATATTAAGTAATTTTATCTAGAAAACTGTAGTATCACTTTCATCTGAATTGGTCTGCTCTCTCAAGAAGGGGTCTGGAAAACCAGTACAGGGGGAAAATGAAATCACAGCCACTCACTCATTAATGAAACAGCAACAAACTCATTAAAAGCAGCGACTGCTGCCGAGGGTACCCCGGCTGCACCAGCTGCTCCGCGCAGCAGAGCCCTGCCGGGAGCCCCAATTAGGCTGATGGAGCTTGCCGGGCCGGAGGGGGGCCAGCCTGCCCCAGCAATTTGGAGGAGCTGGGCCCATGAGGGACTGTCACAATGACAGAGACACTACTGATATTAAAAACAACACTCATGTTCATCACAGGAGCTGCTGCAGAAGGAACCCCACAGAAGAATAGTTAGGAGGGCGAGCATGCTTATGCTTATCTGCAGTGCTTTTTCGTAACTCACACACACCGACCACTGACCCCTCCACCACCAGAGGCTGGAGGTCTCAGATTTCCCCTTTCCCCCATTTTGCACCCCTTCTGTTCCTGGGCAACTCTCCCTGAGTCTGCAGGCAGCATTAAAATCACAGGTGGCATGAGGAGAGTGAGAAAACAATGAAGTTGGTTGGAAATAACCTAAATAAACTAACTGTCTTGGAAGTTAGTTTTGCCCCCTATCTATCAGGTTTGCATAGGACTGCTCTTACTGAGTCTACTTGTCACCACAAGAGATCCATGCATCACTTGGTTTTCCTGTGCTGCAGTTTCTGGAGCCCAGCCCTAACCTGAAGAACAGCCTGGTACAAGCTCAAAGGACAAGTGGGCAACCTTTCCATTTGGAGTCTTCTACAGCCCATGTCTGAGAAGCTGACAAGTCTCATTGTGCTGGAGGTGGAAGCCTGAAGGTCAAAACCCAACCCCATGCCCAAGGGTGAAAAAGTAATTTCAGAAGAGGGTGAGTAACAATCAGGACATGCTGCTCAGAGAGGCATGTGGGGCTGGGGTCATGCCTGCAGGACAGCCTGGCGAGTTGGCCCTACTCTCCTCAAAGCTGGGAGAAAGGCAATCCTCAGAGGACAAGAATACAACATATGTTCCAACAATATTATTTTTTAAATGCATTTGCTCTACCAAATGGCACTTAAAAGCCTGGCTACAAATGATCAATGTCATTTCTCCCCCAGGGAACTCAACTGCTTCACCCCAACACATGTCACCTGCTGAAGCAGTCACAGCTGCTCTGCCAGGGGCTACGCAAACAACACAGGACCCCCACAGAAGGGCATACCAAAGGTCCAGCCAGCCCAGTTCCTCGCCTCTGGCTTCAGTCAATAGAAGAGGGTAGGAATGTTGGATCCCTCAGCAGGGCTCCCCTAATGAGCACCTACTGCTGCTGGCCTCTAGCAGTCACTTATAGGCCCTCTTCCATCAACGCTACTGAGTCGACACTGGGGAAAGGCAGCCTGGGGGCTTTGGGTGGACAGATGCTGTGCTGTGCTGGATGACCCACTCTCCTCTAACAGCAAGTGCAGGGGCCTTGTCTTCCCCCTCCCTTTCTGTCATGACCACCTGACTTCTGATCACCTGTAACCAGGGATTCACCACAGCAGGAACTTCTCCCTTCTGCTCCTGCTTCTCACTGTTTAATTAGTTTAAATTTCAGACTTCATATTTTCCCTAAAGCCCTTCCTGATCCTCCCAGTTCTTCTCCTTGTACACCTCTGTCCTGTCCTCCATCAAGGATGGCTGTAAAGTGACTTAGCAGCATTTCTTCACAAATGGTATATGTTGCTCAGTATTAAAATTAATGTATATTAATGTTGCCATAATTAGTACTTGAATAAAGTAGGCAAACCCAGAATACTAAGAAACACTAAGCTCAAAAACAGGAGTTCAGCAGCACAGTTGAAGTACTTCCAACCCTCTCCTATAAAAATAGACAGCAAAGGAACCTCTTGACCATGTCCTTATCTCACCCTTAAGAGAACTCCAGGGACTAGGAGTTGGTGGAGAGCTGTGTGCTTTACACAGCAGATTGTGAGAATATTAAAGCTCGGTCCAATGGACGCAGGATGTATTTCTGTATCGCTTATTGCAGAGGTATTCTGCATTACGCTGCCAGAGCTTCCACATCATCCAAATTCATCCATATCAGAGAAAACAGTGTTAGCTCCCTGTGTGTTACTAGAACCCACAAAGTTCCCACAAGGGCTAGATAGGGTCCTCTCACTGGCTTGACCTGCCCTCCTGTGTCCCCATTCCTTTGGTTGCTCTGTGGATGTACTTAGTGTTTCTAGATGAGAATTTTTTCCTGGTGTATATCAACATACTCTGATGACAAAATACGTTAATCATAGCATGGTGAAACAGCAAAACCAACAATTTCCTTCACACTAGAAACACAACACTATCCTTCACCAAACTAACACATACCATCATATACTAAACCTCTGGTCTCATCAGAAGAGTCTCAGACACAGATTATCCCTGTGTCTGTAGCACTTTTTGTAGCCATTCTCTGAAGGGAATGGCAGAAAGGCAGCAGCTCACTGAGCAGCACTCACAGAGAGAAAATACCTCATGCCAGAAGATCTTTGATGAGAACAACGATGCACTGGCCATCAGCCAGGATTTGGTGTCTTGTCCCTTATTAAGCACCGTGTACTGGCTGCACCACACTGCTTCATGGTTCTCCTGGCACAAAGAAAATTAATAATATTAATACTGTAGGGCAAGGATTTGCAAAAGGAGAACACATCATGGCCCCTGATTTTGTTGGAGATACACAGAAGATTTTGGTGACAATCTTTTGTGATATCTAAAACTGACCTAGTCAACTGGTGACACCACGCTGAACTTGATTAATACTTTTGATGAGAAAAGAAAACCCTGAATTCAGAAAAAATTACTTTGAAAATGTTTTGACATTTTCTCAAACTTTGTTTCTTACCTTGAATTTTCCTAGAAGGGCATACACAATAGATTTTAGACATTCTTTCCTTACCTGGTAGTCTCTCCTTGTAACTAAAGGAGAGATTTCTTTAAAATGCTCTTAAAATTAAATGCTGAAAAGCCTCTGCAGACAACCATCATCATTCACAAAGAAAGTGTCAGGGGACACCAGCTAGCTCTTCTAGACACTGCTGATGGTGAAACCTCTCCTCCCACCGTGTTTGGAAATTCCCACCTGTTTTAATGCACCTGGAAAGACTGCTGGAAAGTGTTATTTGTCCTTTAAAAGTAAAAACCTTTCAAAGCTAAAAAATACTTACATGGATTTCACATGAAGTGACACCAGTAATATGCTGTTAAATAGAGATGTGCAAGGCAACAGACAAAAATGTTGATATCAGAAACCGACTAATCCTAAAAAGCCATTTTTACAGGAGAGACAGAGAAAAGTGGGAGAAAGGGAAAACAACCATGGTCTGAATAATATCGGAGACTAAGTAGTGGGAGGTGCAGAATTAACCTTTTCCTAATTAATTACGAGTTGCAAGGCAAAGGAAATCAGCCAGTTGAGAGCAATTTCAGCGAGACAGGAATTTCAACACTTGAAATACTTCTGCTGTCCTTTACAAGCAGGAGGAGAGGAAGGGAAGCGGCTGATGTCAGGGGAGGAGAGTGAGATGGAGCGGCGATACTGCACCGGTGCACCAGGCACAGCCGGGACTGAGCCGGCCAGCTCCGGAAGGGCCGCGTTCCGAATGACGGGGGGAAGATTTCATTACAGGATGTAAAGCCCGCAAGATAACGATCAGCAAATGCATTCTAAACAGGGTTACTCGAAAGGCAATCAAATTTTTGCAAGAGGAAAATTATTAGGGAAGTTAGACTTCAAAAGACTTCTTTAACCTCCTACAACCTAGTATTTTATATGCTCTTACATTCAGCCCTTAATTCTTTAAATATTACCATAGTTAGTAACAGGAAAATATGTAAAATTATTTGCTGAAGGTATTCAGTGGAGAATATTTAAATTTTGGTTTTTTTCAGTCTGGAGCTGCACTTCTCAAATCTCTCACCAACTCACTGTAAACCTCCTGCATCAGCCCTATGGCCACACACCTTGAATGCAACTTGGCCAGAAGCATTTTTTCTTTTTTTTTTTTAGCCACTTCATTTTTATTAACACCCACACTTACATCTCAAGACTGAGAGGTCTCCTGGATACAGGATTCTCACAAATGCGGATATGGCAAATGACGTAGAGAGGCTTCGGGTGGAGAGCGACTCTGTTTGCCTGGTCCTCTCAGAACTCATTAAAGCTTCAGAAGGTGCAGACCTGCTGTCTGGCACAATAATGTTGAATCTGGGAAAATATACAGCTTTAAAGAATGCTTCTTGCTTCTTTAGATTGTGCTACCTTGAATTACATGCTGTCTCACTACACAAAACTGTTGACTGATGTGATGATAAACAGGGGGAAAATACTTATCAAAATTAAAAAAAAAAAAAAGAGAAGAAGAGAGAAGATGGAGAGAGTAGTGCTATGTTTTAATGCAGGATTTAGCTCTCCTTTTTTCCCCTACGCTTCCTATTCAGCTGGGTGTTGTTCAAGAGCACAAGATAATTTTCTGAGTCCCTTAACTGGTATTTTTCAACACCAATCAGCTAAAGAAGCCAGTATTTCCATTCATATCAGTCCTTGTATTTAAATGTAGCTAATTTACAACAGTCAGCTTCTTTCTATCTGTGCATGAAGGTCAAAAGCTAAATAGCATTGAGAATCACACTACAGCATCTTGCTTGCTTTAACCCACTGGGGTATCCTCAGATGCCTGGAGATCAGTCAGAAACAAACAAATAAACAAACCCACCGTAGCACTGTAAAGCAGTACACTGCAGAATAGTTGCTATGATGTTTAGTGCTAAGAAACAGAGTTATTAGTGAAGCTCTGAGGTTGGGCAAACATGTTTAGCAGTCAGCAACAGGCTTGTTTTGTTCTTCTAAATGTAATCCTTTTTAGGACACACTTTACTAAAGCTAAATGCCAATTAAAAAAAGTATTTTTCTTCCTTTTGAGGCCTATAGGTTTTGTACAAGGGAGCTTATCTGAGGAAAAAGAACCAAACCAAAACCAAAAACTCTATTTCTTCAATTACAACTTTCCCCTTTCATGGTCTTCCTTACCCCCATTCAGTATTGGATTTGTGGCTGTTCCTCCTGGCAAGCAATGAGGAATCTGGAAAGGGAGATTCTATGGAGAAAGCATGCTAGGATGAGAAGTCCTTCCCAGATGAAGATTGATTTTCTCTACCCTTCTTTCAGCAACCTCCAATGCTGTTGAAAGATTCAGAGGGGAAAATCCAATAGGACTGCACTAGCAAAAATCTTATATTGAGGAAAACCCTAAGCTATGTGAGATACCCATGTTCTTCTCCTGTGCCCTAAACTCCCAAGCTCCTTCCATCATCATCCCTTTCTATGAGATGAAGAGCAGAAGAGATGAATCTCCACTCACAGGGGAAGCTGTGGGACCCAAGGACCTGTCTCTGGCTGGCATTGGGCAGAGAGGGGTAGGTACAGTTGCCACTTAGGAGAATTTTTAGTGAAACGATTGAAGCAGCACTCTGTGGGTATGAGGTCAGGGCGAGGGCCAGTTGAAAAGCAATGGCATAGCAGCTGGTTGGTTTGGAGGACTAATTATGGGATGGAGTCTTACACATCTGGGTCATTACTTCACATCCATCTCAGCTGTATACTAGCAATGAGGTCATTACTCTTTGATAGTTCCTTGGTGACAGACAGGAAATGCTCTGCAGGTCCAGAACAGTTTGTAGTGCACTGGTCTCCTCCTTAGGGTACCCCTCATGACAAGGACTAATTGATTCTTGCTTTGGCAGCATGAGCAGAGATCTCAGGGCTGATTTGATGCACAGCAAGAGGGCAGCCTGGAAGAAGGCTGGGATACCACCAGTTTCCCTGCCACATCCCTTCTGCAGCCACCCAGAGAACAGAACATTCTTAAATGATCTTGTTCAAACACACTCGACAGTGCAAAACAAACCAGACTTTGGCAAAGGCTCAATGGAGTGCACCCAGTGCAACTGCATCACCATCGTCTCTCCCAGCGGGAGTAACCTTTATGTGGCTGCAATCCTGGATTGCAGTTACTGTCTGAGAGATCTCCAGAAAGCCTGGAGCCTGTGGACAATCACTCCTTACTAGATAAAGATCCACGACCTAGAATAAACCTAAAATCTTTGTAGGGAAAGACATACACCCATTTCATAGCGGCAGCAGCCTCTCAGTGCATCTGGTGTAGGCAACGGGGAACTCTCTCAGATGACAGCCAGAGCAGGTACACAGCACCAGGGTGAGCTACAGGCTGCTGCAGGGCACAAGCAAGTGGTCATCTGAACCACTGAGCAGCACCATGGGTTCAGTTCTGCAGCCAGTGCATGTAAATAACTCCTGGTGAACTGTGCTCGGGTTAAAAACCAAGTTCACCCTGCTCATGGCTTTGATTTGAACATGGGTTCACTGCCTGTAACCCAGAGCATGACAGCACGGAAGAGAGCAGGTCTGAAACCCTTGGTGCTTGCTGTGTAAACAAACTAATTTGCAGCCTGACATTTTAGCAGTGTCCTATGTAGATGACTTTCTGCTTATTCAATACTTCTGAATAAAAATGCTTAATGCCTGTGAAATAATAAGTAAGGTATTAATACTGTGCACCATGGATGCTCGGTACCTGATTTAACCTTCTTTTTTCTTCTAACCTCAACAGGGGCTCTGAAAAATATGCAATTTTTTTACAACTAAGTTAATAAGTGTTTTCAATCACTGAAAATAATTACTACCAAGAACAGACAGCAGTATGCACAGGGCATATAAAAGCCTGTGAGGGGAGAGAGAGAACAGGGGAGAGAGAGAACAAGAGGGAAGGAGAAAAGATATTCCCAAATACCTCAGAGTCTTCCAGCCTAGGTTTCTGCTTTTCACATATAAACAGTTTTCAAAGTATTCCTCTGTGAAGAGGAAGTAACCCTGGAGGTCCAAAATGTACCCCACTTTTTGGAGGTTCTCTGCCCCCAGCTCTGCCAGGGGCTTGAGAGGCTGGTTTCTCCCTGGAGCTCTGTCAGGTCACACTGATGCAGTTTTCACAACAAACTAGTTGGTCAAGATAAAAGTTCAACCTTGGTTTTTAATAATTTAATTTCAGCAGGTTTTCATTTACCAAATTCACATGATTTACGACATGTTTGGGGGGGTGTTTTTCTTTCCTTCTCCTTTCACTACCTTAACACAAGCACGCTAGCGGTGACCTCTATAAAAGGATAAAGGAAAATTCAAAGGGCTGAGGTGGGGAAAGGCCAACACCAAGGCCAGCTGGCCCCTTACCAACCTGTCTGACTATTTCCCACATTGTTATCATGCTTTGCCCCAAGAACCTCGCCTCAGCCAGGTGCTCGGAAATGAGCTCTGGGATGTGCACCCGGAGTCTGTTGTTCTTTCATCCTTTTCATGCCATCATGTCCCATCAGCACTGCTCATCAGAAACAGTAACTCAGGTTGACATCATTCCTACCAGAGATGGGAGCTATTGAATTATCTAAGGACAAACCTAAATACTAGCTTTTAAAGGATAACTGATCTACTAAAAGCAAGTATTGTTTTCGACATGCCATGTCATATTTCTCACGCTTGGCTTTGCATTGCACTGTTATCTCTTGCCATGTCATCTGAACAACATGAAGTCGCATGGCACAACATGACAGATGCCTCAGCAATGAAGAGAGACACTCTCTAGATTCCAAGTCCATTATAGCTCATCTCAAATAAAATATTCAAAGGATATGAACGATGGTGTGTCTGCAGGCCAAAAGTAACTCAGGTCTCCCAAATTATCTGCGGAAAACAGATCTCCTCAATTCACCTACTTTTCACATAATTAATGCTCTGCTTCCATTAAATGTTATTTCATTATCATCTTATACCAAACAACCTGATGACAAAGTAAGAAAAGCTCTTCTTTCAGCTTTTTAGCAATAATAACAATTCTGGATAGAGGTAGACTCTTTTTAAGCACAATACTGATCATAATCCCTGATTTACTGCAAGAAAATTTCCCCTCCATTAGGAAGAGGTAATTACTTCTTCTTACCTTAGGTAATCTGCATAAAACAACATGAGAACACTCTGCCATTCTTCACAGAAGCAGACCATCCTTGTCCTTTCCAAGAAGGTTGCTCTCTTAAATGTTCCTTGAGAAATTCCAAAAGACAATAAATCATTAGGAAAGTATTGTAATAAAAAAGGTATCCTAGACGAAAGCATCCATGTGTATTCTGCTTCAAATTATTAAAAGCTTTCTAATTTATATTTTCCTTGAGTGAGAAGGAAAGAGAAAGCCAACAGGTTATCCTGCCTGCCACTGGAAACTACCTCCTCTTTTTCCAAAAATGCCTAAAAAATGAACGGGTAAAGTAGCTCTCTTTCCATTTATAGCTTCTGATCTGAAATTGGGGAAAACAAACAGCGTTTTCTTCCAAAGAACCTGGCACTTTTGAAGGAATTTATGACATTGGTCAGCATTTCAATCACACTTCCTAAAAGCTCATCTTCCATTTGGAAAGGCCTTTTACCAAAAACAACAACAAAGCCCCCTCTCTCAAGCTCTGGTTCCCTGGTCCCTGTGACCTTGATCTTCACAGCCACCACAAAAGCTTGGCTGTGGCAGCAGGATTTGAGGATGAAGCTGGTTCTCTGCTCCAAAAGCAGAGCCAGTTCCCCATAGGTAATCACAGCCCATCCTGCAGATCCTGATATTTTTCATGTCCTTTTAATATCACCTCCGTATCTTTTTTTTAATGGAGCTGCTCATCCTGCTCCATGCCCCACATATTCGCTAGAGGAGTACAATACACTGGCAAGTCCGGTCTGACTGCCCATATGCTGTTCAATTTGTAACTGCTGGTGTCCTGACCTCGCTTTTGTCCAAGCTGCTAAAAAGTCCAACTGAGCAGCCCAAATATTCTCTTTTATCTGAAGCTAAGGAAATTATTTTTCCCCTTTTGCAAAACTTAATTTGCTTTTCAAAAAAAAAAAACCAAAAAGAACCAAAAAGCCAAAAATGCAGTTTATTATTGTGCTCCATTAATGTCTGAAGAAATACACAGAAAATGCCTGGCACATATGGTATTTTTATGTGGCTTATTTTTTTGCCTTGTCTACAAGTCTGCACAGAATCATTACTATTTGGCACACAGCAAAAGGAAGTCTCCTGTGCACAACATGATTTAGGTTGGCCGATAAAGGGGAAGTGGATTTCTTTGTTGCATATGAAGTTCTGCTAGGTACCATTTGCACAAGAGAGTAAAATTGCAGTTTCACGTTTTTCTATGATGATACATCTCCCATCAGACAGCCACATGTCCCTCTTTCCCCAAATATTAAAATTGCTCCCAGCAGTGACTCTCCAAATTTCCCATTCTCACATATTGGTTCTCCAAAGACAGTTACTCTTATTTGCAGAGAGTTGCCAGCTAGGAGCCAGGCACGGGGGATCCCTCCTGCCAGGAATGGGCTGGATAGCCATTGGGACAAACAGAGCCCTTGCAGAGAGGGCTGGATACCCTGCCCCCAGGGACAGTGCTGCAGAATGGGGTGGTCTCTTCCTGGAGCCTCTTGAGCCAGTGCACCGAGGATGCTGCTGCATCCTCCTGCAGCCCCCATTTCACCAACCTCCCTCTCTTCCAGCAGAAGCCCCAAGCCCCACATGCTGACCAGGTTCCAAACCACCTTGAGCACAGGTTTCCCTTTGCTCACCTCATGCTAAATATTCTGTATACCTGTCATACTGTGTGCTACCCCCTGGGTTGTCTCCCTCACCTCAGGAGCTGAGAAGCAGTAAGGGATTTCTACTCCCGAGCTCAGTGCTTGCTCCTATACACAAAACACTACATCGCATCTGAGATACTGATACGTTCTCAAAATGTAAGTACTAGCAACTATTGCTAAAGGAGAGGCCATCCACAATACACTGAAGTTACTGTCATCCACCAGCAGAATTGGGCGAGTTGTACTGGTCCAGACTGGCCGCCCAGTGCCAAAGACAATGCAGCAAATCAGTCTCTGCTTCTCTAACCCATTACATTTCTTCTGTAATGCTTTCAGAGCACAACACAAACTGGGTGCTGCTGGTGAGACTGGCTCATAACAGACATACAATTTTATTCTAAAAAAAAACTAAAACAAAAACAGCAGAAGGGTTGATGGACTAACTTCTCTGGGCTATGCTTCCAGAAGGAGCAGCCTGTGGCTGAGGGGGGGAGATACCTTCCATCAGGACAAATCCTATGAACATTGTTAGCCTCGCTGCCCAATAACACAAAACTCGCTCAATTATCACACATGTTTAATGAACCAGCCAGTCCAGCCTCTATTCCCCAGGAGCTTTTGACCAGCTTCAAACAACTCTGGCTGAACGGCAGAGGTTCCAATGGCATGACAAATGCCACTGCGACAGATGGAGCAGACCATAGGGAAGGAAATGTCACTCTGACCCAGGAACAGCCCTCAGAGAAACCCTTCAGCAAGAGGCAACCAAATTTCACGTCTTCATCCCCTCACTGGGTGCAGACACTCCGGCACCCAGTGCCAGCAAACACAGCACCACTTCTTCCCATCCCATATCCCATCCATATTCTCTTTTCTCCCTTGTCCAGTCAGAGCAGTCATCAGCCACCTCAAGGCACCAGCCTTCCCATGCTGGGCTCTCCTCCCACACCTTCCACAGCTCTTCTCATTAGCCAGCCCTTCACCTTTGCAATTAGATGGCCTCACACCACACCTTTAAAGTCACTGGTAGCTTGGACATGAAATTCAATAAGCTGGTGATGACCTGTACAGTCCCTGCCCTTCTTCCCTCCCCTATTAATTCCTTTCTCCTTCCTTTCCTGTCATATTGTTTTACCTATTACTCTATGCCTAATAAATTATCAGTAACGCTCCAGCATCAAACATTTATTATCCTGAGCCCCACGTGAGTAATGAGTGACTTAACCTCCAATTTTTGTCCATATAATTCACGCATATTGATTTTACATGAAAAGAACTCTTGACTTACATCGGATGACCCTGATAAATTTAATCCCTTTAATGCTTCTTCTTTCTAAATAAATGTAAAATGTTTTCCTCTAAAAAGTTTTTCAGAAGTAAAAACTGTATTGAAACTTGGCAAAAAACCTCCTCCACTACTCTGCCAAATTAATCAATAAAATTAAAAAAAAACACACCAAAACCCTGCATAAAAATTCTCCTATTCCTCCAAGTCCTGGCAGCTCAGCCAGCCAGAAAGTGTTGTTACAAATGTGACAGGTAATCAGAGCTGACAGCTGGTGTCAAAACCCACGGCTGGAATTTAGCAGCAGACCAGGAGAGGTACCAGTTTGGGGCCATCTTATTTCCTGGTCTCATCACCCCTCCTTTCCCCACAACATTGCCTCAGGGCTGGTCACCCTTGCAAGCAGCAAGGCTGAGCAGGGAGCACAGAGGCAACACAGCACTTCCCAAACCACAGGGACCCTGAGGAATCCTCTGCTGTGGGTGCCAACAGGCCTTGCAACTACATCACTGCTGCTGTCCCTGGCTTTGCCGGGTCAGAGGACTAGCCAGGAAACTATTCTTCACATTTTGTGCTGGTTCCCATGGGATGTCACAGCTTTTCCGCAGGATGCACACAGGGCTGGGAGTTTTAAACACTCAAAAACTTGCAGAACTTTTGCAGGAGGCTCATAGCAAGAATCAGGAGAGTGTTTCTCTAGGTTACAAAGGCAGCATACCTCTCTCCTCCACCAAACAGATGTGTCAGGTACAGCAGAAGGTTGATGCAAAAAGGCTCAGGGAGGCAGGCTCCAAAGTGCAAAGCAGAGACGGGCTGGAAAGACAGCTTGGCCAGCAGCTGGGACCACAGCCAGACCAGGGATTCACCATGGCTCATCAAAACTGAAGAAAAAATTAATTTGGAAAATTAAAAAGTTATGTTGCTACAGGGAAGATATGTAGCTGGGCATGGGCACAGCTAAGTTGCTCCATGCCAGAGCAAGGTGAGCTACTGCTCTCTACAAAAATGCCTCCTCCTTACCTCGGCTCCGCTGTCCCAGCCAAAAAAAAAGGGAGGGAGAGAGGAAGCAAGCTGGGCAGGACCCTGTACTGAGAGGGGCAGACACCGGCAGCCCTTTGGAGACATGAATGTCCTAGGAAGGGCGTGTCAGGTAAGTGCTGCCAGGGAGAGCTTGTGGAAACAGAAGTGTTTTGTTTAGGTTGTGCCTTTAAAATATGTCCCCTCCCCTCTCAGCCTGCATATTTTACAGTCTCAGCATACTTTCCCCTATGCACAACTCTGGCAGACTCAGTGATTTTTTTTTTTTCCTGAAGTGAGCTCACTCACAAATGCATTTTTCAAGCTCCCACAACTTGAAGAATAGAAGTTGCAGCCTGAAAAAAAAAAAAAAAAAGCAAGTACCAAAAAAGGTAACATTGCAGAACATTCAGGGTCTCAAGCACGTGGTGTTTGAAATGGCCAACTCATTTGCATAATTTTTCAGTCATTAATTTTTATTCCTTTTCATGGCAAAATATTTAATTCCTTTTTTTTTCTTCTGCACAAAAGAAAGGGCAGGGATCATGGCCATTTGGACTCCAAAGAAATGTTTTTAATTTACAGGATGCAAGAAAATCATGAAGGAAGCATATACAGCCAAATATTAGAAAACGCTATATTTCAGTTACCCAAATATTAGAGTTCTATATACCCAAGCATCAGAAACATCTGTGTTGCAGCAAGAAGTCCTGTTACCAAACAAATATCAAGGACAGAAAATAAAAAGAAATTGACATCAGAATATGATGAGCTACCCAAACTCATGAAACTTTGCAACATTTTCCCTGATGATAACAGTTTATGTATTATTGTGAATAAACAGCTTGGTATTTCTTCATGCCAAATAGCTCCTTTCGGTGCTTGAGAACATAGTTCCTCTGCCACCACACCCAGTTTATCACTATTCCCCCAAAACAGCTACTCTAACCTTATGATTCTCTTTCACTGAAGAAACACCAGAGAATCCAGTCAGGGCAACCAGAGTGCCCAGCTAATCTCCACATCACAAGCAGTGAATCAAATCTCCTGAGACTCCGTCAACCGAGTAAACATCACATGCAGCACCACACTGTTGTTTGGGGTTTTTACTAATAAAATCTAGAATAGAATAGAATAGGCCATTATCTAAATTATTATTAAAAAAATCATATAACAACGAGGAAAAATATTTACATTGATAAAAGACCCCCCCAGTCTAGTGTTGCAGGAGGTGCTCACTTGGTGGAAGGAGTGATGGGAGATTTGATGCGCCACATGTGAATGTTTTATAAAGAAATTATTATGACAATTATTACACATTATTAGTAGGCTAATATAAGAATTAATATACTAATACTATATTATTGTGTATTGTTATAACACATTAATATGTGATTAATGTAATAACTGATATATGGATTACAGTAACAATTTACTTTTTAAAAAGCATGTTAATATACGATTGTTGTAATAATTGCTATATTGATTATAGCAATAATTTAAACACTTTTAATTAGTCTTATTAGTCCAATTCCTTCAGATTATACGACAGGTTTTAACTCGAGCCTACACCCGCAAACTCTCTCCCGGACCATCACCACCAACAGCTTTTTCTTCCTCCCTTTTCCCAGGCCCTTCTGAGCTTTTCCTCCCATCCCCGAGCGCATTTCGCGGTATCTCCTGCCATCTACTGATGCTTGCTAGGAGGCAACTGCTGCTTTTCGCGAAGTGTGGGGCGAGAACACAACCCTGGCTGTCCAAAAGGGGAGGTGAGACGGGACGGGAGGAGGCACCGCAGTCCCGGCCGCGGTGCCGGCCCGCCCCCGGCGGTCCCAGGCTTGCCCTGGGCGGGCCGGGGCCGGGCTCTGCCCGAAACCTCCCCGGGGGAGGGGGAAGCCGCAGCCCTTAATAGCGGCGCCGGCAGCCGCCGTCCCGTCCCGGCGCAGCCATGGGGGAGGCGGCGGGAGGCAGCGCGGTGCCCCCGCTCCCGCCGTCGGAGGCGGTCGGGGGGCAGGTGAACGCCCTGACCGTCCTGGCCCTGCTGGAGAAACTCGTCTCGATGCTGGAAGCGGTGGAAGGTCAACAGCGGCAGATGGAGCAGAGGCAGCGGGGTTTGGAAGGGGCGGTGCGGGGCATTCAGGGAGACCTGGGGAAACTGTGCCGCAGCCACGGGGCGACGGGGGAAGCGGTGGAGAAGCTGCTGGAGAAGTCGCGGAAGGTGTGCGCGCACACCCGCGCCGTGCGGGAGCGGCTGGAGCGGCAGTGCGACCAGGTGCGGCGCCTCGAGCAGCACCACGCCCAGCTGCTCCGCAGGGACCGCTTCAAGGTGCTCATCTTCCAGGTGAGAGGCTCTGCGGCCACCCCTGCTCCTCGCAGCGCCGAGCGCAGGCTCCCGGCCCCGCCGAGCTTGCTCCCGAATTTGAGGGAAAAGCCCATCTCTACTAACTCCTAGAAAAACTGGGGAAAGAGGTGACTGTTTACTAACTTAGCGAACTTGAAACACAGAGCTGTCTTTTTGCTAACTTGGCAAACTTGGGAGAAAACCCCTCTTTTCTTAGCAGACTTGTATAAAGAGCCGTCTTTCATACTTATTAAATTCAGGGAGAAACGCCCACTTTTACTGTTGGCAAATATGAGGAGAGCATGTTTTGCTAACTCTTAGGAAACCTGGGGAAAGAGCTGTCTTTTTTCTCTTGCCTTTTTTTTTTTCTTCTAACTTTTAGCAAACTTTGGGAAAGAGCGCTCTTTCACTCTTGGCAAGCTTGGAGAAAGAGTTGTCTTTTGCTAGCTCATAGTGAATATGCCAAAAGAGAACTTGTTTTTCTAAGTCAGACTACCTGGAAAAACAGCCACCTTTTATTCTCAGCAAGTGAGGTGAAAGAGCCATCTTTTACTAACTCTTGGTATACTTGGGGAAGAGTTGTTTCACTGTGTGTTTTGAGGAGGTTTAAGTAAACCTTATTTTTTTTTTTTGCAAACTCTTGGCAAACTTGAGGAAAGAGACCATTTTGCTAACTTGGAGTAGAAATGCCACTAAAAACTGCCACTGCATCTGCCCTCAGAAGCAGAACAGGGGCAGCACTGCAGCTCTCTGTCACCTCACTCCTGCTTCACTCTGTAGGCTGATCTGGCTGGTTCAGGGATGAGCTAAAGAGTCAGCTGAAAAACTCAGCTTCCTGGGAGTCCATCCAGTGATAGCGGCAGTTTGCATATTTTCCCCTTTTTAAGAAATGGTCTGGATAGAACACGCCATGAGCTTTAACTAAACACAGGACATGACTTTCATATATTTTAAAAAAATAAAGACAGACCTCCACAAATCACTGAGGGAGGGAAGGAGAGCGAACATGGGTCTGGAGTAGTCACAGCTTGGTCACATCACCAGCGCCTCACACTAAACATCTGGGCGTTACATCTGTCAGTCACTAACTCTGCTCCTTGGGTTGTTGGGGTTTTTTCCTATTTAACCCATCCCAAATCAACAGACTAGGACTTCATTTTTAAAAGCTGGCAGGCCTTGTTAGTGCACAGGCAGCTCTCCCAGAAAGGAAACCCCCACCTCCCGGCTTATTGTTCTCCCAAATTACAGTCCTGGCTTGTCAGGCCAGAAGAGGAGGAGCCTGCAGCATGTTTACACCCTAGAAGGAATGTGGAAATTATTCCAGAGACTGGGTAAATTAAAAGACACATGTTCTCTGCAGTTCTGCAACTAATTTAAGATCCATTACGGTATGTCAAAACACTGCCATCTCCCAGGCCCCTCTCGCTAATGACTGGCTCCCGCCTCCAGGTTCAGAGACCTTGAACACTTCCCGCGGGTTGGTGCATCACCGAAGCCTGGGGGAAGGCAATTTTGTAACATTTCTGGTACCTCTGAGTGTGAGAATTGAGGCCTCGCTGTAGAAACAAACGGCTTCCTGCAGGTGACAGAGAGTAAAGACAGAGCTCTGCCAGTGTGGGACAGATGAAGTTTCCTCCGGTAGGGCTCTCCATTGGCAGCAATTTGTAAGCACTGCGTGAAAGCAACACTAAAACTGACCCAGGAGGGTTGAGAAGTAAAGCAGTGCCCCGGCAGGGGAGGGCTGGCTTTGCTTGTTTCCTGATACTAAATAGTATTCCAAAGCTAAGGCCTATTTAAACCTCTGAACCTTGCATTAATATTGGGTCCTAAAGTGCACAAAACCAAAGCAAGCAACACTGTGTCCAAGTACAAAAGTTGAAGAAAATCCACTGCTTCTCCACTGCCCAACACTGGGCTGGTACATTTGGAGAGCAGGTCTGTTCTTCACTGCTTTTACAGTGATTTAGGTGACTCTGTTCCCATCTCTCACTGGAAAATATGTTGCCACAGTGTGGGAAGATGAACTTAACCAATCCCAAGCCAATGCATATCAGCAACACAAGTTTTAAAAAAGAAACACTGCAGTCAAATTCCGTTTTTAAAAAAAAATAAATCAGCTGTCAGCTGGGAATTGCTCCTGGAAGTGGCTTGCTGCTAAATGGCAGCATGGCTGTCCGGAAAACCAGGGTGGTTGGCAGAGCTCCCTGTGGCATGGGAGGATAGCTGGGGTGGGCAGCACCCAGGGCTTTCTCCAGTGGAGGCTGGGAGGAGCTGGGATTTTTCACTGGGAAGTGGCTGTGCCTAGAGGGGTGTAGGGTGTGCCCATATGCCTGCTGCTGACCTGGACAGGTGCCTTACCTGCACGCCCCCCTCCTTGGAATCCCCCTGCAGAATCTCCGTTCAAGCTGGAGGAGGGACAACCTGATAGTCAGCGGGGCCTCCGCCTTGCTAGAATAATTGTACAGAGGAAAAAGCAGAAGGCTGGCTGGGTTTCTGTCCTGCCCTGCACAGGAATCCATGGAAAAACAATTGCAGGAAGGAGAAGTCACAGCAACGAAGCCCCATCGACGCCAGATCTCTGTAAAAAACAAAAGGGAAATCTGGGTGTATGAGGCTTCTCTTCAGCTGGGGGATTCTTCTTTTCCAATGAACAAAAAAAAATCCCAAACTTCACACAGCATGTTTCTCATTAGGACCAGCTTCTCCAGCTTAGGAAGACAGCTCAATATGAAAATAAAAATACACATTTGTGATTCAGTTCTGCATTCAACATATACCCTAAATTCCTTCATACTTGGTGGGAGCACTGAGTATAGCCAAAACACATGACTGAGCTCTAGCACTGCATTTTATGAAACCGTGCTGCCACACTCCAGAATCAGCTTTCCCTCAGCACACACACTGAGAATGAACTGCGTTGAGAAAAGTTCAGCTATTTACATATTTTCCATTAAAATGCTCTTAGTTTTGTCTCTCTAGACTGCATATATTTCTTTAATTGGTAACAAATTTTAAGGGAGCTCCATTCCAAGCATTTGAGGATGAAAAAGTTATTACAAATGACACAGCAATTTAGCAAAACACTGAAGTGACTGTTTTAAAAATCCTTGTTAAGCTTTGGCACTGTTCCCCTCTATTCTGTTCTTGCCACATGACCAGCTTTTTGGTTCTGGTTTGGTGGGGGTTTTGTTTGCCTTTTTAGCTGCAAAAGCAAAATACAAGATAAAAAAAAGCTTATGTTTAATTTTTCAATTAAATGTCATGTTTACTGGTTAAGTGTCGTGCCAATGGGACAGATAAGTCAAAATTGCAGCTTGGGGTCAAGCACACTAATATTCAAGTCCCTTTCAGATGGTGCTCTTAGGAAATCCTTCATGCTAAAATGAAGCAAGAAAAGGGCACAGGAAATTAGCCATTTGATTGTATTAGTTGTTTGGGTCACTGCAATAATCTTTTGAAAAAGCAACTTCAAACTGAAAAATGAACACGTGAGGGAAACAGAAGAATTACAAGCCAGTAATGCTATTATCTAACAACTGTATTTTCCACTGGAGCATTGCAGGGAGAATACTCTGCTATTGATTAATGACAAAATTACCTCCCATGGCTTGACCCAGCTGTGCCGTGGCAGGTCAGGGGGACAGTGCAGCCAACGCCCCAGCCTCCACAGGACGTGCAAGTGAGTGGGTGGCAATTTCCTCCTCCTTGCCCTCCTCCCTCCCCGATGTGACATCCAGGTCTGAAGAGCATGTATTCGTCCAAAGGTGGAGTTACAGCTGGTTTTCGAAGGATTTGTCATGTTTTGACCTATTTTGTGAAGGAAAACAAGTTTTAGACTAGTAATCATGTAGGCATATAACAGCATCTACAAAGTACAGAGGAACCTGGACTGCAAAATGCCATCTCTCCTTCTTGAAGGTCATGGCCTCCTACAGCAAATCTAACAAAAATCCAAATCAAAGCACACAGATTTCCCCCATGCAGCATCAGAGATCCACCACTCCTTCTGTAAATTAACTACCTGTTCGCTCAGGTCATCCAGTTTTGTAAGTACACTGTTATGGATCTTATTCCCTTCTGGTAAAAGATAGGGATGAGATTATGACCTACAGAAAATTCCCAAGAATGGCTGATCTAAGCCACAGGGGAGGCACTGATTTTAACTATGCAATTATTACTAGTATTAGCAGGAGCTGTTTTACACAGAGAACTTCCACTATTCTATTCATCTCCTACATGGAAAAACAAAATTAAGGAGCTAGCTACCTGCAGTCAAGCCCATCTGAACAAAAAACTGCAAGTGCTGTTTTTGAGCTCAGATGTGGAAAATACAAAGATGTATTGCTTTCTTAGAATTTTAGATTAGATCAGGAAGAAAAGATCAAAGTTCTACCTTTTTTTTTTGCATGGAAAATAGTTATGCAGTTTGTAACAGCTGGCATTTTTCAGTATATTGTTCTATTCTTCCTAAATGAAATACCAGACTGCTTGAAAAATGTATCAAAACAAAATACAGCTGTCATATAAACTTGTTAGACAAAAAAGTTATCAATAGCCCACTTACAGCATGTTATCAGTAACCGTGTTTGAGATATATCTGTTCCACCATAGAGCATTCCTGCTATACCACCCTTGTATTTTCAAAGCATTTTACTTAATTTATTTTCATTTGCATTTTAATAGTTCCTGTGATCCTAAGGTCTTTTAGAAACATGACATAGGAAAGCATGTCATTCCCATTTTACAGGAAGACAAATAGATGCCCAGAGGCTTGTATTTTCCAGGGCCATGCAGGAAGCTTAGACAGAGAGGTGATTACTTGAATGCCAGTACTGCCTGATAGCCAAAGATAACCAGACAGCCAAAGACCACTTAGGATCTGCTTTTAATTGAATAATTATTATTATTATGTAGTATATTTTGGGGTTTTTTCCTTTATAAATATGGGTAGTTCGACAGTCTCTCTTCTACTCAGAAATTTGATGCAAACCCTAAATCAGATCTGTGTCCATATTCTTCTAGACATGCATGCAGTACTTCAGTTTAATGTGAATAACTGTAGACAGAGCTAAACTGACCTTGAGAAAGGCTGCACAGGCCCATCTCTGGCTCAGATTGCACGGGGATCAAATCATGTGACACCACCTTCCTAGATAAAATACTTTAAAAGTTACAACCTTTACTCACTAAAATCAGAGTTTTCTATACCATTTAGACACTTATGCCTGAATGTTCAGATGTCTAAAACTGTGTGTGTGATTACTTAGGTTTGGAAAGAATGCTCTAGACATGAAAATTATGCTTTATACTGAGTTTTCTTGCTCTGGGGAATAATTCAGCTGCACCCTCTCATTTAATCCACATTTCCTTAACTGCAGTGGAGAGAAAATATAAATATTTGTCCAGCAGTTACAGCTGGTTTCACTTAAAGCTGTTGCAGGTTTCTTTTGTTTTGTCATGTTGGTCACTGTTGCTGGTAGTCGCAACAACATTATAGGTGTCAGGAGAAGAGTGTGGGCTTTATTAGAAGTTCCACTGCAGGCAAGGGGCATGTAAAGCTTTGTCCATGCCAGTGGATCCAACTGAGGCTGCTGGCCCAGAAAGATATGCAGAAACCATAGAAATAAAGCATATACAAACTGTCAAACAGCTATGCATTTCTTTTATACTTTTCATTATCATATCGTTGAGGGATATTAATCAGCATACTTGAATCATTGTATATATGATTATATACTGTGTATATACAGTATAAAATAATTCTGCCCATCTACATTGTATGTTCTTTAGTTCCAGAATGGCTACACAGTAGTCAGTACTACTTTGTTTTTAGCAGAATTACAGAATCAATTAGGCTGGAAAAGACCTCTGAGATCATAGAGTCCAACACCACCATGTCAGTGAGACTACGGCACTGAGTGCCACGTCCAGTCTTTCCTTAAACACCTCCAGGGACAGTGACACCATCGCTTCCCCATTCCAATGTCTAATCACCTTTCCTGTGAAAAAATCCTTCTTAATGTCCAACCTAAACCTCCCTGCTGCAGCCTGAGACCATGTCCTCTTGTCCTGTCACTGGTTCCCTGGGAGAAGAGACTGACCTCCACCTGGCTACAACCTCCTGTCAGGTAGTTGTAGAGAGCTATAAGGTTCCCCCTGAGCCTCTTCTTCAGGCTAAACAACAACCACATACAATATCCTTATACAGCCTTGACAGCAAATTTAACCCAGGGCACTATTCTCTGCAGAGATCACAACTGTATGCTCAGTCTTGAAATAATGAGAATGAACTTGGAAGTGTATATGGCCTTTCTTCCCCTTAACTGTACACTCAGGCCCACTAGGGACAGATCTGAGACTATTACAACCATTTCACTCAGCACTTACTGCTTTTTGTATCTAAAGATAAATATGGTGGGGGGAAGGGGGTGGGAGAAAATCCTTCCAATCCATGTGGCTAAGTGAAATGGCATGTACACTGTCTGAAGGTGATAAAAACAGTAATGAATAGAGACTATGCTGATCTAAGGCCTGACAGTCCTGAAAGGAAATGGGAGTGTGCGAGGAGCCTCATTTTCTTTGCATGGGCAGATGCCTGCAAAACCTACCACAGAACAGAGTGTTCATTGTGCTGCCTATGAACTGCTCGGGGTTGCAGAGCTTCTGCACTCGGTAGTTGCAGACATCCCTCATTACAAGTTGCAGCTTCTGCCCTTCTCTAGCCTGTTTTGTTTTCAGAAACATCCTTTCTTTCCGTGTCCTCTCTTCATTTTGTTTCTGAAAAGCAGTACTTTTCCTGTTAGCTAGGAGTGACTACTAGTGTTTTCTGTGTGGTATAATGTCTGTTTATTTCTGTATACCATATTCTTATGTTTCAAGAAGTTGTCCTATCGATATTTTACTATTTACCAACCAAATTAACTAGCTTCTTTTTCTGTAAATAGCTTTAAAATAGGATATACTCTAAACATCATGGACTGCATGGTGTCTCAGTATTGACAATCAACATACATTTCTCCAGAAATACGGCAAAAGTGCGAATTGCATTTGCCATCTGAGGTACCTCCCAGATTCAACCAACACCTCTGCAGAGATATTCTCAGTCTTTGGCTGGAGAAACTGAAAGCTCTGTGGGGTTATGCGGCTTCTGTGTCTCCACAAGGATCTGCAGTACAACCTCTTTAGCCACCATACTTTACCTTCTCCCCAGGGATAGGTGTACAACTTTACAGCTAAACTCTTACTAAAGAGTATCTAATTTAAATGACCAAAGAGTGGGATTTCCATCCTGCATACATACATTCCAAGTCACTTTGAAAGAGAAATCTCACAGCTCATTAGCCTTAAACTTTACCATATAAAGATTCAGTGGGCTCTGAGTGCCTTGCTACCGGTTAAATATACTGAAATAACAACAAATGTTCAGCTTTCTTCATCTCATCATTGGTGGGGGGAAGTAATTGTTCAGGGTTGTGCTTTGGTTATTAAGTTTGGGTCCCGAGAACTATAAAACTCAGATATTGTCAATATTTTCAGGAGGAAAATGAGATCCCTGCCAGTGTTTTTGCAAAAGAGCCTATTCCCAGCATTACAGAAGGGAAAGAGGAGCCTGTGGATGAGAATAAAACACTGGAAGAAACCTTGCACACGGTGGAATTGGGTTCAGATGATGAAATGTTTCATGAGGAAGATGATGTGGATGATAGTGCAGAGGAGAAAACAGAAGAATCAAGAGCTGAGAAACTTAAAAGGTCCAGCCTCAAGAAGGTAGACAGCCTCAAGAAAGCATTTTCCCGCCAAAACATCGAGAAGAAGATGAACAAGATCAGCACAAAGATTGTGTCACCTGAACGGAGAGAAAAGATCAAGAAATCACTTACTGTACATCATCAGAAGTCCTCTTCTTCAAAGAGCTCGGGTTTCAAAGTATCTCCCCTCACATTCAACGCGAAGAAAGGCCGTGAAGGAGAAAGCCCTGCAGAAGCCGAGGACAGACCGTCGGAAACTGCAAGCAATGACCAAGCTGAGAACGAGGATGAAGTGTCCTTTGCCGACATGCACTCGGATATGACACCCACCACCTCGCTGACCGAGGAGGGCAAAGCAGTGGTTGATTCTCTAGAGCAGGAAGCCAGAATGGAAGGGAAAGCCATGATGAACAACAACATCGAGCTGTCCATTGTCGAAGATGATGATGAAGAGTATGGGATGCCTCTAGAAGTTTCTAGCCAGAAACTGTATGATGAAAGAAACAACCCATTTAGCGGGGAAATGGAACAATCTGATGAAGAAAAGGCCCAAGCAGCTGTCCTGCAGGTGGACCATACAGCGTAATCATCCTGAGCCCTCCTTCACCTTCCAGATATGCACGGTTTTACTGAGGCTAATAACTAGTTTCCGCTACACAGGCAGCAGCAGCAACTTAACCTCTTCCATCCTTATCTCTGCAGTGATAATTTATTGCATCGTGTTGGAATGCAGAGTAAACAAAGTCAATGTCTCTCTGCTTTAGGCCGAGTCACTGGTGTTTATGAATTTAGAGATGCTGCCAACTGGTGTAAGAGACTAGCAGGGAGTATGTCTAGTAGAAGCAAACTGGTCAGCTGGCTTTCTTAGAGTTAAGGTCAGAGGAATGCATGGAGAGTAGTCAAAATCTAAACATTTCTGTTCTCTTTTCTTCTCTCAGTATTTCACAGCACTGTGAGTAGTTTTGTATGTAAATGTAGAAATACCAATGAGAACATGAGTTCAGTTTCCTTGCCATGCTCCATGAATACTAACAGCCTCAGTAACTGTGCACACATGTGCAGTTTGTTTGGGACTTTGCTCCACAGCACTGTAGGACTAAAACGGCAGAGTATGTAAGAGGACAAAGCAAAAAAACTGGTTCCATCCAGTGGGGGAAAGATTTTTTTCTTCACTTAGAAGAAAATACTGGGTTTAGGTGGAAACAAAAAGATATTTTTCAATCTACCAGAGTTATGGAAATATATTAATGACAAGAATGAATGTGTGATAAGATGCTGTACCTCTAAGGGTTCAGAAATTGAAAATTAAAAAATAGGAGTTTGGTAGAAAAATGAAGATAAGTTTGAAGAAAGTATGAAATGCTATGAAATGTAAAAAAGCAAAAATAAACCCCCACAATATTAAATCTATGCTCCCAGCTTAAAGTATATATACTCCAATAACACTAGTGAATTCTTAGTCTTTTTAGCAATATACTATCAAACTTGGCACCTGCACAACTTTGTATCTCAGAGTATTTTGAAAATAGCATAATTTATCTTTTTACAAATTATTTCATATATAGAGCTATATCTACATAGAAGAGTTAGATAAATTACAGGGATGTAAGGACAATCATTTCAAAAAGGTGAAATACCCTTTCAGGCATGTCTAAAGGGAACAACGTCTTATGGATTGAACTTCATGGCAGGGATGAGTTTACTAAGTATGAGTCTGCAGAGCCACAGGTTTTGATTCTCTGCTAATAACTTTCATCAGAGTCACCTACCTACTCTCAAAATTGCTAGTGTGTAATTTTTCAAGAGTAATTGAAAATGAGAGGTTGCAAGGTAGTTTGTTTACTATGAATGTTCATTCCTGTCACTTAAAGGTAAGGGGGAAGGGAGGAAAGGGAAGTACAATACCCACAAGTTACCTTACATCCTTGGTTGTTTATGCAGTGGGTTATTTTTATATATATATAAAAATTCTACTGATACTTAACATTGCACTAAAAGATTGCTTCCTTCAACTTGTATTTAGAATCACGAATTACAGGGGAAATGAAAGCTACAGCAGAAATACCATTAGGAAATAATTTACAGGTATTACTCCACAGGGGTAATGTCTGTAACCAGTAAATCACACTGGAAGTTAGTCAGTAAGAGCTTAGTGTAGGCGAGTACAATTAAGAGTTAAGCTCTTAAGTCTATGGTATCATATAGGAGATACTGTTTCTAAGAAAAATCATGGTATAACTCGTGCAGCTATGTTTTTATTTTGTATTAACTACAATGGATTTCAATAATTTTTACTTGTAACTAACTACAAATATGACAAATAAAAAGCATAATATAAAACACAGCCATGTCAGTGTTTGGGAGCAGGAGTCTGAAAAGCTGGCAAAGATGAAATTTAAAGGTCAAGCATTTATTACTTCAGTTCATGTCCCCATTGTACCTATACAATTTTCTTTCTCATTCTGTGCTGTTATTTAGCAATGCAAACATTAGTGCTTTACTTTCCAGATACTTCTCAGATTTCTAGTCCATCTAAACGTAGTCAGGCACTTTCCAAAATCTCCTAGCTTCATCTGCATTTTTTTAATGGACTGCAGCATACTCCTAATACTCTAAATAGTCCTGAAAGCATATTTATATTGAAGTCCATATTCGGTTTATGCACACAGATAAACTCATGTCTTCTAGAGTGCCACATAGTCTTTAGCAGGATTAATTTTACTGACAGACCAAAGAAATCACGTTTAACCTTTATGTAGCAGCTGTCAACCTCCCACAGCCACCAAGCGCTAACCAGGAACTCCAGCATCATGTTTACATTTCGCTTTCAAATATGCTCCGTTTGTTTGTCCTGCTAAGCTTTAATTCAAACAATACCCTTGGCCATGCTTTATCCACTTTTAGAGATGCTGAAATGAATCCCATGCACAGTGTTCTAAGAGCATTACAATGCTGTCCAGTAAAACCATTGGAAATGCAGATAGTGAGCATCTGTGAGAATTAACTCAAATATCCACTTCTGAAAACAGTACACACACAGCCATCAGTTGCAGGACTAGAATTAAACGTTTTCTCCAACACAATTGCACATTTATGAGGACAGGTGGGTCTGTAATCCTAACAAAAGAAAGCATGCTTTGCAAGAGAGAGAAATACATGCTCAACGCATGTCTGCTTTTGTGCTATCTTATAAACCAGAGGATGAAGCAAGCTCAGGACCCCAAGGTGTCCCCCAGGCTGTTTCTTCCCCTTGCCTTCCATTCTCAAGACCTGACTGAAAATGTCAGTCTGCAAAATTTACTGTTGCAGGGAGACAGAACGTGGGACCAGCGGCGCTGTATTCTTTCAAGTATCTCAAGTATGTGCCTGGATCTTGTCAGGGTGGCAGATGTCAAGCATATGCACGGGTATTCCATGATTGTGCTGACAGGTTTGTCTACATAATTATTTTTTTAAAAACTTGCTTGTTTATGCTTCCTGACACAATAACAGTGAGCTCCACTTGTACCATTATTGCTTGGAAGACATGACCTGTTAGGTGTTGCACAGATTCAGAGTTTGACCTCCACTGAAATCGGCCGGAGCTTTGCACAAAGGAAAAGGGTGTGATAAAGCCCTTACGGTATAATATTTAAACTAGCAGCACTCAGCAGCTGCTGATACTTCCATTTTCAATGACAGAAAACCAGCTGACATTTCTGTGCCCTTTTAGGGGAAAGAGCAAAGAGCATCCCAATGACCCCCACATGCTAATGCATGAGCCATCTCCTCTGTGAAAAGGCACAGATATGGGTTTTCTGGACCATTTCACTGTCAAATAAGAGAGTGCAGGTCTGACTGAAGCATGTTCTGTCTCTAACAGACAGAAGAAAGGGAAGAGGAAAAGGATCAAAAGGCAAAATGTACCTGATAGCCCTTTACACTGATGCAGTGAAAACCCTTTGTTGTTGTAGGCTGTAATGCCAACAGCTACATAACTGATGAGTGATAGCCACACACTTGAAAAAGAGGTAAGCTCAGAAGCATTATTGAAGTAATGGCAATTTGTTAGAGGGCAAACTGTTGACAAAGGGCCAGCCCAACCCTGAAAATCAATGAAAAGCCTTCAGCTGGCTCAAAGGACCCTCTGAGCAGTACAGTGGTTTTGGGCCACACGTACAACTCCTGTGACTATCAGTAAGAGCTGAGTGCATAGATGCAGGACATGAGATCTGTGTATCTCCCCAGTCCAATCTGCTTAGCTCATCAACAGAACAAAAAAGTTTTACTGCCATCAGCACAGCAGAAGCAACAGTGTGGCAGAAAGGAAGGCTTTGCAGGGTGCATTGTGAGCAAAATTTCAGGCGAAGCTCAGACTGCAAGGTCTTTGCTGTCAGTAACTGCACATGATGGAGCAAGTGTAGCTCCAGCTCCTGAAAACAAAGGCAGGTATGCAAGTGGAAAAGTTTTCCTGTGACCCACTAAGAGACATGATCACTCTGCATGTCAAGAGGAAGGTGTCAGGTAGTCTGATTGCAGGCAAAGAAAAAGATTCACCCATAGCAAAGCAAATCAAGCACGCAGCTGTCTGGCCTCAGTCCTGGCCAGGGTTTTGCCCAGGCAACTAAACAACGGGCAGGAAACAACTGCCAGAGCAGCCCGGAGGGTGCTGACTCAGCACGTAAGTATCCACCGCGCTCTGACTCACAGCCCTTGCTTTCCCAAATAAATGGAAAAAGGCTGATAGCCACTTTCCACCACTCTAAACTGCCCATTGCCTCGGCTTTGTTTCAGGATCTGCGTTTGAACCAGCATCCACCCCAGGCTGAGTCTAACTGCATGCATAAAGAAATTTTAATCAGCGTGCTTGCAGCCGCCAGTGGTGGCTGATCTTTCCTGCCCTCCTTTTGATCAAAATGTCTTTTTTCCCTTCCTTTCACTCCACCAAGTCATTTGTGTGAGTCTGAAGTACACACTAATTCAAATAAGGAACTCTAACTGCATGTTGAGAACTGCTAATCAATGTCATCTTCAATTTTTCTTACATGGTTATCCCCTTTAATGGAGTGTGCTGCAGTAACTGAGAATAAATCTGCTTTGGGTTAAGCTAGAGATTGTTATTTATTTTTCTTTCAGATCAGAGATTAATATTGCTGTATGACCATTGGCACTAACCTCTTTTTCCATAGCAACACTAAAGAGAGCATAAACTATGAGTCATAATTTCTCTCTGGAGGACTTTTTTGTAATTATGATCATTCCACAGTTCCTAAAATATGTTAGCTGATATATAGCTCTGGTATAACAGCTTTGATTTTCCCTCGTTTGAACACCAAGGCAGAAAGAAGAGACCCACTATTTCTCTTTCTCTGGCTAGGCTAAACACTACACAAAGTATCAAACATCCATTATTCATTATAACCATGTGGCTCCTAAAAACTCCACAGCAATGTTTTCCTCATAAAGGTGGAACAGGTTTATTTGTTTTCAATAACCCTAAATAAGACTGACCTTCTAAAAGAAAACTTGTGTCCTTCCCAACATGCTTAGTAAATTGGGATCTCACAGCTGGAATTGATCCAAACTGGAAAGTGTATTATACTGGGTGGCAGAAAGGTTGCACACTGGCATTACTCCTCTGCCAGTGAACCTCTTTAATCTCTCTAACCTTTCCTCTGCCACTGAACACAAGAGACTGTCCAAATTCAGTAATAACAGTGATACTCTTTACTCCCTTCAGTGAAAATCTGGCCTTGGAACAACTTATCCCTGCAGATCCCTGGAATATCTCGGCAGATGATCACACCAGATCATCACAAGAGATTGCATGATTTTGTGTGTGTGCGTGGCTGTGTACTACACTTCTCTTACAACACAATCTACTGAGTACTGGTGCCAAGTCCCCAGAAAACTTGCAGTGCCTGTTGCAGGAGAATTAGCAAACCCAAGGACACACACATTCAGTCAACAGTCATAATGCAAAACAGAGAGAGAGAGCAAGCTTGCACCTCTTACTGCTGTGCAATGTGATCCCCAACAGCTAAACCAAGCCCTGACTGCACCAGCAGAAAAGAGAGATGGTTCGCTCTCGCCTTGCCAGTATGAAGCTGCACATACACACTTAGCCTTGTGCAGGCACAACAGTGAAAGAGCAGAACGTCAACTAACATAGTATCACTTGTGCTACAGACTAGTCTACTCTTCCCTAAAGGTTTGCAGAGAAAACCCTGACCCCTCAAATTCCTGAACATAGGGAGCAGAAGGTCATTGTAACCCCCACGCCATCAACTTCAGTGAGGAGACTCTGGCTTTGTCTTCTTTACTCCCTCCCGTTAGGGCTAGGCTGGGTAGAAGTGCGGGTGCTGTGAACTGTGATGGATACTGACAATGTGCAAGACAGTGTTAGGAACAAATAGCACACAAGGGATGCCTACACTGCACACCTCATACACATACTCATTTAGATCAAGTACCAGACACAGCCTAACTGCAGAAACACAACACCATTCAAGCAAATTTATCTTATTTCTCAGCTACTTAGCTCCTGATGTCCTACACTATTCATTTAAAGGGAGTTTCAGCATCTTTTCAGTATGCTGCCAACTACAGTTATATATGCCCTTATATTACTTGTTCCTTCTGACATGCCTGTAGGCAAACGAGCCCCGTGAGGGTGACAACATGAGCTGCATTAACCAGCCGCCTGCTCCCTGAATCATTACAACTCAGCACTGTGAAAGACATGGAAAAAGGGGTAGTGAGAACGTCTGACTAGTGGTAAACAAATAATGAACACACAGAAGTTTGTCTACATCTGCAGAGTCAGTTGTCACTTCCACATGATCACAGTGAAAGCTGTATGCACTGTGCAACTTCTTCTAAATAACCTTCATTTCCCTTCAAGGTTTGCCCTTCTACTGTTGATGATGGTTGGAGATGGAAAGTCAGAGATCAGGTTATGACTGAAAACATTAAGAGGTGACATGTCACGTAAGACCTGTGTAAATAGGTCCTAGATAAATTTGAAAAGAAGGGGGTTTGTGTTGGCATGTTCAGGCACAAGCTCTTTAGAAGAACGCCTGTGTCCTCTGCATGTTGCTGCACACCTCTCCAAAGGGAAGGCAAGCTGCAGGACACGGAAGTACGCATTTTTGGGTTAGGCTGAGCAGCATGGAGATCTCAATTAAAACAAGATCATGGTATGCAGTAGCTTTTAAACTCTATGTATGACATAGATATGAAATACATATGACATGCAGTTTCAAATAAGGTGAGAACCTGGAAACGTTTTAATGGATTTTGGAATGGCTGTAAATTCTTTTGCTAAAAAGCATAGGATCCTACAAATTTAATCCTAAAAAACAATCCATCAGGTTTTTTTTAAAATCAGTTCCCACTACTTAATGATACAATAGTTGACGTCCACCTAGGAGTGGAGGGAGACATTAAGAAAAGAAGTGTGTGGGAGGAGGAAAAATAGGAAAATGTGGATAAGAAATGGAACAGTGGGATGTGCATGAGAGAAGGAATGTGTGAGGGAAGGATTGAATAGGAAGGGTGGGGAACTGAAGGAAAGAGCTGAAAGGTTACTGAGAAACACTGGCAGAGTGCCCAGAACAAAGGCCTCAAAAGAAAGGATGGGACAGAACCAAGAGGCACCAACAAAAACTGGGGAAAAAGTTGAAAAAAGAGTCAATAAGGTCTACAGCTCAAAAGGATGGAAATGACAGTAGGGAACCAGAATTTACTGTGCAACAGCTGCCATGTAAGAGACAAAGTGACCAGAGAGCACAATATTTATCTTCTCTCTACCTGCCAAAACATATTGCAGAGGCAGTACCCAGGATTTACAACTAGAAGTGACTTTTACTGTGCAGTGTTGTCAGTGCTTATTGTTTTGCTTAGATTTTTTGTTTGTTTGTTTTGTATGAGAAAAGTTATTCAGGAATAGGCAAAAGCAACATGTTACACACATCAAAATAGCTCAGCCTGAGCCTGCAGAAGCCCATGCTGGGAACAGAATCTTCCCAGGTCTGCAGCACAAGCTCACAGATCACCACACATCTGCCATGTCTACCTGCTTCCAACCAGGTCTGGGGGAGAGAGGTCAGAGCAGGGTGGGGGAAAGAGGAGAGATATGGCTAACAGCAGGATGGGGTCTCCCCATGTCCAGACATTTAGCTAATTCCCCACTGAGCACAGACCTCCTGCAGACGAGGAGGAGGCAGGATCTGCTAGAAGCACTGAGGAACGCACCTCCAACAGCTGGATTTCACTGACAGATCACTGAATCCTAACGCTTTGCTGTAACAGAGCCAGTGGGATTTCTTTGTTATTGCAAACAGGTTTTTGGGAAAGCAAACCCAGCTCTCCTCCTTTGCTTTGCCAACAAGTCTGCTATATTAAGATATGAGGCAGCCATGCTGGCTGGACCATTTCTCCTTCATGCTTGGCCTCCCATGGGAGTTGCTCCATTCTCACGTATCTGCTGAGAAACAGCTTGTTCTTTCTGGCTTTCCTCAGTTTCTTTATTTAGTGGTGCCTTTCTACCACTTCACACAGTGGAAGCCAGGTTCTGCTCTGACTCCAGAACAGACCTGCCCAAGTCCCCTTCTCACCATACATTCCTCAAAACAGAAGTAGTTTTCCCCTGTTCCATTCCTAACATCTCCTAGGTTGTTTCCCGACATTTTCTTGTACTTTTCCAGAAACTCTCCAATTTTCTATATAACTCTGATAAAATGAAAGGCTCTACTATGAATTCTTGTTAATGGCTGCAGATTAGTAGATACTGGGTTTTTCATATCTACCATACTTGGATCACTTTCTATGTAGAAGATGAGCTTTGGAGACAACAGAAGGAATAACCTGGATTAGTGTTCTAATCTTTAAAAGGAAAAATGTCTCCTCACCTATTTGTTTGCTGCTGTCAAGTTTCAGTGCCTGAAAAGAAAGTCTCCTTCTACAGAAGAGAGGAAGATGTAATGAGAGATACAAATGAGCGTGGAAACTCAAGAGCTACATGGCTTGCCATACAACCCTACAGTGTACAACTCTACATACACTTGTGTATGAGATACACCTATGCATATACATGTCACACGTTTACCTCTATACACAGCACCTGCATACCCATCCTTACTATTTGGTACAAGGATTCATGCGTTGAAAAATATTTGGCATCCAAATCTCATTAATTTTGAAGGCATCTGCACACCTATCACTCACTAATAAAGACAAAAGTTCCTCAGAAGTTTTCCTCCTGATATTTCTTGAAGTGCCTATGCTATCACAGTATTCAGCACCCAGCCTGAAAATTAAACAATTTCAGACAGTCCCCTTTTGCATGATGTGACAGTAGTCAAAAATCTATGCCAGTAGTGAGAGACTAACAAAATCAGTGTTTATAGAAAATCAGGGACAAGAGAACTGGAATTGGTGCTTCTTGATCATATACAACCTACTCAAGCTGCAGCTCTAATAGGAGTAATTTCATATCACTGAGAGTGTTTCCCTTTATAACAATTTCACAAAATCACTTTGCAAGTCTTTCACACAGAGTTTTGCGCAATATTTTTCAGGCAGAGACAACGTTCACACTGAGACAGACACAAGCTCTCTCTGCCCGTGCTTATAGCCAACTGGAAGACATGTTAAATGTCAGATGTTGCCCCAAGCTAATATGCCACATCTCTTACTAGCTCAAATGGGGCACTGCACTAACTGCATCCATATGGTGTGTGGTCAGCTCAAAATACAGACAGGGTGAGATCATCTCTGCCTGTACAATACTCTTGGGCAACACAGAGAGAGTTTTGCCTGCATGAACAATGTAGTTGCAGGGGGTATTAATTCACTGTTATTCCATTAATGCCTAATCTACCTCAAGTAATAGACTAAAGTAAATCTTCGGACTATAATTTAAAATGAAACAAAAAATCTGGTAAATCTTTTACCTGTAATAAGTACTGAAGCCAGAGACAAAAATAACAACTCAGAACTCAGCTGATTTGCTTGTTACAGCAGAAAGCACGGCAAAAATCCCTCTCTGATGTCATCCCACTGGAGCAACCTGAAAGATTATTTTGGTTCTATACATCCAAATCATCACACTAAGGTACAGCGCTTGGTGTCTGCTCTCTTTTTCTTTATACAAGGCTCAATATGAGGGTAAAGAAGAGATCAGCTAAACTCTGCAGGGGTTTTCTTCTTGTCTAACTCCTCTGGGAAAAGTAGCATGAAATATTGTCTGTGGACTCAGCAGCAAGGCATGTGCCTCCCCCTCCATGACACAGGGCCCCATCCGCTGGGGCCCTGGGCAAAGCACACAGTCACATTTATCACCAGCAGCAGTTCTCCTGACATGGCTCTGCCAACAGGGACTTAAGGTGGAAGAAGTGGAAAGATGCTTTTCTGACATTCCTGAGATCCACAGAATTCAAGAAACTTACACAGAATAATAACTTTATGTAGATAATGATGAGATTTTAGCCTACTGCTGTATCCCGTGATGGAGACATCTTATTCTTTAAGATTATGTATTATTCAGTGAGTTCTGCCATCTTTTTCCACATACTATTTTCACTCAATAGTGCAGCTGGCCAAATACTGCAAAAAAAGCATTAGTGAAAAAGTTATTTGTCAGGAAATAAGGTTTCCTCTTCTCCACCTAATGCATTCCAGCAAGTTCCAGCTACATTGCTTCCTCCCAGCATTTAACTTGACAAAGCATGTGGTGAGCCTGGCAAGAACCTGAAAACCTCAAACGTTCATGATTATCAGCATTAACAGTTGCTATTGTTCTTATCTCAATAGTTAAAGCTTGCCCTTAGTATGAAATGCTTTTTTCCTCACTACTAGAAATTTCTTTTTGCACAATAATCCTCTTTTCATAGCATCACGATATTTTCAGATTTTCACATTCAGCTTTGCATACTACATGAATACTGCCTGGTAAAGAAAAACATACTACATTTAGTGTGTGTGTATATATATATATATATATATATCACAGTTTCATTCTTAACTGAATTTAACACAGTGATCATTTGTTGTTGTTCCTTTCCCCAGTTGCATTACTGTGGCCGCTGTCTTCTAAGTTTTTTTGCTTTTATTTCCATCTATATTTCACTACCAGTACTACCATGATTTGCATTATCAGATTGTTTTTCACAGGCTTCTACTAACCTATGTTAAACTTTCCAGCCACCCAACCACAATTAATTAGGGGTTGGTGACGGGGGAAGGTGGGGTTCTGGCATCCACCAGCAATGGCATCCTGGAATCCTTTGTTTTACCTTTGATTTATTTACATTTATTCCGACCAGGTAGTAAGAGTCCTTATGTTGCTGCTTCTCTTCAAATCTGACTGAGTTTGTATGTAACACAGTCAGAAGTGCCATTTTCAGAAACAAAATCATCAGAGGTTACACTCAGCGAGATGTCATCATGGGCAGATTAATTCTACTTATATATATGTGGATGCAGTTTTGGAATGAATGCACTGAAGCCGAGGCTGCTGGGTAAGCTCTGTCTATGCTGTGTAGCAGAGAAGATGAGTGTGGACCAGGCTCCCTTGAACAGCCAGGCTGGGATTGCAGAATTCTTTTTTTGTAGGAATACAGAAGCCCTGTTAGAACTTCTCCAAAAGACTGTCTTCTTTAGTACTGTCAGGACTACATGCTTGACCTGAAAAGTCAGTTGATGGATTCTAATCAACTCCAGAATGCTTTGCATTTGATTAAAGCTGAGATTTCCCTCCCCAAACAGTTTAACTACATAAACTAGCTTTTAAGATAACTTTCTCTGAACACAGATTGAATACACATCTGCAAGGCATTTCTTTGGATTCAAGGTAAAGTACCCAGATAGTGTTCTGAGGAGTATGATACACAATATCTTAATTCTCACTCAAACTGTTCCTGTTTATCTTCAGAGAGGACTAACTCAAATATTAGCTTTTGGATTTGATAAGGGCCACATTAAACAAACACTGATGCCTGCACCATAAAAAAGCTGGCTCTCAGCCAGATAAGTGGAGCTCTGCCTACAAGTTAAGTATTACTATATTCAGGCTCTGCTTGCAGTGGTATTTTCTTCTACTGCCTGCATCTTTTTCAGTAGTGCATAAGCATATCTAATAGAGTAGCTTACAGGGAGATTTCAATCACCCCCAGCACATGACAAATGAGATATTTCTTATGCCAGCTCAGCTGCACACAGTACTCCCCTCCCTCCTGAGAACTCCAGTAAGAACTGCAGGTCTGAGATGCTGCTTTGTTGCTCCATTATCAGTCAGTCATGAAAGACACAACACTTTAATTGTTTTCTATCCATGAGATAAATGAATTACTTCTCTCTCTAAAACAAAGAGGCAGCAAAAGAAGAAACACAAATACTCATTTCCTTTTCCAGTCAACAATTGTCAAAAAATATGACAATTGGAAAAATCAATGTAAAATTTGGTAATAGCTTGGCACTTTCAATATTGCAAAAACTCTTCACCTAATAATCTCAACTAATCAGCCTTATTAAAGCTGATTGGTTCCTTGAAATTAATGGTGCTTCCTGCAGACTGTGCTGCTTCTCAGTATGAATTAGACAAGAAAAAATCCCAGTGCTTTACAAAGGAATTTTGAAGTAGATCTACAGTAACTCCCAAAGAGTTTCTTCTGATAAAATAAAAAGCAAAACCAAACTCAGCCAGCAAAATAAAACAGAAAAAGAAGGGTAAGAAAACGTCACACTTAACAGAAAACAATGAAAGTTTCCACAGGCATTTACCAACTTCCTTACTCTGCACCATGCAAATGATTAAACACACGCTCTACTAGATCTTCCAAAAGATAGTAAATAGTTTCTTCCTTGAGGATGACTTCCACATCTTCTCAAACCTGTGTTTTACTTCAATATTTTCTGAAACCGCAAGTATGGCCTAGAAATGCCAGAATTTGCCACTGAAATGCACCACCTGAACGCAGCAACACTTTTGGATCTTGGCTTACAAACTCCCCTTCCCAGGACTCAGATTTCTGCTGCTCACATCCTGAAGTAAAATGCTGAAAGGAGTTACATTGCTAGGGGGTTGGCCATAAATAGCAACAGCTCTGACATTCATTTAGGAGCTAATGTATTTTTCCATAAACCTTGAGAAAAATACCAAACTTCAACCAGTCCCTGAGGAAACGTCCCCTTTCATCCCAATCCTGCTCATAATCGATTCCCTGCACAAGGGGGCTCTGAACCGTGACTGTGGTTCTCAGATACTACCACAATAAAGAGTAAATAGTGGAAACAACAACAGGTTTCCCTCGAGAGGATTGCATCCAGGCACTTGCCTCACAGCGATAAGCGAGCATCCAAACAATCAAAGGCGCAGACGGCACTGCTCTCAAAACAGTTCCTGTGTTCCCGAGTCTCAGGAGAGGTAAAGGAGATTTCCCTCTCTAGGGCCACTGCTAGGCACGCACACTTTCCTGAGCCCTGACTCACCTCCCGCCCTGCCCTGCTCCTCAAACAATTCAAAGGAGAAAATGCCAGAACAGGAACAGCACAGCTCACTCGTGCACTGTTTGCTGTAGATTAGTGTGCTCTCTCTCTAACCAGCCCCCAGTTCTAGAGCATTGGCTGTACCTGAACACTGCCATCTACGTGGGGTGCACTGAAATGGATCATTGCTGAGGAGGGTCAGCTCACAGGGAAAAGCAGCACCATTTCAGAAAAACTAGTGCTAGCTTAGAGCCTAAAGTAATGAGAAAGAAAGCATGAGTACTGGCTTTTCCCCAGGCAGGCAAGTATCCATTAGAAAGCTATTTCCAAAGGTTTAGGATAGACTGTGATACCTGCCAGGTGGTACAAAGCCCTGAGCATCCTCAGCAGATCTTGTTCCACAAGCAGTTAAATATGCTTCTCACAGCTGAAGCAGCACTACAGCCAGCTTTTGACTCCCATCTAGTAGAATCACCCAGGAAGCAAGAAATATTTTGCTTAAGGGTACAGAAAGTCTGTTCCCACAGGAGAGTTTCATTTCCTGCTTTGGGAAAAGTAAATAGGTTGATTATGTCTGCTACAGGCTCATAAATCCACATCAGCTGCTGCCTTAGGGACAGCCATTGCTCCTCTGGGTGATTTTCTTCCCCACTTAGAGAAGATGAACAGCTGGTTACGTATATCACAGCTCTAGCAACACACTTACCCGTAGCCTTATGCCACTGAAGGAGCAGGTTTCTGTCATTGACACCACAGGAAAGCAGGAAGCAAAGCAGAAGCAACTTATTTTCCTTTGCACCAGCCTTTTCAGGTCAGAAGACAAGATGGTAATCAGAGTGAGCATTGGTAGTTGGTTTCCCAAATGGAGCAAGAAGCAAACCAAAGAAGACAAATTTTAAGCCTGCTTATGTGATTGTAATTTGTGAAATAATTGTAATTTGCACACACAGTAAAATAAACTTATATACTAAAAAACAGCATGAGCCTAGTTAAGACAGCCTCTGCACTGAAGATAAAGGGCTGGTGCAGAGACTGCGCCTCACAACATGTGAGCTTCCCATGCAGTGACACAGGGCTGTGTGACAGGGCCCTGCCACTGGAGCCAGCACTGCTGCTCAGGATGAACAGCACCAATGGTGCTGTGACTTCAGATTTCTGTAGAAACAGCACACCCTGTAACCCATCCCAATTCAGCCACAGGGGCAGCCTGTGTACCACCTTCAGGTAAGAAAGCAGCAACCTGGGCACTTTGGTAAGTCACTGGCTGTGTTCAGTCACCTGGACTCCACATTGTCCAGTGTAGCTTCTGACCCCAGAGTTTTGTCTCCAGGGTCAGCCTGAGCTTTAGGGAATCCAGCCCTTACAATACAGACATAGAGGCAAAAAGATTAATCATCATGAGCAGATTTAGTAAAAACGGGTCACCACAAAGCTCCAGGAACTACACAGCTATGAATTTTTCTCCAAAAACACACATAGCTCCACAGATGCAAGACAGATACATCAGCTCATACCCACTGAAGACTGAGCACAACATGAATTAGGGTAACACTGGCATTTAATAACTTGGTGCTTATGAGAATTTTTTTAGACACCCAGTTTTGGATGCATATGGCAATCTTGCAAGGAACATAAAGTTCCTTTATACTGTGGCAGAAGTATTATCACACAAGTTCTTAACAGTCTGTTTTTCCTTTCATAGCTGGACGTGTCAAACGAACCACAGCCAGCAGATAAGAAATGCCTACAAAACCAAAGTGCAGATTAGAGAGGCAGCGACAGCAGCTGAGAGAACCATCTACTGCAGCTGTGAGACAGATCAAGGGAGCTGAGAAAAGCTAAGTGCAGTTTCAAACTTTGCATGACATTCAATCTATTACATAAATATACAGGGCATTACAAGGCTGTGAAACCACTGATTTTTCTTTCCTGGTTGTTAGCCATGGACTCTGTGACATGAGTTGTGGTCAGTGCTGCCGCTCATGATGCCAAAAGACATGAACACAGAGCAAAAATAATTCCCTCAGCTTAGAGGGTAGTGTTCATGTATCCATGTTTGTGAGAATGTATGCATCTGCTTTCAGCAAATTGTCACAGCAATATTAAAACCTAGAACTATTAATATGGTAGTGCTCTGTGATTCAAAGGCATGCCTGACATCTAAATCTTTCCCTCCAAAATACACATTCCCTGGAACTAAAACAGGTACAACCGCAGCAGAGCTTGCATATCCAGGAGCAGATTCAATGTAAGGAATGCAATAAACAATGCATGGACAAGGTCTGCAGTATTTTCTAGTGCTTTAGAGTTACAAGTCAGCTCTCATCAGGGGTCCTGGCCAAACACTTTGCGTAAATGAAGTTATGCAATATGGAAGTGCTTCCTAGTGGAGACCCAAAAAAGGCCAGGAGATCATGAATTTCCCTACCTCACACAACACAGGGTTCTGATCAGGCAGCCTCTACCCACACTAGCGAGCACCTAAAGCGGCAACATCTCGCACGGGACGAAGATCAGCATTTATGGGTACTCTGTGGGCTTCAGGCAAGCAAAAATGCTACATCTATGGGAAAACCAAAGACAAGAATCTGCTGTCTGGAAGCACATGGGCAGTAGGCAGTACTAGCTAGGGGAACTGAATTCCCTTTAATAAGGTATTGCTTGTTAAGCCAATTGATTTGTGTTTGCAAGTGTAGAAAATTAGCTTAATAGGCACCAGGTAGCTTGGTTTAATTTTCCTGAATTTCGAGGTGGAAATTCCAACTAGCATTTAATGAGCAATCCCACTCAGTTTGAGCCAGGTCCACGCAGCTGGATGCCAGCCAAATTCTTGTCACATCTACGACAATGAGAATATCACTTGACAAACAATGCCCATAACACCAGCTAACATTGAAGAAATTTGTAACAGCCACTGAGATTTCTTAGCTGCTCCCCAGAAGGCAGAGTACAGAGCCTTGCTATTGTATCTTGCTTTTTTTCTACTTACGGAAAAGAGTGCTCTGATTATGCATGGCAGAAATTAGACTATGCAATTTTTTATTTTAGTGTCAAAAAGAATATTAAATGAAAAAAACTTAAAGACCATCTTCCTCTTCTTCAACATTTTAGTCCTTCAGTCTAACAATCTCATCATTTGAAATTCACTGTTTCCAAAACACATCTTTCTTCCTGCTATGAGAACAGCAACTCAAAGTGAAAATATCATGTGAATGCAACTGTGTCCATGACATCACAAAAAGGAACACAAGTAAGAGTAAACAAACAAGATGTACACATCATTTGTCCTTCCCTGAAAAAGAGTGGTATGACGCACTGAAGTCCAGGATACTCCTTACAGCACCTCTTCCTTCTGCATAGCTTGAAATACTGCACTTTCAAGGACTGTATTTACCACTCACAATAAGCCAAATAAAATGGGTTGAAATTAAATTACCAAACATAACAAAACCCATTGTTGCACCTTCAAACATCCACCCCATTTCCTGCTCCATCTCAATGTGGTTACAGACACATTTATGCTGCAAAGATGAAACTACTACAATGCACAGACAGTACAAGAGCTAAGAAAAAAATCCAGGGTGCTATTGAGTTTCAGTAGAAAATCTTACAGCACTTAAAGTGTCCACCTATTTTTACCTCTGGTTCTGGTGATTAACAAAGCTGTGAATGTCAGATCCATCTAACTCACCCTGAAAGCACAGGAGAGGGAACCAAGGAACAGGTTCTTAGCACCACTTACTGAAACAATACAAAAGTAACAATTATTATTGCTAGTTCCACTATTGCACTTCAATTCAACTGAAAATTTGCCCTCCGATAACACGGAGGTGACTCAAGTGCCTCAGGAGAAGAAACAACTAGCATTTTATCCAGCTTAGCTCATATCATACCTTGCAAGATGAAATTACTAGAAATCAACTTTCTTTGTGTGCCTCATATACACAGATGCTTTCAATTCATAGCTCTGCCTTCTCCTCCCCTCCCCGTGAAAGAGTCGGAGGGTTGTGAATATCAATTAAGATAAGAATATGGTACTAAATGCTTAGCGTGCCTCACTCTGTACTATCAATGACCACATGCCTGCATAGCAAAGCATCAGGCCAAAGCAGGAGACAATCTCTGCTCCAGGAAAAAGCCTGTAGTTGGGAATTACCTTCCAGTGGAAAATATTTAACCAGATGAGAATGTTATTTATATGTGATGCTTCCCATTAGCGGCAACTAACATTTATGGTATGAAATATCTTCTTATTACAGCACTAGAGTTATGACATGCTTTTAATATTTAGTAGCACTTTTTTTTTTTTTCCCTTCCCCAGCCTGTACTTTCAAGTCATCTGTGCAAGAACCACTGAACTATTATGGTCTGGTGACCTGCTTAGCACGAAGCAAGGCGCAGGCAGCAGATAAGGAAGGGAAGAGAGGTGGTCACAGGGACTGGAATTCGTCATTGTGCTATGATTCACCACTAATTTATGTGGGATGCTGCGTAGCACGGGCAAAATCCAAGGACTCATAGACGCATTTTCTTTTCTGCATATAGGTGGGGCTCTGCTCACAGGATTTCCCCTTCCTCTGCCGTTACTGATCTTCAAGGTTGCTTATCTGACAGCGAACATGGGTTGGAAATGCCTTGGGAAAACCCACGTTTCACCCCAACTAAGGGCAGGTCAGTGCTGTGCCCTCGGGGCAGCTCAGGCTGCCAACGCCTCAGGACAGCAACTTTTTGGACCTAAAAAATTTAACATGAGTCAGTACATTCTCACATTTTCCTCACACAGATCTTGTGCTTAAAACTATGGTATGTCCAGTGCATGTGCCCTTTTTTAGAGTATTTATTGCATGTCAACCAGCACAAAGCTCTGGCACAGCCATTTTGCAGGCAGCACCCATCTCCCACACCTGGGAATGCCCCTGGGAGGTCACTCCTCGCCCAGCTGCAGGAATTTTCTTAGGAAAGGATGTTCTCTGACATTTGATCTTCATATACTCTGAAGCCTAATCAACAAGAGGGGAGGTTTAATCCATGTACACAGACAACAGCCAGAAAGTGAGATCTAAGTGATGTCCAGGTGTCAGTAAATTACTTCTAGGTAGAATTGCCTTATTAAGGTTTAGGGGCTCCACACGTTTCAGTGATCTCAGATCTAGGGGTAGGTTAACAAACCTTGGGGAGGAGGATGCCCACTGACAGTGGACACAAAGAATGCGGAATTTACAGGCCCCAGGACATTTGGCAGAACCCCCAAGATAAGGAAGAAACTGATAAAGCCACTTCAGCAATGTGCTGAGTCAGATCCAACTGGGTAATAAGTAATTGTGGGAGGGGGAGATGGTACCACCAGCTCATGGACCACTGACACAAGAAACTACCAACCCAAAAGAAGAGAAAGACCCAGCATGAGGACTAATTAGCATGAGAACTGAAACATCATTAACCAATAGAAAATAGAATACTAATTAATAAGAGAACTAGGTAACTTGTAGCCAATAAACACTGATGGTTTTGTTTGCTGAAATGTATAAACAGTGAAAAGTTTTGGTAGTCATCATGCTGGCTTTGTGGATTTACCTGCCAGCACCCCTTTCTGCCCAGAACTGTAAATAAATCAAACACCTCTACTCTGTGTGTGGATTGGCCTCTTGCACACTGGGTGAAAGAACCTATTTGAGACAACACCTCCACACCACCAGGCTGCTTACTCCCGTTGCCCAAGCTCTTTCCAACAGCTGCCCTGCAGGCTGGTGCAACCCCAAACAGGGGCCAAGGGGATCACTTGGCTGCCTCCTGCTCCAGACCTCTTCCTCAGCCCTCCCTGTCTTGCTCAGACTGCAGGCAGAAGCCCACCTTGCTATGGTGGGCACTAAAAGGGCTAAAACCACACAAAAAGTCTAAAAACAACTCTCCAGTCTCTGTCCATCCACATTCCCCTCATTAAACCTCCTGTCAATACAGCCCTGCTGAGACAGCAGCTTTCAGAGCTGGTTCATTTTCTGGCTGTGCTTCAAATCCTGGTTGAAAGCAATTAAAGCTGCTGGTGTGGCACTGAGCTCCCAAGGTCCAGTCCTTGTTTAGTAGGTCAGGGCTGGCAGGACAACGCCAAGAGCATGTCCAGGCAGCACGTCCGTGCCTAGGAGTTGTGTACAGACAGCCTGGTCAGGATGCAGTACAGGATCACACCTAAGGAACCAAAAGAAATAGTGTCGCCTAAGCACTGGTGAAGATGAGCACGTATTTTTCTGTCTAAGCTTAGGTTGTCCAAATCCCCTAGAACTCAGAGGCAAATAAATGTGGAAAGAAAAATCCTTTGTGCCTGTTTCTTCCACCTTGTCCTGTCCATCAAGTTTGTCCCTGATTTAATGGTATCAGATGGCAGGACTGGAAAAAACTTGCGTGAGCATCCATGATCATTTTACGCTTCCCTTCTTTTTCAAAAAGGAGTGATGATATACATTTTGCCTTCAGCAAGGCTTTCTTTGCAGACATAATCATTAAAAAAAGAAGGATACGTGACCTACAGTGCAGAAGAAACTCTGTCCTCAGAGAGCAGTATCAGTGGTTCACTGTCAAATTGAAAGGATATTTTCCATGATGATCTGTCTTGGGTGACTTGAACACTTTCATAAATAATCTGGATGATGGAAAAGAACATGCTTGCTAATTCTGCAGATGCCAAAAGCTTTAAGGAAGTTTGAAGACAGAGATAGAACAAACATGATTTTGGCAAAGCAGAAGAGCAAGCAGTTTTAAAAATGTAACCCACTTTGTAATCTAGTGAAGAAAAACACAGTGGTCTACACCTAGTAAAGATAAGCACATGTATGAAACAGGGAACGGCGACACAGTGGCTCAGGAAAGCTTCTGGGATGTTTGTAAGGAATCATGAAATTAATATGTGTCAAAGTTATGTTGCTACAAAAAGACTTAAATCACAAAATGCAGTATCTGTAAGAATCCCTACAGAGCAACAACAACAGCAAACCCAGCAGTCTTTAGACCTTGGCTAAAATACTGCATTTACAAAGCTTTAGGCCAATTGGAGAGAGCCAAGAGTGTCAAAAGAACAGAAAACATGACGTATTTGTCATAATTCTTTCAACCATCCTGCACACAGAGAAGAAGATTGAATGAAAACATAACTTGCTGTCAGATACAAGGAGGACTTTCCAAAACTAGGAAGGAATCACCTAAGTATTATATCCCTAAAGGAAGGGGGGAAATTAATGACTTAAGATGTCAGTAACAAGAGTTAGAGTGAACATCAGAAGGGGTGAGTGGATGCTCTTTAACAGAAACCACCACAAAGCACTAGTGAGATTGTCCGGGGAAGCTGAGGAGTCATCAGATGCTGATAAGAACAGGTTGGACAAATTCCTACCAGGAATGACATACCTGTAGCTGGATGAGGTGGTGGGGCTGTACCCTCTGCAGTACTGAGCCTCCTGTTCCCTGGCAAGGATGAGAGTGAGGATGTTGCTGAGTCAGCCCTCCCCAAGTCACATCAAGCATCCACTCAGTTTTTTGCTACCCTCTGCTACACCCAGTCAGTTTTAAGAGGTTGACCAGTCCTCTGAACAGCACTGCTTAAAATACCTTCCTCCCTCCCAAGGCTACAAACAATCTCAGTATATGAAATGCAAAACTGGAGTTAAGTCTCTGACTGGCCATAGGAAACACAAAATTATATACTCTGACTTGAGGAATTTATGTGAATCCAGTCAAAATTTCTGAAATGGATGCCTCAGATCAGGTCATTAAGTCCCTACACAGAAGCCTAAAGCAGTGGCCTCATTTTCAAACACACACTGAGCACTCAGCAGCTCCTGTAGCGTCTAAGAGGAGACGGTGATTGCTTGTCACATCTGAGAACTCGTGCCACTTTGGCTCTAAAATGTGGACCTGAAAGCAATTTTCTATGCAATTTTTCACAGTCTTAATCCTGGTGTTTTGTGAACACTTTCCCTAGATTTTTTTTTCCTAGGCCATTATTTTCTTTGTAATGTAAAAATAAATATTTCACATTAAAGCAACTCCAAAGCTCTAACTTTGGAAATCTTCAATGGCTGCAGAACTTCAGGCTGAGAACTACAGCACACCGAAGATTTTACCATATCAAACACAGTTTGCACTCCCACATTCCCTCCTGCATTCATAAGTACATTCTGACTCACATGATAATCACATTCAGATCCCAGTCCTGCTTTGGAAATTTCATGGCTGCAGGCAGGGTTGTATCCAATGCACAGCACCATCTTCAGTTAAGCTGTGTGGAATCATTATTGCCACAGCCAAGGAACTGGTTTTCACCATTTGAATGCACCTGTTACTGCACCTGGATTCTTGGTTGCAAAAGCCTGGTGCAGAATCCTCAACACCCTCTTTAATAAAGAGAGGTGCAAAAAGGAACACAGTTTTAGCATTAAATGGAGAGATTTTGTCACTGTTACTCTGAAAGAAATAATGCTGGGGTTTTTGGAGCTTAGCAATAGAACACATATGCTGTATCTGTAAGAGGGACAAGATTACCTATACTTATAATAGAACAAGAAAAAGCAATTTTACTCCCAAATTCTGTGCATTTTATACAAAGTGCATCAAACACATGATTTGGGGTATGCTTCAAACAGAAATTCCCAGCTTTTTACAGAATTCGTCCTCAACAAACTGTGAGAATATATTTCAGGAATTTAGGGGAGGATGCACAGCCAATAGCAGATGCTTGGAACATTAATTCAAGTCAGAAATAGGGGAAAAGGACCCACTAAAAATCTTAATCTATTACACTATGGAGCTTATGTGTTGGGATCATTGTCCCCTAACTTCAGGTGTTTAGGCAAGGCAGGCTTCTGCATGAGACTGTCACCCTCAGCTGGCACCACAAGCAGAGGAAAAAGCACGTGGTGTCAAATAAAGTCAACTTACCCAGGGTAGCAGCCTTCTCAGGCTGGGAAAGGAGAGTTCCTATTTGTTTTAATGACTGGTTTACCTTGGATTATCAGTTGGCTTCCTTTAGTCTATTGCACTTCTCTAAGGTAGTTTATTTTGGAGGGTTGCAATTCATACAGTACTGAGTTTTCTCTCCTTTACCTTCCCTCTTTCCTCTTCATAAACCTTGCAAACAGAGATTTATAGGGAACTACACCTATACCAGAGAAAAAGGACCCTTACCTGACTTAAGCTTCTTAGTTTTCACCTATTTTAAATGAAGTACAAGTTAATTACTAATCCATATATAGCATATTAAAGACATAATTCTTAAGAAAGCTTTATTTTGCATGTCTTTATGCTGTCCTCTCATTCTCCCACCTAGAAATCCAAATATCCTTTAACCATGCTGAAACTGGAAACATAGCCAACAAATACCTGCTGAGACTTCTTGGGTCAAATGCAAACCATCAACACCATCCCTCATTTCAGTATTTCCCCCTCATCACTATTAAAGCATGAGATTTTTCTTATCTTCACATTAAGAATCCTACAATGAAAAAAAATTCCCTTCCAGTGGCTAAGTCACCCCAACGTGCAGCAGCTATAAATTTGGAAGCTGTTTCTCACTCTCACATGCAACACCCCCAGCTTCTCAGGAGAAAGTCAAACACCCTGCAGTCCCAGCTGCTTAATCAGAGTGACTAGGAGATGGTGTCCCCATGCCTGAGTGGGACAGATGGAGAAAGCCACATGCCACCAGCACGGGGGCCATGCAAGGTGGTGCATTTCCACACATGTGCTGGAGCCATCCTGCACACTGCTGACACAACTTGCCTCTGCAGCATCTGAGAAGGCAACAACGCACAGAGACAGTAAAAAGCAACCCAGTCTTATTGCCTTCTGAAAACAAACCAGCAACTGAAAACAACAATGGAATTAGCATCAGCAGGTGCCTGAAGAGCTGAAGATTCAACACTTCGGTGGGAGACTAGTAATATTAACCTTATTTTGGGGTAGAATTATATATATTTTGAGAAGTGGCTTTGAATGCTTCATTTCTTACCAAGGAAGCTTTTCTACCGTGAATTCTCTTGTCTGAGGTTATAATTATTTGGGTTCAGAGAAAGAAGAACCATAAATGGGCTTCTTTCATAAAAATTTTGTTGTATTTCAAAGTGAATAAATAAGTCCTAAACCAATTATATCTAGTAGCTACTCCAATCAGAGATGTTCAGAACAATATAGGCAAAGCTAATATAGATAGTGATAATACAAGACATTTGTGTTTACCCTTAAAAGCAAGTTCTACAAACTGAGCACCATGACCAAGGAGTTGCTTCAAGAAGGAGGAGCAGGCTCGTGGGCAACTCCAGCCTGATGTCAGGGATCAGTCCATGCAGAGCAGTCACCACACAGACCTCTTGAATATCTGCTGTCAGCCACAGGAGGGCAAAGCGAGCCCAACCAAACTAAACAAACCACAGTAAAGCAGCCAAGCCAGGGCAGGACACACACGCTAAAGGGGAGAAGGTGTCAGGACCAACTAAAGGAAACACAGACTATTTCCAGACATCCTCCAGACAAAAGGGGTTTTTTTACTTCTTATTAGCAGCAGGAGCCAGCTCAGGAGAGACCGTCAGGCAGCGCAGAGAGGAGCAGCCTGGCAGGGCTGCCCATCACCGGCAGAGGGTGTTGGGGACCCGACTCCCCTTGTGCAAGCCAAGTCCCAACTGTCAGCTTTCTGCACACCAGAAAATCAGGCCCACAAACCTCAATAGCTGTCAGGGGGTTTGCCAATCAGAGCACCGAGCACTGATTTCAGAGTAAACTTATTTGGCCATCGCAGACAGAGCGGCTATTCATAATTCACCCTCAATCAAAAACAATTTTGTGATTTGAAAGAATACTCGTTTTTCATAAATGCTGGCATCTCCCCAGCAATCAGTGAACTCCCTGGCAGCCAGCCAGGCACATCCACTGGTGGCAGCAGTAATTCCTTCTCATCATAATGTTTATATGTGCATAGATCTGAGCCAGGTGAATTCACAATATGCAGCAGAATGACAAATGTATCACATACAGCAAATGGTTGAGAAGGTGACTGAATAATTTTTTGTCACTGGATGAAAAATGAATCCAAATACACAGTTTTCAAGGCTTTTGAGCTCCCAAATTTATTGCCAGACTTCTGCTAGACCCAGTCTTTTACTTTGTCCACAGATGTGCTTCAGTTTTCATTAAATAGATGACAAAGGTAACCAGTGTATGATTTGTTTTGTAACTCAGTTGAGAAGTTTTTAAACACTCTTGAATTTTTTTAGAAAGTAAATCTTGTTTTTTCCTTAGAAAGATAAGGCAGATCATTCCCAGCTTTGCTACAGACCCTGTGGGAAATAAAAGGTGCTTATTCTATGCACTTTTCATCGTAGCTTAGAGCTGTTTTATATAGCTTTCTTTTTTTCCCCACTTGGACACATTATCTTTTCTCACTATCAAAAAATCAGGTCTTGAAGGGAGGGGACCCAACAGAGCAAAAAGGATGCTCAGTGTTTTAATTTATTCCTTGTGTGCTTACATTACATGAAGGAAAAATTATTTCAACACACAGGTGACCATGACCAGAAAGACACAAGGCTGCCTCCACCTTCACTGGTAATGTACTTTAACCAAGGTGCACATGTCAACAGCCATGTCCAAAACAGCTTGGCTAAAAATCTGTCTTTCAGTCTAAGAAAAAAAGAATGTTTCAAATATAGTCATACAAAACAAAAAGACTTCTCAAAATGATCCTTTCACCCTGAGATATATCCCAAAGAGGCAAATCCAGGGGAAAACATTCTTTCATGTCACCTTAAACACGGGGCCAGCTGAGAACAGTTGCCAACAGCACACCAATATTATCACCCTGTTTTCTTCCAAAGAAATCATGGCCTCTAAAGCCAAAAAGCTTTAAAATGAGGGGTTATATATCTCTTTCTTTTTTAGGGCAGTCGCACCACCCTGATGAACATCCCCGTGCTTTCAGGCCAGTTTTATTTAATTAAAACAGTCTGATCACAAGACTGGAAGGTTAAGCACTAAGGAAAATACTACTCGTCATGAGACTCCCTTGCAAGAGAACAGAGGTGATATTGTGAAGTGCAGAGGTCCTTAAACATAGAGGCTGTGTTTCCTATCTGTGCCATTTGCCTGTTTGTGCAGGAAGCACAAACCTTGGGTGGCAGGCACTTGAGCTTTGCATCTGAGAACTGAATTTGCAATTTCCAGGTATATTTCAAAAGGAATTTGAAAGATCCTCTGCTTGTCTGCAGGTATTTCAATCCCATCACTCAGGCAGGAACTGTACAGCTGCTACATTAAAGGGAAAGCCCACATGCCAGAAGCAGAAAAGAGGAAGATGTTACAAGCAGACCTGAGCAAAAGGCAGTTTATGATTTAGTCATGAGAATGTAATTACGGGTGTAAGAGCACTGGAATGCCCTAGAAGATACTTTCTTTGAGGCTTCTACTTTGGGAAGGCAAGAGGCTCTGCTGTAAATGTGCACAGGATCCATGTCAGCTCTTGTTTGTCACAGATCCTGCTAACTTCCAGGGCTCCTACAAGGAGATGGGCTAAAGTAGGACCTCATGAAGGAAATTGGTGCTACCATGCTTGTGTCAAATTAAATCTGGAGAACAGTTAAAGTAATAGGGAAGACTGACTTTTACAACACTTGGGAAAAGGTATTGAGCCTGCAGTAGCCTGTTCTGATACATTCAGGTCTCCTATTAAATTGCCCCAGTTACATCTTCCCAGGTGAGGATTTTTAGCTCACAATTCGGTGGGGCTGCAGACAGGCAGGAGAAACACCTAAGGCAAGAATGGAAAGAAGGGATGAGGCAGCAGCTGAAGAACCAGGGAAGTGCTACGGGACTGTGGGGTGCAAGAACATGCATACAGGCAGAATGAAAGAGCATTATTTCAAAATGAGGGGAGGGCCAGGAAGGGCAATCAGAGATAACAGGAGTCAGCAGGGGAAGGAGCTCGGGTCAGATAGAAGCAGGGGGACTTTGGCATTGGAAAGTTTAAGTGACAAAGAGAGATAGTGGGGGTTAGCAAATACAGGAAAAGAAGGGGAACTCAGAGTCTCTTTATACAAGGCTGTTTTGAGGAAGGTCAAGTTCTTTGCATTTGGTGGGCGGAGGGGGGTGGATAAGATATATCCTTTAAAATCCTTGAGCTGCTTTTCAGTCTTTTGTATTAACTTGGGTTGAGTTAATTCACTATTTGCATGTGATCAGTTTTTGCTGGTAGGTGGTCATATTTGCCATTTTGAGTCTAATTAATCGTTAAGGCACCTAGAGCCTGTGTACCGACATTTGAGAAATTCAATATATGAAGGCAGGTCTGCTTTGGTTTGTGTCTTTGTTGAAAATAGTCTTGCTAGGCAGGGACAGACCTGACACCACCCTAATGCTGCACACTTATAACCTTCAAACCTTGACAATCTGGTGTCTTTATAAGCATTTCATGTGTGCACTTCTAAGTCAAACTGTATACTCAGAATATCTTCACTGAAACATCTCATCTCTTTGGTGGAGAAATAGGTTTTAAAAGGCCAAATACACTACAAAGGGTGTGAGGTAGTAAAAGGACTTACCCTGTCTGTACATACTTAACCAAGGAGCCTATACAGGTGCCTTCTTGGCCAGTCGTAGCATGTGAGATGGGCCTCTCCAGAGAAGTATTCAGCATCAGGGTCACTTTTCTGAATTTTTAGGACAGCAAACAGACTCTGGGGAATGCTACAACTCAGGGACTGACATCAGGGTAGAAAGCCTGCAGGTATGGGTTCAGTTCTGCCCATTTTTACATGGAGCAAAATGCAGTGTCTGCTAAAGTGAGGTGTTCCCAGGGGGACAGGATGCATTCGGTACAAGGTGGAGGAGGTGTCTCAAACCCAGCTGGACTCAGCCCAGCAGAAACCTTGAAGCAATACCTCACAATACCTTTCCCAAACTTTGGGCAAGTCATGAAGTATTTTGAATAAACATTCATTGGTCATCTAAGCAGACAACAGGAAGTAAAAGGGTAAAATTTGTAAAAGAAAGGTCTGTGAATATCAAAACTCACCAAAAAAGCCTCAGTTCTTCCTGAGTGAATCAGACAGAGGAAATGAGGCACATTTCTGTTTAACTCTGATTTACTAGAGCTGCACTTTGCATTTTTGCCATTACTATTAAAGGAATAGTTTTGATTGGCAGGAGCTCATTTTTAATTAGCCAGATCAACCAAGGCACAACACCAGCATTTCTGAAAGCATCTGAAAAAGCAGCCTACTTCTGCAAGAAAAATCTTATTTCCATTTGAAGATTAAAGATTCTAGACTGCAGCAATATGTTTCTATCTGCCATTTCAAAAGGAAGACTTGAAAACATCACGCTGTAGCACATGAGAGATTAAAAGATACAGGGAGATATCTCACAACCAATCCTGCTTCTCAGAGGTCTTTATTCCTTAATCCTGACCAGCAACAGCCTTTAACAAGAACAGTATAACCGCATTAATCAAGGATTATTAGCAAGAGATCATAATGCAGCATTTTCACCCACCCATCTCAGATGCACTCCGTGTTTTCCTGGAGAATGCCATCATCCCTGAATTCAGCAACGAGAGAATCACAGACCCTTAAGTGAAGTGACCCCCTCCTGCTTGGTGAAGCAGGTCATGTGGTGGCCCAAGAGCAGGACCTGCCCAGCCAGCAGAGGAGCCGGGGACAACCTCAAGGTCTGCTCCTGGCCTATAGTGAATGAAGATCACCACCACTTTTCCCTGCAGCTTGACTTCAATAGCAGCATGAGAAAGCTGTCACACCATTTAAAATTGTGCTGTGCAGGTAGGGGTAGCTGGGAAGAGGAGGGAGAGAATGAATGACAGAGATACCAGAGCATGATCCACCTTAACTTTGCTCTTCCATCCTATCTGGGAAAGGCCTTGATTAATTCACAAACGTAGCAAAGCGACAATGTAGTAGAAAAGCTGTCTAAGCCCCATTATCTCCACTGCTTCTATCACCAGTAGCGTTCTTGCTGTTTGAGACATTTTTAACAAAACAATATTTTCCTGAAGCATACTGCTCTTACAGAAAACCTTTCTGCTAGCAGATACACTGCTTTCAATTAAAGCTACTTGGGAAAGCAGGAAGGGAGGCACACACATGTACCACGACTTTTGCAAATCAGTGCCATAGTGACTGAAGGGTAGCTGAGTCTCCTACTAGTTTCACCTAATGCTCTTGCACATCAGGACAAGCAGAAGCAAAATGGGCACAGCACTGAGAACACGCCCAGCTATTTTTACACCCAAGCCAGATGTTTCCATTTTTGATGAAAACAGTCCAAAAGAACTTTTTTGTTGTTGTTGTTTCAATGTGAAACAGGCACAGTCAAAAACCTGGAAAGCCACAGGAAAGAGAAATCATAATTCCCTGGACAGCTGTGACAGCATAACTGCCAACTACAGAACATGGAAACAAACCCTTTTGGAAAATATTCCTACAGCTAGACTGCAGCACTTACATTTCTCTCCTCAACTTCATAGTCTCCTTACACTAAGTAGTGGGGGGCCTGAGCATTATTTTTTTCTGCTGTTGAGTGGACCTGCAAACAGCTATCCATCAGGATCTATTTTGAAGAAAAAGCTAAGCCAAATATTTCCATGTAATAAATTTAGACTCCACAATGCCAAAGTTAACCACTGGAAACAGGAGAGATTTCCTCTAGCAGTGGAAGTCCTGATGGCCTCATGCTCCTGCATACCACTAACTCTGTATCTCTGATTTACACCAGATTTCCCAGACCTGCAACACAACCATTTGCAAACCTTACAGGACACATTTACACTCTGATTGGCAAACTATGCAGTTGCACATTCAGCGTACAAGGACTTGTTAGACACTCAGCTTTGGTTTAAATCCTCTTTTTTCTTTATTTTTAGCAGCCATAGCTGCTTTAGCTGACACCAGGGGCTTTGTCACTTCTACTCAGCATCAGGAAGGTTTTCACTTTCTGTCATAACCACTTAATAGCATGCAGAACATGGAAACTAACAGTCTTAATTGCTTTGCTGTCCAACCGGTCCAACCTTTGTTCTCCAGCAGCTCGTTTCGAGCGAGCAGACTCGCCCCTCCCAGCTACTGCAGTAGCTGGGCTTGAGCAAGGCACTGGCAGCAAACCTGGGGCTCTCAGTGACATGGTCATTACCCTTGGGAGTTCACAGGCAAGGCCTGTCTAAATGCCACCTCCCAGGCACAGCTCTGAGCATCCCTGGAAGTGATGCGCACAACACGACATGTTTTAGTACTGGCCAGACTACTTAGAGGGGTTATATTTAAGATTCAGCTTTTCCTTACAGCTGGCAGTGTTCAGCTTTCCCTTCTCCAATCCCACTACCCTGCAATCTTTGAAAAACTGCTCAAGATTTCCAGAAACTGCAGCAAACTTGCACCACCTATCGACACGACAGAGCCATTGGTTTGGGGCCAGAAACCTGGCACAGCAATCCAGCTGTGCTTCATGATACTGATTATTGTACTCCCAGCATCCTACATTATAATGGGCCTCAGAAAAGTAGCACTGTTTGGCACCCACAGGGTGCACCTGACCCAATTGTATCTTCTGCCATCCTACACACTCACCCATCCCACTAGTGGGTAAGCCTGGAGGCCCCCAGGCTGCCTGAGTTGTGCTCTTGCCCCTTTGTGAACAACTGTGCATTGCAGAGGAGGTCCTGTGCCTCCTCACCTCTGGCTCAGGCATAACTGGATTTCTTGCAACAAAAAGCCCTGGCCACAGAGAACTTCCTCCACTTGAAATTAACTTTCTTTCTCCTTTCTATTTATTTTAATAACTCAAAGACAACACCTTCTCCAATTTAATTTCTTCTTACTGTATAAGAAACTCTCAGCTTACCCCCTACCCTACTGACCCTGCAGGGAAGGGATGCCCATCCCTTGTGCAGGTTGCAGACCCCTCTGGCACCTCCACACCACTGAGCCTTTCCTGCACACTTCACAGCAGGCACCAAGACATCGCTATCATCAGAAATACTACATTATATAAAATTTTATCCCAGTGTCATCTGTCCTCTGTGTGCAGCAGAGAACTACAGATACCTTGGGAGGCTGTCCCAGATGGTGACACCTGCAGTGACTTCTTTGAATATCAGTCACAGCTATGAGTGCTGAACACAGCAGAGAGTCGGCACCATGCCTGCCATTGACTAAAGGCTGCTATTTCTTCCTCTCCTCTGACCACCACTCCCTGCCCTCAGCTCAGGGTCTCTGCAGAGGAGGCACCTCAGTGACCTGACGACACAGCAGCCTCTCAAAGCACAGGGCTGGCGTGACCAAGATAGATATCAGTCCTGCCCAGGGCACAGAAGCTGGGAAGCTTTTCTTCTGCTTTTTCCTGGTACGGGAAAGCAGATGTCAAACACTCTCAGAAAAAAAAACTCCAAAGGAATACAGGGTTCCTGGCTAGGCTCTTCCCAGACAATTTAGCCGCTATTCAGCGTGCCCCACGTTTTGACCACAGAAATGGCGTATTAATTCCCCTGTAATGCACTGAGCTTCCTGCTGTGGGTATTGTGGATTTGCTTCATATTATAACAATTTTAACTTGCAGGCTTCAGCATTACCAGCACACACTACACTTCTACTCCTTTAAAGCTGTGTACCTGCTCGGGAAAGCTGGTTTTATTCCCATTTTCCCCATTATGCCTGGCCCATGCTCCACTTTCTACCTGCTCTGAATTCTTTTCCAATAATCAAATCAAGGCAATGGTGTCAGCATTTTCAGATTAGGTCCAGATATCTATGACCCTCAGGAATTAATTTCATCTTATGAATAAGAGGAACACAGGGGAAAGAGCTACCACATGAACACTCGGGATATGAACAGCACCTCCTGTCCTTTGTCATGAATCCATTTCTCAGACACACACATTAAGTTATATCAATTCCTCTGCAGATAAAGAAACAGGCAGTACCAACGAGATGAGAATTTGTCCAAAAATAATAAAATGCATGGTGCAGTGGGCAAAGACAAGCTGCTGTTTGCTCCTTTTGGTGGTGGCAACTAGAGAGGGGATGTGATGGTGCCATTTCATAATGCCTCAGTGGCTTCAACTCAGTTATCTCAATCTCAGAAATTCTACTTTTTAGGACATTTTGATGCTTAGCAATTAGGTGGAACTTCCTTTCCTGATTGAAATAACACACATCCTTCCAGGACCATCAGCACCTGGGGAAAAACACATTGACTTGGGAAAATTTGGGAGCTTGGACTTCAAAGTTTAAGCTTGAATTTTATTAAGGTGTAAAACTGCTTCAAACCTGTATCAATTAGGAGGCAGTTTCCTGGAGAAAGCTAGAAGTACAATCCAGTCCCAATCAGCACAATGTCTGATTGCCTCTAATGACCTTTTAATATAACAGAGACTATTTCAGTGTTTGTTACCCTGATGCATCACAATAAACTACCATAAAAGAGATGCAAAATTTGGAAACCACTTTTTCTGGCAGTTTTCAAAGATAGAGGGAGAAACACTCCTTCACAACAGAGATTGTTCAAATAAATGAATAAATAAATTATTAAATAAAAAGCTATTTCAACCTTGCTGGCCTGATCTACTATGATCCATCAAATATTTCAGAGACCTCAAGCAGCTTACTTGTGTGTTTTATATACTTACACCCCAGGTATATTAGTCAGCACTTGGAAGAGAAATTGGTGGCATCCAGAGGCCAATTTATTTCTTTTTTGCAAAAGATTCAGCTTCACACCAGCTTTGATGCTCAGTTTTACATAGCACAGCATCTGCCAAATGACAGCAATCTCCAAGCACAGGTAAGAACCTCATGCCAAGAAAATATAGCAGTTATTTCTTCAACAGTTTTGAACAAACATGTCTTAGCTTTTCAACATATTTATTAATATTACCCAGTCCATTACTCTGCATGAGCTCTACAACTTAAAAGGTCTGTCAGATTTGAGGTATTTTTTCCCAAGTCTCTTTTTTATATTTGGAAAAAATGACACTGATTTGTTTCTTTCTATATTATATATCAGTATTTAATCGCAGAATAATCTACTATAGCCTAGAGAACAGTATTATTATTGTTGACTGTTTCTCAAATGTTCCTTGCCCAGGTCACCACCTTGACTGGGATAAAGCAAGCAAAGAACTGCAGTGATCCAGAAAGTGCTCGCCAACTCACATGAGGGTCAGATTCTCATCTTCATTACAATATTGTTTCTTTACAAAAATCATGTATGAGACAAGTCTTCTGATATTCAATAACCTGTTTACAGGAAATGACTTTACACAAAACATCAGATGACTTGACAGCAGATTGAATTTAAAATATGATTTTTTAAAATGCTCATGAAATTCATATTGCTTTAAATATAAATTAGCAAGAGTGCCAGAAGGGATGAATGTATTTCACTTCTTGACTGCAGATAATTTAAATGTACAGTTTTACCTACATTATCTGTATTCACTGTACTTTCCTATTAAAAGATGAAGGAGCTTTCTTAGCTGCCTGGTCACACAGACTTCCTGGGAATGTCAGGAGATGAAGAGAGGAAAGGAAAAGCCTTTGGACAGGCACACTGCCACACCAGTGCCAGATCAAATCTGGCTATCCTGGATCTGCAGAGTTCCAAGAGAAAAGCTACAACCGCAGGAGATGAGGGGTATCATTTTGCTTTTGCAGATAGATTGTCACCCTGGTTCCAAGAACATTAACTGCACTACTCTGATGTCCCACCCTCAGGAGCAGAAGGGAGCACCCAAGATTCGCAGGACCTCATGATTAAAAAGAACGACAGAAGTCAGAGGGTCAGAGGGTTTAGTAAATTACACACTCAGCACGGAAAATGCTACAATAGTCCCTGACCTCCTATATAAGCACACAGCAGCGGGCTTTGGATAAAGGGATAGGGTGAAAGGGAAAGAGAGAGATTAATTAAAGAGGGTGAGAGAGGAAAAAAAGGAAGAAAGAGAGAAATAGAGATCACCAGCCCTGGCTCCAGCATCAACCCGGCCGATAGGGTGTCCAGAGTCCTGGGGTACCTTCATATAGATAGGCTTTTCCTGCCTTGGAGATTAGTTTCTCACTTTCTGTGCCACTTAGTTGTCATGCACAGTCTGTTCTTCTAGATAACAAGTCAGAGGGCTTTAGGGGTCTTTGGTGGTCTTGATCCCCCCCGACAGTCCACACCCACTTCTTGAACTTGTTCCTGCACTTGTGCTGGACTGTGTTGTGTTTATCTCCAGAAGGCAGAACAAGGATGTTTGTCCCAGGAAAAGTGCTGCCCTACCTCCACAAGTATCTCCTCTAGCCATATCCTGTTCTTTCTCACAGTGTGTTATTACCAACAATCCTTGGCTGTTATGACCAACAATCCTTTGTTGGCTCCACAGCTGTCTGGCTATCAGTGTTTGAACATACCCTTATCTTCTGGGCTTCTGCAACCTCTGGACATGCACATATCCAAATTAAAAGTGAAACTATATCCTTATATCCTCTGACCAATGTTCACCATATGGCAGTATCCTTCACTTAAAGCAGTATTGTATTTATTCACAATAAACACAATATTCACAGGGCAAATTCCAAATCTGTTAATTATGTTATTCCAACATAAATTCTTCCCACAGCTTTAAATAGAGTCAATACTCTTTATTTTCTGCCCATAAATACTCTATGTTTTAAAGATTTCCTGCCTGCTACCCCCAAAGTGAAGCTGAACAGATACATGCAAATTATTCTGAAAGGTCACTGTGCTCCTAAGAGGAAATACGCTCAACTTCAGAATCTTACAATCATTAACAAATTCATACAGAAATAAACCGGTTCCTAATACTCTAATAGATGCCTAAAACAGACGAACAGGCTTGCATAAAATTATATCCAAAATTTCACTTAATTCAACCTCTGACTTGAGAAATAGTTATCCCACTGGTGCCTTACTTCCCATGCACACAACCAAATGCCATGGGACTTCTTATTTGTGCAGCGGAAGCAAACCAGGAGGCAGCCAGCACGATCAACCAAGAATCCACCTAATTTGTCTTCACAACCAGAACACACATGCTTGAGACAGTCCTCAAAACCCCATTACCTGCACCACTGTGTGCTATCTACACATCAGCTCTTGTTTCACTCTAAGTACAAAATATTTAAAGATGCAGTAAAGTGCCACAAATGTGCAAAGTTTAAGAGTGCTTCAATAGAGAGTGACAACTAAAATAAATCCCTCTGCATAAAATCAGCTCTGTGTATTTTTCCACCCTTTATCAAATTACAGCATCCCCAAATTATGTTAGAGAAGCCCTGTCTAAAATGTGAGGTGCTGTATTTCATCAGCTATCTGAGATGACTCAGGATTACAAGTACTGAAATAAAATGAACATCCTGTTCCAGTTTCTTTAACTAAATTTTCTCCCTCAAATAGCATCAACAAGTGACTCAGTACAATGTCATAACAAACAGTACTTGTGCTGCAGCAATGTACTTGGCAAACAGCAACTCTCAGAAATAAATCAGTCACATTTTACTGTAGTTGTTAATAAAAAGATCTTAATTTTATCTTGGAGGGGGAAAAAAAGAAAATAATGTATAATAACCTGATGGCAAGTAAACAAGTTATTTCCATAATAGTGGGAAAACTATTTGTTTGCATTTGGATGAACCCATAAATGATGTTTAGGGCCAAATTTGGCTCCAAGTTGTGACACCAATTTTATAGTGAGAATATATCACTCTCCGGTCTCAGTCGCACTGAAACCAGCAAAAGGGACATTCTTTTCTCTCTCAGATTTTGGTTGGAGTATCCCAAGCAATAATGCCACCTAGGGGAAGGAAAAAATGGTTTATGGTACAGCAGGACCAGCCTGCTTTAGATCAGAATCACTTGCACAGTGAATTAACAGCATTTGGGGCTGCACGCAAACTGTACCTGTACATTATTGTAAGGATTTCTGATGCACGAGATTGATACAGTGCATCTCTCCCAGACACCCAGCCTCCAAGGAGTGACTTTATTGCCACATCACTGCTACCAAAGCATCAATATCACTGCACTATTCTCTGCACTGCAAGTTTCTTACATTTGGGAATCCTAGCAAAACACTGCTCAAACAACAGTCTTTACTCCTGAGCAGTCAGCCAAGTTACCACACATTACATTTGGCTTTATACAACCACAACCTATGACACTACAGTACCCAGATCCTGGTAAATAATTCTGGATGAAAGGACATGCCATTTGGAGAATCCACTTATTTCTATCAAACAAAAAATCTCATTAAAAACTCCTTCTCACCTGTAGCTAGCTCAATAATTAGGTGCAGCTATATTCATTAGCTATAATTCAGAGTTTACATGGGATAATAGCATGCTCTAATACAGAAAAATTATGTTTGGCTTTTGAACATGTGGGTTTGTGGCAATTTCCTTACAGAGGAGCATGCTTTATAAAAACTATAGATACAAAAAAAGTAGCAATTTTAATACTTTACTGTGAAAAGAGAATAAAAAAAACAGTTCTCAGAAACCCAGGAGACAAACCTTGCTGTTTCTTTGACCACTCTCTTTCAAACATCAAGTAGTCATTTTGAAGCTTTGTTTTTGAGCAGTGGGAGCTCCAGGACATCTGTGCTACCCCAACCCAGTGAGGAGAGCAGCTACAGCCCTTCATGAAAGACCAGAGCACCTGCTGAGGCAGGCCTTTAATAGCAGACAGGTGAGACCTGGGCAGCCAACACTGTTTGGCAAGTTATGGTCAGAGGGTTCATTTTCTCATCAAGGGTGCTGCAAGCATCAGAGCTATGACTGGATCAGCAGAGGTGAAGGTTTCTTTTCTTGCTGCAGACCAGAAGAATCAAAAAACATTAACTTGTGTTTGCCTTCTCTACAGACCTTAATAACCTCCCTGTGAGCCCCTTACTGACAACCTTTAGCAGCCTGGTTAGCCCAGTCATACACACAAAATTCAAGCAATAGACAAAATCACCTTGTTTCACCCTGACAAGCAACTTCAGTTTGGCTCCCCCATTTGACCCACCAGTATTCTGCTAGATTTTTCAGCATCAGAGTTTCACCACATGAGACAGACTGCACAGCAGCCTCCCTCAAAAACTGAACAAGCACCAGGGCATCAGATTTCACTGCAAAACAAACATAAGAGTACTAACAACAAAAAGTGAGCATAGATTTTGGGGATGGTGATGCCACATTTGAAGGTTTTAGCGCATGAGGTTGGTTGTAGTAACCTATCCTACATGCCACTGAAAAGCACATTGCCCACTCGTCCCCTAGACTCACAACACTTTTTTTTTTCTAAAATCATGTGGTGGTGATTCAGACATTCCCAGGGATAAGGACTCAGCTTTCAACCCTCTCTTTTCAACTTAAGAAACAAAGTTGTAGTCTTCAAAATAGTTTTACAGTGAGTTCACATTTAACTTACCACCCAGCAGGTCAGGGTAGTTTTGGTCATCCCATTTACTCATGTGGTGGAGGTATGACCAAAGCAAAGGCAGTATTTGCATTTCTTAAATCACATAAAAGTTAGTTGTTTTGGCTCAAAAGATCTATTTCAAACCTTCACAAACTTCATGCTATGGAACTATCCACAGAAACATGAACATGCACCAAGCAATTTATTCTACCATGCTACCAAAATTTTTTCTTAAGCAATTTTAGAAAGCTTTCTTAAGCAACTGTAGAAAGTCAGATGCATGGAAACAACTGTACCTTTATCTTGTAAAACTAAACATTTTTCTGTTGGAAAGAAAGAAACACTGTTTTTAATGTGTATTTGTTATGAAAATGACACAGCTGTTGCTCATTCACTTACCCCGTTGCTGCCATAGTCTCCAACAGCTACAAATTCAGGCTCTATCTTGGAATGTTCACATTTTATTTCTGACTCTCTAATGGAATCCCCCCATGAAGTGGGAGTTGCTGACAGGGCAGTTAGCATGCTGGGATGCCACTGCACCACCCAAGAGTTTCACATCAAATGCACCATCCAGCTTTTTGATAGTTCCAATGTTTCAAGCTATCCTAGAGGGGAGGTCCTAAATGCTACTGTCAGCCCAGTGTGCTATTTCTGAGCTCTCAACCACCCATCCACCCCTGGGAGAGCCCAGAAACAGCTCCCTACTCTGCTGAAGTCATGCTTTAATGAGGTTCTTCAACAGTTCCTTATGCTGCTGCTGAATAGATTTAAAAAAGATCACCTGAGATTAATTACAGTAATAATTATGAGCTGACCTTCTGGCAGTTAAGCCAGATATCTTGCCTTTTGTAAGGGTCCATCTCACAGGTGCAGAATGCTGTAGTTCTTCATGGTAAATTACTCTTTGCCCATTTACAGCTGTGCAATTTGCCTTATTTTATAAATTACTGCCTCAAAACAAGATCAAAACAACCCAAACCACTTTCATTTTCCATTTGCAGGACTCAGTGCTTTTTCAGAAAGCACAAAAATATTTAATTCCATAGTAGAGAGAGAGAAGACTTTTTGTTTTCTCCAGTATTAATCACTCCTGTACTTGCATCCAGAGATATAAATCTAGATGCTGGAGATAACCAGGAGAGACAAAACTTAACAACTCTAAATTTAATTACTTTATAGCACAGATTAGAAAAAGAACCTGGAGTTAAAACAAGATATCAGCATTCCCTCTTCCCAGCAGAGACTCCTGGTGTCCTGGGCAGGGTGAGGAGGAGGAACAGCAGGCGACCCAACCCACTGCCTCCTCTGTCCTGGCCACACACTGCCTTTGCTCCATGGGGCCTTGGTCACAATACGTACGATGTAAACATCTAAAAACCTAAATATCCAGCAGCAGAGCACTATGTGGTTTTCTGGATAGCAAACAGCCACTAGTGTGAGCCACAAGTCCAGCAGCCACTCCTCCTCCCGCCTCCCTATCCATCACTTCCCTCAAAAATTGGTGTAGCAATAGGTATTTCCAAAACCAGCCAGCCTGGTGAGACAGACTCTGTGCTTCAGCATTCAGAAACAGCTCAGTCTCGATTTAAGCAGGTATTTTGTGGTTGGTTCAGCTCTTTTCCCCCACATCTTGGCATCCTGTTGAAATGGGCTTTACTAAGCATTTACATAGTAGAGCTGTAAAGAAACCAGCTGGTGAATTTAAAAGAGTACAGTCCTTGCAGCTTTCCTCTCTGGGAATTTATCGAAGCACATGTAAAAATTCAAATTGTATCACTTTTTCTACCATATCATAAGCTTTATGTCCAAATCCATACTCCAAAGGTCTCCGTATCCCTTCTGCATTAGGCTACAAACTTTGCAGGGGCAAAAGGAGCTACTAAATTACAAAACAAACAAAAAACCCAAAACAAACAAAAAAACCCCAAACACCAAAAGCTTAACAGCAGGATTATAGTCCTACTTCCAATCTAAAGCCACAAAGATGTTACTGCCTCTGCCAAAAGTACATTGTGTCACTAAAATAGTTGCTGCTGCAGGCCAGCCTTAGCCCAGATCAACCACCTATCAATAGACAACACTTAACATTTAGCTACATGGGCCTGGGCTGCAGCCCCTGGAAGGACAGTGACAGGCAGTGCCAAGGAGCTTTTATGACAAGGGACAAGCTTTGGATTGGGCAAGGAATGGAGCCTGCAAAGCTGATCCAGGGCAGAAGGAGAAGACAGAAAGGCAGGGCCCTGAAAGCCCAAGGAAGTGTCAGGGTAACAAACAGCTGAACTGATGGAGCCACAGGAGTTTAGACAAATCACACAGCAAGGCTGGAGGCAAAAGTAATCTATAAGCCTATTTCAGCTGAAGACATGGAAGCAAGAAGAATTTGAAGAACAAAAGGGGGTACTGCCCCATGGGAACAATGTATATGTAGTCATTCAGCTATTTTAGCAACCCTTTTTAGTGGGATTGGGTATTGTTGTTTGCTGAACAGCAAATTCTTCCAAGGCCATGAAGTCAACAGACAAATCCTTACCCTACTCTTGTTCCCAGAAACTACCCATTAAAAAGTTGCTCCACAGTTCTCACTCAGTGTTCTGGGATCCATGGCCCAGTGCAAGGAATGACAGTGACACTCAAAAGAAAGCCAGCTCCACACAGGATCAACCTGCCGGATGCCAGGCGTGGAGCTACCCCAGCAAGTCTGCAGAGTATTTACGAAGCAGTTTGCTAAATTATACAAAGGGAATAATTTGAAATGTAATGGTGTGTTTGTATTCTGAATATCTGATTTCCTGTTCAGCAAATAACCTAAACATTCCCAACCAAATGAAATGTAGACAAGAGTTAAAATGTTTGAAGAAAAGCACTCATCCAGAAAATTAAGGTCAACATGGAACAGATGGTGCCTCTGAAAAATGTGGCTTCAACATTTATCTTTATGTAAAATAAAAATCTTTTAAAAACCTCCGGCTGTTTGGTGACAGTCCTACTTGAAATATTGAATCTTGCACTTCATGGATAATAAAGAAGCACTAAAAGATGACTTCAAAATACTAAATCTAAATAAAGTTCTCTCAACTACTGTGCAATAAGATTTTTGCGGGCACGTAAATACGTATCAATAAAATATAGATTCAAGCGCCTCTGCAACTGCTATAAATATTGCAAGTGCTCTCCCCATTTCCATAAATATGACCCATGACTCCCAAGTGAAAAGCTTTTTCATTTGCAGCAGTCAGGGAAAAAATGATCCTTTCTTCTTTATCAAAGTCTTTTGAAAGCCTGAATTTGAAGCCCAGCACACGGGGAGTTGTGAACAACTTGTTACAGTGATGCAGGAAATGCCTTCTCCAGCCTCAGTGGATTCAATCAATGGGATTGCAGGAAGATCACATTTATTCTTGAGGGCAAGCAATGTCATACCTACCTAGGGAGGGAAACAGGGGCTCTAATTGGACAGGGCTGCAAATTACTTTTGTAATACACAAAGGAGCTGGAACAGAAAATAATGGAAGCAAAAATAATGAGACAGACCTGTCAAAACACCCAAGGAGTAATAACATGTTAGAGACAAACCAGAAGAAGCTGCATAAGCAGCAGTGCAAGTACGCACAAGGCAAGCAACAAGCAGGGGAAGGCTTGGTATGGCACACAAATCAGAAGATTTTCTCAGGACAGGTAAAAGAGAAGGCGGTCAGAGAAATGAGAGCTGCACAGCAGGGACCTCTCAAGTTTACACGAAACAAAAAAAAAAAAACCCAAACCCAAAGCCCTCACATCCTGAATGAACCAAATATTTTTGGAAGATGAGGTAGCACCTGTGGTACCTAAAAATACTGTCCTGTGGAGACCTCCTCCTGTGTGTCACCCTGCTGACAGCTGGGGCCCTCTGACAGGCTGTTACTTCTGATCACAGGCTGCACACATCCCCCAAACTGCTGCACAGAACACCTGAGTCCCTTAAGCTAACCCCTCAGGGGCCACCTCAATGTCTGGACTGATGAAGGAGCCTGTGGTAACAACTACAATTCACCAGCTTCAGACATCAAAGCAGCCACAGCCATGGAAGGAGCCATCTGTTCATACCACCCAAAACTAAATCACAATTAGACCAGTGAAAACAGGCTGCATATCCCCAAAAATACAAGGTAATTACAGATCTACTACCAGTTTTTGTTTCCCAATCAGAAGACAGCCACCTCTTTTTTTCAATGTGGCTTCCAGCCATTTATATCTACTAGAAAGACCCAGATTTCTGTAACTTGCCTTCAGCTACAATACTGATGAAGCTGCACAGAGAGCTTCTGCAAACCCACTTGGCTAAAAAAGCTATAGGAAGCTTATTGCAGCAATTTTCCCAAGTTGACACATCCCTTTTATTGGCTTCATGATACTGACTTACTGATGTTTTGGGTTCCACTTCCTCCAGAAATTACCTCTGATTCCCCATACTACCGGGGAAAATAAGCTCAGCAAGAACATTTACACTCACTGTCCCTAGCAATGGACGCTGCCATCAGTAAAGCACAGCCAAAATGAAACTAGACTGGGTGTACCAGGGAAAGGCTTGCAAGAATGGCTTTTGCACAGGGGTTTCTTGCTTCAAGGTCATCCCAAACCACATCACAGACAGCTCTGATAAGCAACAGCACAATGACAGCTCACTGGAGTCTTACAAACAGTACAGAGTCTGTGACGTTCATTTTCTCTCCCTACGTAAGGCTTTGTTAAACTAAAATAGATAATTTCTTTTTCTTTTAAAAGAAGGTTGTGTTGATTTTGTCTGTTCAATTGCCTAGCCAAGCGCTGCTGCTGCACTTAGAAATGTCTATCTGCATAAGACCTCAACTCACTATTTCTAAAAATAATAGAAGTCATATTAATTTGTTCCTCCAGCACCTGGTGTTTAAAGTTATTTCCTGGCAACTTCTGTTCTTGGCATTTAAACATTTTTCATATTCAGTTTAAGTCTGACAGCACTATTGGTTATCCTACTCTGCCTCACTAATAATTTGGTTGATGGCATGCAGGTGGGTTTCTCATAATTAAAAAACCCACTTGCAAAGTTTGCATTAGGTGGTCTGAAAAAACAGAGCACTCCTTTCAAAGGTTAAATATAAGTAGGCTGCAGAGCTCCATGAAAATATTGCATAATTTAGAGATAAAAATAGTTTTGCTTTTGCGTTATTCAAGATAGGCTGGATAGGTATATTTTTTCTGCAATCAGCCTAAACCTCATCTCTTCAAGTTACATGCTCAAGTTGATTATAGAAAATTAAATTTAGTATTAATCAACCTAGGAAGAAGGAAATTACAAAAATTAAGCTAATGCATAAATCATAAAAAAGAATGGTGGAACCAGCAAGCGGAGATCACACAATGCATCTTCTTGCTTGTCCCACACCAGAATCAACTCCCCCTCCCCGTCTCCAAGCCGCTCCTGAAAGGTATTCATCCAACTGTTTAAAAAATGTACCTATAACACAGGTACCAGAAGCCACCAGCTAGAGCCCCCCAGGGCCCCACCAGCCCTTCTGCTACAGACCTTGCCCTCACATGCACCTGCTCTCTTGATTTGGGGTACCCCCTGCCCCTTCCCTGGCAGGAATGCATGGGAGGACACGACAGCAGCAAAAGAACCAGCCCTAACTGATCCATTGCCAGTGGCTGCACTTCCTACCTGACAGGATGTGGGATTTTTTTCCTTTCCTTCAGCAAAGAATAAAAGCAAGCTCCGCCAGCAGGTCCCACACAAACAGTTTTTATGCCCCTGGACTGCCAGGAGTTGCCATATCCAGAGCCACAATTTTCCACCCATGTGTTCACAGGCACCAGTACCTGGTGCTGGAGTGGAAGGGACAACCTGCTGTGGAGCCATGCAGGTACCCACAGACCCCGCACCGTGAGAGCCTAAGCTGTGTGACTGCAGCACAGAAATACTACTCGAAGCAGCACTTGCAGGCAGGGCCCAGGGAGGGAGCAGGGAGTTGCTTGCAGTTTTGGGCACAGAATTGCAGCACTTGGCACCAGTGGAAAAAGAGCAAACCCAAAAGAGCAAACACAATTACCTAACTATAAGGAATCCAAGCTTAGAAATAAATATGCTTAAAAGTCTTTTGATTTAGAAAGAAAAAAAAAATCTACACACTGGCTATGGCTTTCAGCTTTTCCACAGCATCTAGCACCTTCCTAAATCATTAATTTAGCATCTAGCAGATCTGCCCTACCACTTTATCCTGGTTCTACAGATGAGAAACTACTGCCTGCACAGGACCTGTTCCAAATTATCCTTGAAGTCAGTGGGATCTCCTGGTGATTCCCATGGGACATAGGCAGAGCTCAACAAGCGTGGTTCCAAATTTCCCAAATAGCTGTCCATTCCTTTGCAAGACCATTTCACCCTCTGGCCATGAACCTGAAGAAAGCTTGGTAGAGGGCTCTGCTACACTCCAACATACAACTACACTCCTGCCGAGTCACATCTGATGGCGTATTAAGCTGACTCTGCCTTTTATATACAAACTTCTCTAACACCTAGCAGCCAGTCAGCCCTGCAGTGATTGCACTACTTCAGGTTCTCCACTCTGCAGAGCAGGTAGCATCCCATATACACATATAATAAGGAAGCATTGAGCTCTGAAGGTACATTTACAGCACAAAAACTTTCTTTTCAGAACTAAATCCTGATGTTTTACTCCTTCCCTAATCTTGTTCCCTAGGACACATACAAATCCAGATAGCCTTTATCAGCAGGGGTGTGGGAGGGCAGTTCTAGATGAAGCTCTTATAATTGTGTTGCTTTCTTCCTGAGTAAAAAAAAAATCAGCAATTTAGAGAAATCAAAAAGCTAAATGAAGTCCTTAAGAGTTCCCCTTTAGTCACTTCTAAACTATTTTTCTAATCCCTTTGAACTCAATTCTCTGTAAGTTAATCAACAGCTTGCTTAGGATTAATCTTTTTCATCCCAATTACACACACACACACACACACAAATGTCCATTACAGAATAAATTAAACAGCAGAATCCTTATAAAGAGCCATAAAATTCCAAATTCTCTGGAATCAAGAATAAAGGAATCAGTGGCATGATTAAGGTTGAAGTCAGAAAGAGCACCTCTTAATGAGTTCCTGGGATGCCTGGGGCCCCTGCACCCCTCAGCAGTGAGGGTTGGGCTCACCCCACAGCATCACACAGAAAGGGGAGCACCTCCCTGGGACACAGTCATCATTAGCTCTGCAGCTATTATCCCAATTACACACGATGCCAGATGCCATCAGATGCCAGGGGAATCACAGCCCCACAATGTCTTCAGGAACATGCACTGGTGCTGGACTGAGAAGAAATTCCCCAAATCAACTGACTGCGGCTCCAGAGCCAGCTGTCAGCAAGGGCTGCATGGAGACAGCAAGGCACCTCCGGGGATGCCCTGCAAAACCATTGCTGGAGACCACACTCAGCAGTCTAAGTAACTGCTTGTCTCAGAGGTTAACAAAGAGCACATTTGATAGGGTAAATCTAAGACCTTTTGAGAGAAGCAGGGGAATAACCTGGCAGGTGAGAACACAAGTGCCATGAAGCAGCTCAGATTTCCCCAGAAATACTCCAAACCCTGTTGCTTCTACTAATTCCTAGACCTAACAAAACACTTCGGGAGCTGCTGACAAAAACTGCCTCATAGAACAGGAAAAGATCCCCTGGTTTTGGGATATGTACATGAGCTGCAGAAGATGACTGTAGCACAGCCAGCTCATTACAAAACACAAGGTTTAATGTCTGTGGAAAACCTAAGGCTCCAAGGGGTTTCAGGGAACCGCATTTGTCTACTAAACCCTCCCGTTAGAGAATGCACATCCCAACAGAACACCCATGCAGTTCTGCTAAGGGTGGGTGTGTCTGTGCAGACACGGCACTGACAGATTGTTTCATGAAGCTGTTTCATAAACCCGTTTGCCTCACAGAAGCAGCAGCCCCTGCACATACCATTCCTGGAATCTGATGCTAAGCAGCATTATTGGGAGTGTACAGGACTGCAACCTGCTAGTTTCAGGTGATGGCCAAGGCTAACTAAATTAGTTTTGTGAAGACAGATTACATTTCACATGCCTCAGTCCAGCATTTGTATTTGTTCTCACAGCACATTCCCGTTTTCACTGTGGACATGGAGTGTGTGACTACCATGTATCCAACACTAAGACAGTATTTCACAGTACAGGACTGCTTTTCCACTTTTGGATCAAGGTGAAAGATTCTTGCAGAGGATGGGCAGAAAGAACACAGAAGATGGCAGCAGAAATAGAGGAAAATTCTTTCCACTGCCACTTCACTGCAATCTGCTATCAGTCCTTTTGTTTGGGCAGGTAAGAGGGGGCAGCTGCTGTGGGGTAATATGAGCTGGGCACCTTGTGACTCAAGTGTGTCAGGACTACTCAGCTGCACTTCAGACTGGGCAGTTTATGTCTGAGTAGGTGAACACCTTCCAGGGCCTCTTTTCCCTTTGGAAATCTGTCTTATTCTAGAATGAGACTACCTATGTGCAGCCTTATCTTTTAATGTCTTAGAAAGACATCTGCAGAGACTCCCTAATGACCTAACCACTGGGCACCTGTGAAGTGCCTTGGGGTGTCAGAGTAATTCAGGACAACTACTTGTTTGCACAGAGAAGTGTGTGTATCTCTGTCTCTCCATGAACCAAGGTGATATGATCCAAACAGGTAAAAGGCAGAATCCCAGGTTCCTCTGGAGGCTGCGAACTATCTTGACAGTGATACCTCTGAGGGAAACAACTTTGTCCTAGGTCCACTGGAAGATCAGAGGACCTTCGAAAATTATATTTAAGTCCATGTGACTTTTCTGGCCACAGATTTCCCCTGCAAAGAAGTAAAAATTTATTAATAAACTGCAATAATTTCATGTAAGAAACAGGGAAGCAGGAATGCTACTAACCTTGAGAATATGAAGACCAGCCTCTTGCTTTTTTCCTCCCAACTGCAAATCCATCATCGACTTGCTAGCAACCTTCCAATCTTATGCCACTTATCAGCAGTAATCATCTCACTTTTTAGTTGGAATTTGTGAACAAGTATTCTGTTTATTAGCTTAATAAAAGCTCAAATGCATAGAGCTACAAACATCAGGTACCTCAGCACACACTAACACAGGGCTCCCCTCTATTTCAACTTTTTTGTGCTGCAGAAAAGTCAAGATCACCAGGACCTGAGATCCACAGTGGAGATACCCCAATGAGTACCCAGTCCCCACTGTGTTGTCACTTGCTGACTTTACAGCTACTACTGGGAAGCACAGCTCTCACACCATACTCACATCTTGTTCACCTCTGGAATGCGTTGTATGTGCTTCCCAGGTTTAGAAGTCCTCTTGGCTTTCTTCTCACAAGCATATCAAATGTCTTAATGCAACACTGCAGAAAAGGTTGTCCATACATCTAGACTATAATTACATTTATTTAAATAAGTAAGCAATTTAAAGTCCCTGAGTTACACATCACCTCCTTACACCGATTCCTCAGAAGTCACCACATGCTTTCTGGTTCACCAATTATCACTGTTGTTCCGTAGCAGCACCCAGGGTGATCTCATGAGGCATACCACCCTCTTGTGTCCGAAACAAGTTTCACGAGTTCCACCTGGAAGCAGGTACCAGGAAAGCACCAGACTAGAGACAAACAGCCCTCAGGTGTCTGGGTACACAAGTCTCTCTAAACCTCTCTTCAGAAGTTTGTTGTTACTGATGCTTGCATTTCAAACAAAGTTCAGTATTTCACACCAAGTAAGGAACTTTCACCAGTCAGAAGCAATTTTCAACAAATCATGACAGAGTACCACCAAAAGCAGAAGTATCAAATGTAAACAGCTTGTAAACATGAGTGACACAGTGGCAGATTCAAATAACGTGAAAGACCATAGAAACAACTCACAATTCAGAAATAGCCTTTTGTCATGAAGTCTTTATGGCTTGACAGAAAGAAAGTTAGATTTGTTTTGATGTGGTTAGTGCAATTTTTTTATTTGAGAGGTCAGTTAAGAAGAGTTAAACAGATGAATCCAGTATGACACCTCAGTTTCTGAGCTGTTTTTGAACCTGATCTGAAATATGGCACTGGACTCTTGTCTAGAGTCAAGGCATTTGTGATCTCAGAAATAAAATCAGCTATTTTCCTCCCAGGACATGGAGGTGGTGGGGTTCTTCAAGGGATAACTCGTATTTCATATAAAACAGAGGAAGGAAAGCTTAACAGTGTAAGTACAGCTGTGTGCTTGGCCAGTACCTCTGCAATCCACACATATAGCTTCATCTGATATGTAATTCCATTTGGAAAAGCAAATGAAGGAAGGAGAAGGAGGCAGCCTCATCGAAGAGATAGGTAATGCAGCATTTGGAAACAGTCCGCTCCTGGAAATTCAGACTCCTGCAAAGTAACCTTGAGCTTTTATGCAAGGAGTGGCTACAAACAGCATACTCCCCAACACTGTCTGAATTTAGATCCTTCTATTCTGCTATCTCATGCAAAGCAAGAATGAATATACAAGCTTCTCTCCAAAGCAAAAATCAGTGTTACTTTCCTTGTCAGTGGTAATGTTGTATAGAGAATTTTCAAGTAGTGTATACCTTTCTGGAATCAGAATCAAGCTTCAAGACACTCACCATGTCTTCAACTTGAGTTGATATGAGCTATGCATTCCCTGACTCCAGAGACACCACTAGATCTGGCACCACTATTTCCTTACACTTATTGCTTTTACAAGCTGTATTCATTCCAAGGACACCTAGCTCACCAGAGCATCTTTGCTCTTCCCCTTTGTTTCTCTTCCAGTACGAAGAACTCCCATTAACTCTAATGGAAGTCAAACCATGTGTGCACAGGACGTAACAGACCTATTAAGGCTACATGGTTGACCAACAGAAACAGAAATACATGTATGTAACTGAAATTTTGTTACATTTAGCAAAGGGCACCAAGTTTTAATTGAGACACTTCAACCTGTTACCCTTACTTTCTCATATCCACCTTCCCCCCACCCCCTTTATGTATGGGGAAGACTCACTGTGCTTCCCTAAGCAAAACAACAAATAGATCACATCAAGTTTGCTCCATAGACCAAAAGGTAAAAAAAAAACAAACAAAAAAAAAACCCACAAAGGACAAACTGGTTCACAGTTAACTATAAATAAAAGTGCAGTAAGTGTTCAAGTAGAGTGTAGAGTTTAAGCAAGCTGTACAACCACATTTGGCATAGTCATCTTTTAAAGGCCCTGCGTGGGTCCCTCCCATTACTGACAGCAGGAGGAAGAGGCTGAACACTATTAGCTGGTGCTGGATTTACAGGTCCTCGTCCATTGCCTCTCCCACTACCTGCATAAATGTGGCCATGATTATACATGAATGGAAATCCACTTGCTTCAGGTCCAGTTTGTAAACCATTTCCTAAAAAGACAGAAAAAAGGTTATTACAAGTTCCATGGACTGAAATCACTGCTCTCTTATATAAGTTTAGCAGCAGGGAACACATGGAGTTTGCATATGTAACCATGGAGTAACAAGCAAACCCTGAGGACCTGAAGCATGGTCCTATAGGGTCCTTAGCACTGCAAGACCTCAAATCACAGGTTACCTTTCTTTCCCCTCCATCCCTCTTTCTTAGCTAAAGCAAGAAGGGTCACAGTAGCAGTTTTACAACACCAGGCACTGCGTCTGGACATCATGTAGGCAGACCATAACTAAGGTTTCCTCTCAGCTTATACCCACTTAAGTCCTGGAAGCATTTTCTTATTTAAGCTTCTATGTTTAAATACAGAAAAAAAAAAAAAATTATACAGACAAGTCAGATATTGGAATTCAGACTACAACCACTTCTGTTTTGGGGAGCTAACCTGGCAAGAAAGCCATGGTGACTAACAAGATTAAACTAAGTAATCTTTAAAGCCAATGTCTTGGGCAGTTTAAAAAAAAGCAGAATTTCAAGTGCTGCAAAAACTCTTCAAAAGCATCAAAACAATTTAGGATTAGTCAAGTCCCCTTATGTCATACAGGCACCCTGAATATTCTGATCTCTTCCACTTCTAGGGAAGAAGTCCTGAAAACAACAATCAGGAAATGTTCATGTTTACATGCTTGAGATTCAGGCCTTTTGAATGCCTTTTTAGAGCCTAGCACACTTTTATCCCAATAATGGAGAACCCTTAGTAAGATAAATTTCTTTATATTCCCTTCAAGTGTTTCTCATCTCTTCACTTCTACAAAATGAAAAAAACTTACCCAGTGGCCCAAAAGTACAAGTACCCATACCACTTGATGCAGATATATTATTCTGTTCACCTTGTGCCTTTGGAGAAATATTAAAAAGAAAAAAGACATGGGATCAGAGAGAGAAAATTCACATTTTTACAGAAAGGGGCTGATGTTTTCTTTCCTATGTTGTTATAGTGGCTCCACGTGGAATTTATCTGCTACTTTAATCACTATCTCATTTTTAGCTATATATCATTTTAAGCTCATTTTTCCAGGAAAGTCACATCTGATCACAGCCTAGCGTGAAGTATTCAGAACAAGGAGCACTTTATGCCAGAAGCCTCAGACAAGTTTAACATACCAGTTTGTTCTGCCCGACGTGTTCTGAGTTGGGCTCACTGTAGTTTGGCACTTCTGAGTATACCATGCAAAACCTGGGGAGAAATTAGGATTATGAGGAAGTTCTAAAGCCATTTTTTAATAGAGTTCTCAACTCCACAATACAAAGAGCATATGTTCTTGACACATCCTGTCACCTAAAAATAATTAATTCAGACCCCACAGTTCAGAGAATATCCATAGGTATTAAAAGGCTCTTGGATCCCTTTATATGCTTGTGGTGCAGCTGCCACGTCATTCCTGGTGTGAAGTCAAGCAGAGGCAACTATATCTTTACTCAAGGAGGTAAACTGGCCTAAGGAAAACAAAAGATGATGAAAGGGCTCCCTTTGCCTCTCTTCCAGCTGCACAGTCTTGTCCAGCACCCACTCACAAGGTCACCTGAGGCACAGAGTCACCCAGCCTGCTCCCAGACTGGGATTGCATTACATGTCTAGGGAAAAGTTAAGCACTCCCACATACTCCCATGCTATGCAGTGCCCCATTAACAATAACACCACAGAGGAGTCCAACATGGGGAATGAAATTCAAAGCATCCTTTTCCACTCAAGGGGACTCTGGAGGAATAGGCCTATCAACTCACCACACAGAGGGGAAGAGAGATTTGAATCATTACACAGCTTGGAATGCTTAAGCAAAAGTGGAGCTCCCACCTGCTGCTGGGAAGCACAACCCAGATGAGGAACTTACCATCATTCCAGCCTGCTAGAGAGTAAGCCAACTGGATGACATTTCTGAGGTGATGGATTTAAACCAAATAAAATCTACAGGTTCTCTTGCACAAACTCCAGCTGAATGCTGGGCATTTCTGAACCACACAAGAAGAGATGTGGCCACCCCAGAGCCTCACTTCTCTGCTGACTATAAGGTTTCCCACAGAACTTTGTGCAACAGTAGGAGTACTCTGTTGGTTAGAAAATGTTGCTATTTTTTCTGTTGCTCAAGTATGTTACTCATGTTTGTTCTTAGTCAGGAGCTGTTGCCCCAGTCTGTGGGCAGTTTCAAGCAGGTTTAATGAGGCTTGTTTCTGCCTAGATATGATTCACTGGAGTTACCTTGGTCTTCCTTCTTTGCACTGCCTGTTTCTCAAGCATGATACATATACAAAAGGCTTCCACCAAAATGAAGTTGTTAATCAAGCTGAGGCCCAGGTAAGTAATGAAGAGTCAGTCCCTTGTTGTTTTCACATTTCCTCCTCCTAGGTACAATCCAGACCTGTGCCAATAATGGGAGGCTACTTTTCCTCAGTGTACCCACAGTCCAGAGAGGGTTGGAGCTCATTACCACAATGGCATCTGGAAACTCGTATCAGGGTTGCCCTGTGCTGTACCTACCCATAACCAACCAACAACACATTTTTGCTGCCCTAACTTCCATTTACTAAGAGCCACCACATCTCATACCTACTTTGACACTCTGCTGAGAACAGATAGAGTATAAACACACAATACTTACTCCCCAATTTTATGCAGCTCCCCTCCTCGTCCTGTATAAAGCGTCAGGCATCCTTTCCACAGAGATGCGTACCTGGCCAAAGAAAGGAGAAGTGAAGTGATCTGTTACTGAATGAGTTCACGGAGGAAGTGAAAGCATGCTGTCTTCCAGGAGTTAACAAGCACTACCTATCAGCATGAATGGACTAAAAAAATTCCCAGGGACAACACTAAAAGTTTAGAGATCCCCATGTACTACTTCTAGCAAAAGGTATCAGCAGTTCAGCAGACTCCTCTGGCAATTACCGGAAAGCAGCCAATTATTTTGAGATTGGATGCTCTTCGGTTGGCTGGATCAACCCTTATGACTGGTCCTGCAGAGGAAAGGCAGTTTGCCAAAAGCAGTATCTGTGTCATATTCAGTGACAACTCTCAGTTTTGCTTTCAGCAGGAGCCAGGAAGCATTACCTTTGTTCGCTGGAGAACAGCTACTGCTACTGAAAGCAAATAAGGGGAAGTGCTTATGTTTTCAGTGCAGGTCCTTATCAGACTGGGTTTTTTTAAAGGCAGAAGTTTGATCATCAAGTTCCAACTGACGTACAGAAACACAATGAAATAATATTTTGATTGCAGGAACATTCCCTTACAAGACAGTATGAATGCACTCTAATCTTTACAGTGTTACTTGACTTGAAGCACTGAAATCTGAGTCATGCAAAACTTTCTGTATAATTGTTCCTTTCAGCGAGGGGCATCACATAGGTATAAATAATAAGAAAAATACAGACCAGAAACTGGGCACAGTGCAAGGGAGCTAAAAGGAATACGTGTCTTCGAGCAAAGGAATAGGGACCCTCAGCAGTCGCACTCTTGGGAGTCACAGATAATCTGGACAAGTCACCACTTCCTTATGCCCCAGGTCTATCTCTGGAACACAGATAACAAACCTTCCTCTTGCCCTTTGCCTTATCGGCTGGGACTGGGAGCCATCCGGCCACACACAGGGCCTTGAAGAGGCACGAGGGAGGAGTCAGGGTGGCAGGAGGGGACAGCACTGTCAATGCAGTGATGACCTGCTCTGTACTTCAGCAGGAAAGCATAGGCACTGTAACTGGAGATACTATCTCAGGAGCTTTCTATCCAGAAGCGTGATTAATGTTCTTCACTTCATAGTGCTACCTTTCACTTTAAAGATTCCCCCAATGCTTAACCTTTAATAACCTGCTAGTTTGTCAGTTTTGTGGCAGAGCACAAAGGAAAAGAGCTACCAAATAATAAATGTAAGTCAAACATACATTTACTGGGACAACACCCAGCAAATTATGGGACTAACAACCTCAAGCACAAAGTTATTCCATGTATGCAAGCGCTTGTTTTTGTCTCAAAAAGAGCTGGCCATAAAGCACTGAACTCCAGCACTAACTTCAAATTTAGAAATATTAACTGCAACAGCTTCCTGTAAAAAGGTTAATCAGCCAGTGACAAAATCAAGCAACAGTGTCTGCTTTTGAAGCTTGAGAAAAGAGAAAAAACAAAAAGAGAAAAAAAAGGAAAAAGGCACATTTACACAAGGGGCCTGGATAAGCTTTTCTGCTTGTAACAGGTGGGCATCCTGCACTAAAGAGTCAGATTAGCCTACAGAGCTGAAATTTACCTGCCTTGCAATGGCAACATCACTGACTCGATCCCATTTAAGTACGAAGCCTATCAACTCACCACATGTGTAAATAAAGTACTTATTTGTGTTTGGAGAACTCTGTATACCAGCATGAGGGAATTTTCCTGAAAATGAGAGCCAAACCAGAATGTATTTAGCTTTTGCCATTTCACTCCCTACACAGTCCTAAGGGAACATGCAATTCATGTAAATGAAGGCATGACTTTGCCACCCACTAGAGATCGTGCTGTCAGCTCAAATTTAATTCATACAAGCCAAATTCACTTTTTTACATTAAAGGATGCCATGACTCTCCCACTGTTGCACAGAAACACCAGAGCAGTTACAGTAAGCCAGTCACAGGGCACAATACAGTAACACTGCTGAATAGCATCGCTCTTAATTTGTTTCAATGTCGTCTACACACAGGGCTTTGTGCTGGCCCAGAGCTCTGGTTTAGTTCCACCCATCCCAGTGCTCCATGTGCTCTCCACGCAAGCAGCTTTCCCCAGAACCACCTCTGCTGAGGAGTCAGCCCATTTCATGTAAAAGGACATTTGCATAGGAGGAAGCAGCTGTAGTTTTGGTGGCAAGGGTCATACAATTTCAGGCCACAACTAAGAATTACACTCAAAAGAGCAACTTTAGAGCAGCTCAGTTAGCAGGCTCACTAAGTAACCTTTCACCTGCTTTGTTATAAAAACAAATTAAAAGGACCTTACACAGAGCAGTTCCACCATCTACTAGAGTGCTGTAGGCCAAACAACAAGTGTAATGGATTTCTAAGTGTAACCTAACTGACAAGAAGAACTCAAATGCAAGTGACTATCATTTTGCTACTGACAGTTTAAGTGAGATGGAAAAGGATTTTCAGATTGTCTCTAGTATTCTTTCTCACAGTTAATAAATGTTAGTTGGGGGGGTGTGTTTTTTTGGTTGGTTTTGTTTTTAAATTAAATCACCTCTGAGAAATTACTTGCACCTAACCAAACTAACAATCTACAGTGTAGCCTTAGCATGAATTTCTATAGTGAAAAGATTGTTCTCTGCCTGCCATTTTCGTTAAACTCATTGCAATGAAAACCAACTTTTCTGCATGGGAGATGTAATCATCCCCTTCTTTCATTAAGGAGCCGACTGCTACAGTAAAGAACTGGCTGTGAAAAAAAGAACATGCTTTTGACTTCCCCTGCTTGATTTACAGACCAGGACTGACTGTTGCACTTCCCCCTCCCCAGAAATCTTTTCCTAAGGAGCTTTTTTAAGGCCAAACAAAGTCTCTTCGCCACCACCATCTCCTTACAAACCCAAGCCCCTCCTAGCCTATATGCTCACGCTAGGCATGTTCTGGCCTGGAAAAAGGTGGGTTTAATTTGGCGAGTGACCTCAGGGCGCTGGCTCGGTAACAGGGAACCGGTCCGAGGGGGGCGGGCCGTGCCCCCGTGCCCCGGGGAGGTGGCCGAGCCGCCCGCAGCCCCGCGGGGGACAAAGGGCTGCGCGGCACGGCGGGCGGGGGCGGCCCCGTACGCACCCTTTGGTCAGGCGGAGGATGTCCCCCGGCTGGATGAGGCCGCCGATCTCGTCCCACACGCAGATGGTGATGCTGCCCGTCTTGTCCGCCACCTTGCAGGACCTCACCTCGTGCCCGTCCTTCGTCTTGGTGACTCGCCCTGCAGGGAGAAGCGCGGCTCAAGGGGGGACACGGCACCGCCGGCCCCCCCGCCCGCCGTGACACGCCTGGGCGGCCCGGGGGTGGGGCGTGCCGGGCGCCACTTACCGATCTCCAGCACAATAAAGATGACATTTAAGTTTTTCAGTCCGGGTTTTATGTCTTTTATGAGGAAATACGTGTCGCTCGCCGCGCTCATGCTGCGGCCGGCGCGGGGGTGAGGGCTAGCGGGGCGGGCCGAGCCCGCATCCCGCGGGGGAGCGGCGGCAGCGCGGGGCCGGGCAGGGGGGCACCGGCGACCCTCACAGGGGATGGGGACACAAGCACCGAGGGGCTGCGCGGTGACTGTGCGGTACGCCCGACCCCCACCGCTCCCTCTACACACCGACACCACCAGCACAGACACCACCCCGCCTCCCGCTCCCGCCGGCACTGAGGAGCACACGTGCGCCTCGCTCCCCTTTATAGCAGCCGGGCGCGACCACGCCGAGCGCCGGGCGGGGGTCATTGCGGCGAATGGAACCGTCCGGGGCACGCGGAGCGCCGGGAATGGGTAACGGGCGGGCACGAGCCGGCGCCGCGCGCTGATTGGGCCGCGCTCCGGCGCCATCTTCTTCTTGGGGCGCTGCCGCCTCGAGCCCGGTCCGGCTCTTCGGCTGCGCGCCCTCAGCTCGCTCTCCTTTCCTGGGCAGCCCTGCCTAACCTCACCCTCTCTGCTTCACCTCACCCGCTCGTCACCCACTGCCTGCCCTCTGGGGAGCGTCCCCGCGGCGCCCCGACCGCGCCCGCTGCGGCAGAGGGGAGTTCGGGCGCGGTTCGCTGCCGTTCTGCGCCATTTTAAGCCCGGGCTGTGACACCGTGAGTGGCCTCGTCACGGACGTTTCCTAGAGGGCGATTTCCCAACGGTTCCCGTCCTCCTTCACTGAGGAAAAAAAAAAATAAAATATTTATGAGTTATTTGTTGTTGTTCCGAGGAAGTCTAGTGTTGTCTCCGCCACCCAGAATAACCTGTGGAAGAGCTGTGGTACTTCGGGACTTGGCAGGGCTGCTCCATCCCCTTCTGCTCCAATGCCACATTATTCTGCTCCTAGGACCAAATCTCGGGGGATCTAGGGGAAGCCCGAGTGTTACGCAGTGTCATGCTTTAAACTTTTCTGTGCTAAAAATGTGAGCTTAAATACTGATGGGCACTAAAAAGGCTGTATAAAGTATCCTGAACTGTGCCAGTAACCTCCTAAGGAGACATGTAACTCTTGAGCATGGCTATAGGCAGGGTAAAATATGAGGGAAGGGCAGCTTTTCAACGTGGAAAGCCATCAAGGTGGTGGACAAGCCCCCGCAGCATTGTGATATCCATGGTAGGAGGGTCCCGAGGAAGTCACTCACTGCCACAGAACAGCCCAAAGACATGCAGATGGTTCTGTAATTCAGCTCTCCCCCCTTAGGAAAAGTAGCAGAGTTGTGTATGTGCACTCTGCTTCTCCTTTTCAGAGCCAAACTTAGCTAGCTGGGCTTTCCCTTTCTATTTCTGTAAGCAGAAATCCATAGATGACAGCAGTTGTGAAATGCCCTGGCCATGCGTTCCACCACGCTGGAGCTCTGGCCCAACAAATGTTGTGCAATGTTTCTCCGTAGGCAGTGGAGCAGCTTTGCTGGGTGCCACTCGGGGCTCAGAATAAAACACGCTGATTGCGGGAATCTGAAAGGAAAGCAACATGAGCCACAGGAAAGTTTACCTGAAGCCCCCAAGAGTTTAAACCACTTCTATCCCAAATCCTCGAGTCAGTGCAGATGGGGGGGGGATGACAGACTCCCTTAAGGGCCTATCTCCTGGCTGGCTCTATAGCCTTAATCTGGTAACAATAAAACTTTCAGTGATCAACTGTATATCAGTACATTAATGCCTTTAATTTAGTCACGTGGGAAGGAGTTCCAACCGAACTCCAGCAGTGACAATGTCCCTGGCAAAGGTTGGAAAAAAATACTTTAATTTTTAGAACTGGTAAAATTTTTCCGTATGTATGTAGTTTTTCTGCCTTTATTTCTACCTTTTGTCTGGCTCAAGTATTCAGAGACATTGGGAAAGAATAATTTTGTATCCTGTGTTCCCTACAGTAGGACCCTGTAGGATCACAGTAGGATCACTCACCAGGCTTTCCCAAAACAACACCTGATTATTGGTACTAAAATATGTGGGACAGGACAGCCATAGACTATATTCAGCTCTGCCTTATGGAGAGCAACCCTATAGAAAACCTCCACAACCAATCCCAGCTCTTGCATTCTGAGTTAGTAGAAGAGAAAAAAAGAAGGTGGATCCTACTGTAAATCTCATTGGAGACTTGCGGAGAACCCTTCATTTTGCAAGAAGAAAAAAAACAGCTAAGAAAAGAATACTCACCTTATGGCAAGCCTCAGGCAGAGAGGAAGTAATGAGGGTGGTTAGCTCAAAAGCAAAAAAAAACCACTAAAAAACACTTCACCAAGGACACACTTCTAGTCATGTGTCACTGCTAAGATGGTTTCAGGTGAACATCTGCCCAGGAAGGCAAGTGCCAGTGTAACAGCAGCTTGAGACATGCAAAGGACACCAGACCTGGTCTCCCAAGCCATCTCACAGTCAGTATACCTGCAAATGCTGCCCCAGGCCTGCAGCAGGGAGCACAGGGGCTGACAGCGAGCACAGAAGAAGGTGGATTTATTTTATACTATGGTTAATTTTAAAGCTGGTAGGAAGAGGTTTAAATTAGAAATGATGATATGGCAGGGCCCAAGCAATGTAGGGGAGTTCAAGAGCACCCTGACAGCTCCCTGGCATGGTTGATCGAGGAGCTAATAGGCAAGGGTGCTCACCTGGACCTCATATTTAGAATCAAGGAAGAACTGGTTGGGGACATGAAGGCGGGGTCAGCATTGGGTGTAGTGACCGTGAGATGGTGGAGTTCAGGATCCTATGACAGGAGAGTGGCACAAAAGGCAGGACCACAACTCTGGTTTTGAGCAGCAGACTTTGACCAAAAAATCTGCTTGTTATATGGTCCTGGAGACCATAGGGGTCCAGAAAAGATACTTGGCTTTCAAAGATCACCTCCTCCAAGCACTGGGAAGGTCCATTCCAAGCACAGGCAACAGACAGGAGGTAGACTCTTTTCAGTAGTGCTCTCTGACAAGATAAGAAGCACAAGTGAAAACACATCAGATTCCACCCAAACACAAAAAAACCTGGTTTTTTTTTACTGTGAGAGTGCTGGAAAATGAGCCAGTTGCCCACAGAGGTTGTGGAGTCTTCCCGCGTAGAAATACTCAAAACCCGACTGGACATCATCCCTGGCAACCTGTGCTAGCTCACCAGCCAATTTCATTGATTCTGTGATTCTGTGAAATATATCCTGTTTTCTCAAATACAAGAAGGGACACAGCTCCAGGAAGCTTGATGTGTGCAGTAGGAAGGCAAGGTCACAAACTCCTCTCTGTAAGAGGCTGGGACTGTGCTGGGAAGACAGAGCTGGTCATCTTCTCTCTTACAAATTCCTTCCAGATTCATTTAAGACAATGTTTACAGTATCTGTTCCACCACTGATGAACAATTTTGCTCTGTTTGTTTCACAAAGAGACACTTAAAATCTCGCTCATATTTTTTTAATCATTCCAATTGCCAACCTCTGAGAATGCCCTTGGTGTTATCCAGCAGTGATTGAAAAATTCCTGTTTGCTGTGAAGGCGACCTGCAAAGCAAAACAGTTTTCCGTATCCTGCTTCTTTATAATGTATAAAGAAACCAGAATTGTTATTAATTCATCTTGGTTTTCCAGCACCCTTTTTCCTGCTTCGTTTTTAACCTCAGAACCATAACGCTATCAAGGTGCAGCTGTGGGTGATAGGAGCACCAGCTTTCTGACCTTGCTGGGGGTATAATCAGTCTTACACAAAAAAAGGGCTTTGATGCAGGTCTATCTTCAGTCCCAAGATCTTCCAGCAGACTCACAAATACGTTGTAGCAATGGGTAGGCATGAAAAAGAAGCCTAGAAGCCAGGACAGCAATATACAATGTAAAGAGAAGAGAGAGAGACGTTGTCAGTATCTAGAATTCCTGGTCTTAAAAGAATTCTTGATGAGCACTGACTGCGTGAATGGGTCACACAGAGAGCACCAGAACTTTGCTTGTGCAGTTCATGGGAGGGAGTAACAGGGAGCACGTCCAATAAACTGTGACTGCAGCCAAAGCAGGAGCCTTTCCATGTCTGATGGAGATGAATGTCTGTGTACCACTCAGTCAGTGTCTTACCACACAAGCCAAATTTAGCCCGCAATGAACATCTACTGCTAGGGTTCCACTGATGAAGTGAAAATCATTTTCAAGTTCATTTCCTTGCTGCAGAACATTTCTCTTCTGTGTGAAAGATTTTCTTCTGTGTTCCTAGGCTAAGATCCACAGGGAGGTTTCATTCCAAAGCAAAATCAGAGTTGAGTTGTTAAAAGAGTTCTCAGCAGTCGCAAGCCTGGCAGAAGTCCCATGCATCTCAACAGGGCTGCGATTTCACCCTCTGGCTCTAATGGAGTTATGCCAGCAGAGACATTGGTCCAAACTCCCTATTTCTGTCAGTTGCTCTGTATTCAGTGCTACTGAACTCCCAAAGTAGATCTTCCCACAAGAAATCTGCCAGCAAGAGCAAAAGCTAATGTGCAATATTTTATCATACACAGAGATTAAAAATGTACAGAAGCATGCAAATGCCACCTTTAACCAAGCCTTACCAGGCCATTACCGTATGTCTGACAAGCTCCTAAACTAAGCTACAGGTTCAGTCAGCTGTTTTTTAACATTGATGACGCTTCAGCTCCCTAATGGCACTTCAGTGCTTGTTTAACAAGCTGGCAGTCAGTCTGGCAGTCTGGTGACCCTAGAAGATAGTGGTTTGGTGCCTTCAGCATCTCTTGAGCGCACCATATTCAGCCCCAGGGAAATATGGGTGACTCCTGGGAAAGCCACAGAGGTTTGAGAGGAACTTCATGCAGAAGTCAGTGGGACAGATGCAGTAGGGAATCCCCACTCTGTTGGGGTCCTGTCCTGGCACAGGAACACAGATTCAAGCTGCCTGCTTCTGCCCTGCCTCAGGGCACTGTACCTGCAAGGTGCCTGAAGCAGGAAGGACTGCAAGGTGTCTGATGCCAAGATTTCAGGCCAGTCTGTCTTCCTCCCCACCTGTTAGCCAAGACAGCTGAATGAGTACCAGGGCACTGTAAATACCATGGGGGGGGGGGGGGGGGGGGGGGGGGGGGAAAAAAAAAAANGGGGGGGGGGGGGCAGGGAAGCAAGTAAGCAAAATAAACAATCAGAATGTGCAGCATTCTTACTCTTTCCAGAAGAGCCACAGACACATCCTGCAGCACTAATGTAGCCTTTCCTTCCTGGGCTTTGCACGTTTTAGCAGATGTTTTCATCTGAGAACACAGTCCTGCAAGGTGTTCATGGAAGTTCTTCCCTTCCCTCTTTTGATGAATCCCACACACACCAGTCAGATGACTTATATGAAATCCCTGATGTGGGGTAGTTCTAGGGTAACTTTCCTTCTCAGCTATGAATCCGGGCTTGGACTAGAGGAATTTGGATCTAACTTTGCCTCATATAGATGGAGAGCATAGGAGCTAGTGCCTCCTTGTCTTTTCCTGTGCACAAATCTCAAAGATTTGAAGGGTGAAAGCCCACTACCACTCAACAAGTGCCATTTCTTGGGTCTCTAGCGAGTGCTGTAGCAAAAAACCAGACCTCTCAGCCTTGCTCCTTCGTCAAACTGATCTTTACTTAAAAAGTTTAGCAAGTGCAGATGGGGGGATTAACACTTTCCCTCTGCAGCTGCGCCAGAATAACCCCCACTCCCTTCACAGGGACTCCAGTCACAGTCACCTAAACCAGTTCAGTAACTCCTGCTCACACAGGGAAAACAGATACCAGCTTTATGCAAACAAAAACGTGAAGTGATCCTTTAAACTAGCCCCGTTGCCATGGTTGGTTGGCTGATGCCAGAGACAAACGCTTCCAGTCAGAGGACTAAGGCAGTTCCAGTGGTAAACTGAGCTCTGCACAGACCTCTGCCTTCCCCAGTGTGCTGAGTCACTTCTTTCATACACATGTGACTCTGCACAGGGCAGTTGGCACTAGGGAGTTGTCTGAAGTAGCTCAGAAACCCTTCAAATACCAGGAAGGCGAGCCCTTTCCTATCAGTTTTAGCCGGGGGAGGCAACATTTCAAAAGGCTTTGCTTTCAAATGCCTTCTCCTTTTGCCAGCCCTGTCCCTGTCAGGAGTGATTCCTGCAGGCTAGTCCACGAGTTTGTCCCCTGGCACCCCTGTGGCAGCAGAACATTACCTTGGAGATGAGAAGGATCTCATAACTCCTTCCACTGCAGGAAAGGTTTTGCTTCTCACCTCCTCTTTAGTGCCTGGAGGAGGTATGCAGACATACCACATCACCCTGTCTGCTGCCTGGCTCCACAGAGGCTAATGGCCTGGAAGTGTAGTGTTGGTCTTGCATCATCTAACGCTGACCTTCAAAAGAAAAATAGGGGATTTACGTCCAGGAAGGAGGCTTTGAAAATTTAATTTTGTTTAGATTTACCTTTTGTAATAGAGATTTGTGTTTCTTTTCTATATTCCCTCTCCCCACCCTGCCCTCCATGGCAGTGTCTGCTTTTTGCTGAAAGTTTGTTGGTGGTCTTAACAGTATGGACTTCTACCTTTCTCAAATTTTAATAAGAAATAGGGTTTGTTAAAAATGGAAAAAAACCCAGTCTTCCCACAGATGTGTTCCCTAGGCAGAATAACCACGTTTTGTCCACACTGCCACAGAGCTGGATGAAGATGCAATGAGCCCCACCCTGCTCAGGGCCATCACCAGCCCTCCTCCCCGGCCTCCCAGGCAGTGCTCCATGTGTGACCACTGCATTCCTGTTTTGCAGGCAGCGAGTGTGCCATTCTGCTAACAAATCAAAAGCAGCAACAGCACCTGGTGGAAAAGTGGGGGTGCAGAGATGAGTAACTGTGGGAATATTAGCCCTACCCTCCATGCTGTGCAAACAACACTGCTGTGCTGCCGGTGATGTGGGTTGTAGTTGGCAGGCACCAGGCACGGAGCAAGCTCCTATCTTCAGAAGAGCATGTAGACACAATCTTAGTTGTTTAGCTCTGTGTTAACAGCAAAAAACAAATCCTAAGTGGACTAAACAAATCTCATCATAGCAAAGTGCTTCATAAATTACTAATTCAGCCTCTGGCAGACTAATAGGGAATAAAGCTGTTTACCTCAGAGTATGACACATTTTTCTTTCTTGCCTTCTCCCTGTGGCACCTGTAGATAGATTCTGATGTACAAAGCTTTGTGTCAGTGACTAATGAGTACCTAACAGTTGCTGCAGATTTCCATAGGCTGCACATTATCACTGCTATTTAAGACATCAGGAAAGACCCTAAGAATCATCCACCTGGGCCAAAAAAGGGTCAGCAGATAAAAAAATTTTTCTTTCTGAACATCAAACATGACAATGCAGCACATTTCAAGTGCCACTGGCAACAAGAAGAGGTTTCGTACCAAAAATTTTGCATTTTCACTTCCATTTTCTACCAAATATAACAACAACATGCCTGCCCTGATGGGGTAATAAAGGAAATTGTTCCTTGTGAAAGCCATGAATTTATCTGAAATCAGATGGGTACTCCAAGTCATCCTGTGGGATAAGCACCTCTGTGAAGGTACTGTTTGAAACCAAATTGTAGTTTGGGATATTTTAAAACAGGAATTTAAAAAGCCTTACTGACAGTGATGACATGTTTTTAGGAACCATTTTACTGCATCCTGTGTTGTTGCCTGGTGTAGTGTTAGGGTGTGTGGGAGGGAATGGAAAAATAAATGGAGTACAATGAAAGCTTCCTAGGGCTTCCCAGCCCTTGGACTTGCTGATAACAGACAGTTCAGGAACACATGTTCCCAGATATTCCCGAATAATCCAGGCAGGGCAGTGCAGAATAGCACCATGCAGCCAGGCACCACACATTGAATTCAGACACAACCGAAAGGCTCAGGAGGGCAGTGCGGCTGAGCAGCCTGGGCCTTGCACAAACCAGGACAGAGTCGGCCAGCTCCTTCTGATCCCACAGCAACTCCGGGCACAGGAGCTGTGCAACAGGCTCTCAGGTTACCAGCCCACGTCACCAGCCTCAGACCAGCTGGGTGATCATTCCCTGCCGGCATCCTCCGCCTACCCGCAGGTTAACCTTTAGAGGCCTGATTTAGGTCTCCAGGAGCTCCTCTGGGAAGGCAGTGCCAGTGGAGGAGGCACCACGTGCTCAAAGAGGATTTTACCCAGGCTCAGAAAAACAAAAACAAAACAAACACACAAAACAATCTGTATACAGTGTCTCAGTGAATGCAGCTTCATTTTAGGAAAGAGGAGCGTGATTCCTCACTGGCATTGTTGGGGATAGTTATACTAAGGCTTCAGATGCTTTCATTGCTTTTATTTAAAGGGGTTTGCCAACTGCGTGCACTATTGTAAAACTAGTGCTACCATGTAATAACTATTGTTTCTGTTCTGCTGGGTCTCCTTGACCGATAAAAGGTTTTAATAATAGTACAATATCAGATAGTGTCTTCGCGTTGTGTAACAAGTCACTCCATTCCATTCCTGTTACTATTAGATATATGTGAAGTAGAGATAAACATTTGATTCTTGTATGGACTAACTTTTGTGTCTGTTTTTTACCATGAAGACACTGTTGTTGAGGTTATATGTAAAGATTTTTGAAGGATCATCTTTGCTGCACAGTGATATTAGATAATACTTAATAAATATATATTATCTGCAAAACAATAATTAATCATTGGAATTAAGCTTAACAAGCAAACATAAATAAAAAGCCATGTAAGATGGAAGACCAAAATCTCCTCCAGGTTATTCAGTTTGCAGTTGTATTATCTACTGAGGCTGTAGTTACATTAAGTTCTCCAGGCAAGCTAGACTATACTGAAATCTTAGCACACAAGAAAATTACTTTGTATTCCAGACATTTCATTAGTGATGAAATTAATAGTATCTTATACCTGTTTAGCATCTTCCATTGGATAGAATCCAAGCATGTTATCAATGGTATATTAATGTAACATCTTGAAATGATTGTAAATGAATGGCTATTTTATATAGTTAACAGATAAGGAGATATTAAGGCAAGTGGGTACCTTCTCAGTTTGGGACTTGATAGATTTGGGAGTAAAATCTCCATTTCCCCAATTGTGTTGCAGCGTCTGCTATTTCTTTCGAAACGAAGCAAACAGCAAACTATCAAAATTATCTCACTGCTGACAGAAGTAGGAGTAGTACTTCATTCCCTGATGCAAAATATTTTCCTATTATATCCTCAGTGCATTTTACAGGTCTGGGTAAAGTCAATCTGCCTCTCTCTCCCACAGGAACTCACACACAGAATCTGACTGAGAAAGTACTTACTGGGACATCTGTGTGTCCACAGGAAGCCTCCTATTTAGTCCAGTTTGCTTACTTCCCATAGGATCATTAGGAGACACATCATCTGCTCATTGTCATTTAGTCATCACTCTCTTAGGACTGAGCTTCAGCTGTAGTGATGCAGAATTGAGAGACATGAACACCTCTATAACATGGTTCACTAACTCTGTAAGTAAGTTAGATCCTGATTATTATCAGATGCCATGTGAAAGAAGGTACGTAATGAAACACATCATGAATATTTTTGTACAGGTTTTCCATATTCAGGCTCATTTCTATCTCATGATATAACAAGAGTTTTTAAAGCATTCATTGAAGCCAGGCTTTAACCAGATGTTAATTTTAGAAACTGGATGGTACCTTTCTGATTTTGAAAGCCAGCCTTATATTGGAACCACAACAAACCTCTGCAATGGACATGTTATATTAAGAAAACTCCCAATGACATTTGTCAGCCTAGATGCCACGGTGAAATCATGGCCAGAGATGTGCATCTGACCATCCCTGCCCCTCTGCAATGCACGGGGACTATCAGGCAATATTTTTGAAATCGATGGGTGTGTTTAGCCTGCCAGAAGCCTTCTCAGCACAGCCCCTGCCACAACTGCTCATCCTCAGGAAACCCCCCTCAGCCTTCTCTGAAGCCTGCTGAGCAAAGGAGCTCTCTCCTGATGGCCTTTCTGCACACCTGTGAAACCATGGCATCATTTCCTTCCCTGCTGTTTAATTTTCCAAAATGCGTCTGTGCCAACACAACTGGCAACACAATTTTTTCCAGCCAGATAAGAAGAAATGGCTTTTCCTACTGCATTAGAGTTGGCAACTGTGACATTTACATGCATTTCTGCAAATCAACATTGCTGTATTTCTGAACATGAATATCATTAAATCCTGAAGAAGGTTAAAACCCCCAACCAACCACTGTTGTATTAGCCATTCCAGGTTCTCTTTCTGATCAAATTTTTATCCTCCACCTCTGCATTCTCTGAGTCAGGTGGTCACTACCCCGGTGAACACATATCTCAACTTTGTAGCTCTCCTTAATTAGCAGGTAGCAGAGCAACACGTAATTAGCAATAATTGTTGTCTGTTTTCAGCCAAATGATGCACCTGTGGAGGGTGCAGAGATCTCACGTGGAGCGTATGTCACACAAGCCACTCCATGCTGGCATTACGACAATGCAGGCTCTTCCTGGGTGAGCTCCTCAGGTACAGGTTACCCAACTTCTTGGTACTCAGATCATCATTTTGATAGCCACCCTCTGATTTTATGGGGTGGATTTGGCATGGTGTGCAAATTGCAGACCAGCTTAAGAGCTTTATAAAAAGCCCTGGGTTTTGTATCAACCATCAGTCCCCCTCATCCCAGTAGCAACATTTGTAACAGTGTCAGGAACTCCATTGCTAAGTCCAGCAACTAAAATCAGCAGTGGTGGCTGGTGCAAAACACTTGGTTTCTTTCATGCCAAGACCTAAGAGTGGGAAATACTAATTTTTTACCAAAGAATGAGTAAAGATATGGCAAAACAGTTTCAGGTCTATGGGAACTTAATCAGGCTGCTTCAGTCTGTTAAATGGAATAAAAAAAAACCCCAAACAGTTGATTTTGGTTCAGCTTGGCATGAACAGCTTCCTACTGAAGTTGCTTGAGTACTTCGTAGGAACTACAGTTAAATTATTTCATACCCCTGTTCTCCTACATGGACCATGTTCACCCATTTAATATTTCATTCCACTGTCCCCCTTTACCAGAGACAGGACCTCATGTGGTTTCCTTGGCCAGGTCATAGCACAGGAGTTGCTGCCCTGCTGGAAGTCTCGGCCATGGAGGAGGATTGAGAACATGGGGTATCCAAGCTGCCAGTTCCCACAGCCTCAGCATTGCAGAGTCATGATCTTTTTCAGCAAGAAAAACAACTGCCTTTGTCCCTCCTTTGGGGGAAAATAAGTGTCAAAGCACCAGAGTTTGCCATGGGACAAAATTTGTTGTTAGCAACCCTCCTGCCACAAGCCCAGAGCTGCTCAGCCCTGTCCAAAAAAGGTCAGCAAGGCATGAAGGCTGCCCTGCGTGTGCCCTGCCAGCAGTGAAAGGGACAGGCATCAGCAACGACCAGGAAAGCAGGGTGAAAACAAAACCCCAAAACACAGTCTGACATTGAATGCCACGACACCATCAGTGAAGCTTCCCTGGGCTTCCTCATCAGGACTGACAGTTTTGCACAAACACTGCCAGCCCCTGCACTGCACTGTCTCTCCCCCACTACACATAGTACATCTAAATGTACTAGATGAACCAGCACACAACTGAAGCCAGCAACCAAGAGGTTCATTTGGCTTAGGGAGGTATCACTCATTTAAAGAATCAGTCACTAGACACCAGGTAGTTTCCACGGCTGGTAATGAAACCAATTTGGACATCCAAAGGGCAGTGCTCTTGCCAAGGTGCAGGAGCTCCTGGCAGCCAGCCCTCCCAGCCCTCCTGCATCCTGCCGTTGCCATGGCAGCATGCAGGATGTGTGCCTCAGTGCTTATTAGGCTCCAAGAAGCATTTCCCATGTGAATTGGGCTGCACAATCACAGGCACAGAACTGTTAAGCCATCATGGTATGAAAATTAGCAATGGCCACAATTACCCGAAACTCAAAAAGCTGAAAAAGTGCTTGTCTTCTTTGTGTGTTGGCTTTCCCTATTTAAGGCTTTATCTCTTAACTTCCAAAACACTCCAATAAGCAGTGCCTGCTACTTGGGCACAGCAGGTAAACAGATATCCTTTTTGTTTGACAAAGAAGTCCCCCTCCCTTTCCTTTCCTGTTACAGTAATTCCTTTAATATTTACCCCACATGCAGTGTTTATTCTGCAGTTGGAAGGGAAATTCATCTGCTGTGGCTGTGCTAGTGAACCCCTGGAATTGCCAGCAGCAAATGTAAACTCCAGTGTGACCTCCTGTGTCTGTAAAGCCCAATGCCCTCAATTGTGTCCTGCTGTTCTAGTTTTTTAGGATACCACAGATGCCAAAAGTAATCCTAGCTTACATTAAGCATAGGCAGGTCAAAGAGACTCCACTGAAGCCAAGAGAATTATTTACACGAGTAGGGCCTACTTGCAGAAAAAGAATTGCTGGTAGAAATAGGGATTAAAAGACTGAAGCCATCAAACTGTAAGTCTCCCTTTTGCTGTGTCAGGTCTTGAGTATGTAAACTGGCCACCGGAGCTGAAAGACTCCCAGGATGACGTTGCTGGAGATCACAGTCCCACCTACATTCCCCCAAGGTTAGGCTTGGGGCTTTTGAAGTTTTTGCCATTTTGGAGGACACCCAAGCCTAATTACAGCAGGGACTGGGTGCTGCCAAAAGCACAGAAGCTGCTGAAAATGTCTTCATACACTAATATTGGAAAAGTGGCTTGGTGAAGCTGAGCAGTCAGTCCAGGCTCTGGCTCCCAGTAGAGGGGAATATTAAGGAGTGACTCAGTGACAGGTAGTGACAAAGCACACATAGCAGTGACCCTTTCAGGGCTGTCACAACACCCTGCACAAGGACAAAGTGTGCACTAGCTGGCTGGCACAAGGGTTTTCCAAAGCACGGGAGGGGTGCATTCTTTGACAAGGTCACTAACAAGTCCAGGGGGACCCAATCTGTTAAATCTGAGACATTTCCAGCACTGTAATATTGTGTCATGTCACACGGCCACTACTTTGGACCAATGACTTAGCTACAGCCTGGGATGCTGTCCTGCCTCCTGCTACTTGAGGCATGGGGAGTTTTGCCCAGACCACAGCCTGAAAGTGCAAGATGAAATGGCTCTGATCTCTCTCTCTCTCCTAATTTCAACTACAAGCAAGTCTGCCTTTTACAACACATCACTCTCCAGTGAACTCAGTGGTCCTCTGTGGTGGCTCCAGCTCTGTCACACACTCTGTAGGGGTGGACATCAGAGCACTGGTGTCTTTGCAGCACAGGGACTGCCACTGGTTGGGACTGCCCTGCACATGTTGCCTTGGTACCGGTTTCTCTCTGGCCATGCAGAGTGCACAGCTCCCAAGGAGGACCTGCAGCCTGGTAAAACCTGCTGTGCTGGCAGCAGCTACAGCCTCTGTGGCGTGGGTATGGGCAATGAGGAGAAGGTCCACACAGGGATAAAGCAGAGAGCCTTTTCCTAGGAGCCTCCAGCAACAGCAGCGTTTCAAACCCCCACATATGTGCAAGCTGATATTTCAGTGCCTGCAGGTTGCTATGGACAACCAAAGATTTCTAAACTGCCTTACAGAGCAGAGCCCCAGCACACTGTACATGCAGTAACACTTGGCATTTCTATTACCAGGAGCCACATGTTAAAAATTAAGAAATACTCTCATCACTTTGCCACTGAAGATATGGGAAGTATGATCATGCTTAGATGAAACCAATCCTTCATGTAACTCCCACCCATTGAAATGCTCTAGTACCTGAAATCACCTCCTCAAACATGAAGCCCCTTCAGGTAACATACACAGTGTCAGGGACTGAAGCCTAGGCAGACTTTATGGAAACAAGTCACTGGGATAAGAAGAACAGGTTCTAGAAAATGACAGGGGCATTAATGGGTGGAAAGGTCTGGGAAGTCAAATTTCCCCATGCCTGTAATCCTGGCTGCAGAAAAACTGCATGTCTGTTTAGAGAGCAGCCTGCTGACTGCATGGACAGCAGTGCACACCTGGTCCACACGTGGGATCTCTCCTTGGAAAGGGCCCCCCATAGCATGGGTAAAGGCTGCAGCTGGTCAAGGCTTGTGTTCCCTGGCCATTCCTTCCCTCGGGAAGAGGACCATCCTTCCCAGCTGGGCAGAGGCAAAGCAGGGCTACTCTTACATGACTGCACACACGGCAAGTCTCCAAAGGCATACATGGGGCCACGATGAGAAAGCCAGGGACAGGGTGCAGAGCCTCCAAGACCCCCAGCCAGCCAGCTGGCATCTGCCATGTGGAGCACATCCTCATCTCATATGGCTTCAGAAATTAAAAAAACACACACCCAAGATGTTTTTCTGGATCTGTCTCATGAACATTAACACGTTATTAATGCTGTGCCTTCTGGATGCAGGGGAACAGTTACCTGCAGGAACAGGAGGGGAAATGAGGTAAAGCGAAATGGAGTGAGCTACCAAATAAAGCAAGAGGTCTGTGGCGGAGCTACGGCAGACTTAGGTCGCCAGAGCCTGCTGACAGCACTGCAGTTTATATCAGGACCAAGACTGCTATGACAGGTAGTAACATTACTCCCATTTTATGATGTTGAAAATGCCTGTACAATCTGCAGTTACAGAAATTTCACCCCCATTTCTGTTCTCTTGAGCACTGAAATACACTTTCATTTGCTCTAAAATAAAAACTATGATACAAAATTATGCAGAATAGCCAATAAAACTACAATCTCTGAACCACTCTTTGGCTCAACAAGGGGAAAATGTCAAGGAAAACGATCTAGGAGTAGATTTTGCTTATCCTTCTCCATCTATACTCAACGCATGCCCTCCTCTCTTTCAGCAGATCTGCAACGTGCCACCTAATTTATCTTCCCACCGACACAGACACAGGGAGCACACATCCATGATTAATGGAGTTTTATACCCGAGGAGTTGGTTACATTGCAGCAGACAATGAGAAACCTGATTATACTAATACAGTATTGACACAAATGTCAATGTTCTAAGGTACACAATATCATTTTGAATCAGGGATCCCTTTCATCATTATTATTTTTGTTTGCTTCTTCCAGTTTAATAAGCTGTTGCTCTGTGTACACCCAAATATTCCAAACTAAAACTATCTGGGAACAATTTAGGTTTTATGTAACACTTCATTAAGTAGGAGGCTCCTTTAACAAAAAGGTGCTGTGTGCTCACATAGCCCTGCTATCATTTAAACACACAGTGCTCCAGCCAAAACCAGTGGTCAGCTGATGCCTTTACCTTAGTGATAAGTAATCTGTTGTTTTATTGAAGTCAAATATATCAGGAAGTGGAAATAATGGCTTTTTCTTTTTTGCCTCTGGAGAATTGTACTGATCAAATCCCTCAAATCTTGATGAGTCAAAAATTAAATTAAACCCAGTGATCACATCACGCAATCAAATGTGATTCAGATCCACAGGTGGAATCTCTTCTTGCCACCACAGCATGAGCAGAGGCTTCAGCTGGTCAAAGCTTGTGTTCCCCTGGCCACCCCTTCCCTTGGGAAAAGGACTGTCCTTCCCAACTGGGCAGAGGCATAACAGGACTACCCTGCTGGGGTGTCTGGTGTGAAACATCTGGACTGAAACATCTTTCCTGGTTCATGTCCAGGCTGCTGGTTTAGGACTGTGGTGCCTGACCTAGACCTTACCTCCTGCCTCTCTCCCACACCCATCCTTTCCTCTCCGTTGCAGAGACCTGCAAGGGAATGTCCCTCCTGTGAAAGATGATGGCTTCAGCTGTTTTCCTTGCCTGCCTTTTTAGGAGTGACTTTCATTTCAGTGCTTTCTGATGGTGCCTCCATCATCTTTGGGCCCTTCCAAGCACTGCCTGTAAGCCCCAGATGTTAAATGGCCTCTAGATTTGCCAGTGGAAATGAGTTCATGAAGAAACTCAGTTACCCTCACCTAGCAATTGTTAAATTTCCGTATCTTCAAGAAGGAATGAGCTTACCTTCTGACATAAAATTCCAGTAAGGACTAAAGAAATAGGCAGTATGGGAGAAGAAGCAGAGTTTCTGGGGGCTAGGGCTCTTAGTGGCATCTGTCCAACCATTAAAGTTCTTAAACTCAGCATGGAGGCTGCTCAAGAAGTTATACCAAACCTTGAAGTTGATCTCATTTCTATCCAGAAACTAGAGCCAAGAGAGGGAGCAGAGCAGGAGACAGGGGAGAGACAAATGTTATGATCAAGTGGAAAAGTTCACACATCACTTTAAACTTTATACCTGTTCTTCAAGAAACAAAAACACAGCCCAGGCAAAACAAACACAACAGACCTTACCTGGGAAAAACCCAAGTGGAAGTCGGCAAGACCAAAGAACTTTAAGAGCTAAAGAAATTTAAAAAAACCCTCACCATACTTTTTATCGATATATTAAAAGCTCAGGGTCTGTGAACATTTATAACCACCTGAATGGAGCAAAGTATAAGAAAAAAAAAGCACTGTGAGGCAGCTAAATAATGTCCTTGTCTCTGTCCTGCTGCAGGATGCAATAGGGTGGCATCTGCATCCAACCTCCTTGTCCATCCAACTCCAACCGGAGTGATGGGCTGGGGACTGTCTAAGCTGAAAATAAAGCATGCCAGTAAAGGAAAGCTGAACTGTTTGAACAAATGAGTGAACCATTCACGCTGCCGGTATCAACTCCATTAAAACAACCATCTGCTTTTCTTCTTTGGGCATTATGGCCTCTGACTTGTTTAATCTGATAAACATGTTACACCTTCTGGCCAGCAATACTTAGGTAGCCATTTCTTTCTTCCTGAAGACCTAGATGTTCTCACAACCTGGTTGTTATCCTGGATTTACTGTTTACTGATGACAGCATATTTAAAATCCAAACTGAAAGAACTGAGTCACAAAGAAGAACAATTTGATGCTACCTTCAGGCTTAGGAGAGAGTAAATTCTATAAATCAAGAATACAGTCCAATAGACTAGAGAGAAAAAGGCTTATTCTGAATCTGCCCAGGTACTCTCCAGCCATGGAAAGTGCTCTTCACAACCTCCACATCATATTCCAACTCCCAGAATATTAAAGGAAGACAATAAAGTTCACTACACAAATGTGTGGTCGTTAGTTCAATCTGTTAAACAACCAGAGACAAGAGTTACAATTACACCAGTGAATATAAGAATTGTATGTAAATGCCATCCATTTCACACCGAGGGCTATGAAAGAGGCAACAGCTGTGATGAGGAAAAACATTCCCTTCCACATCACTGGAGATTTAAAAAACCAAGTTAGACAAGAACCTGCCAGGTGAAGGCAAAGTCAGTCCTGCCCTGGCACAAAGGGGTAGCCTAGATGACTTAGAAAATGTTATCCAAACCCTATTTGCTACAGTCATGCATGTGCAACAATTCCCCACTGCAGTACTGACTGTCCAGAACTCAGTGTCTCCTGGCAGATAAGATCATGGTTACTACAGTAACCACGCTGGTTTTCTTTTCTAAGGGATAGACAGAAGAGGGTTTTTTCCCCTCAAACTCTAAGTATGCTCAACTCACATGCTTAAAAACCTGCTGCTGCCAGGCTCTGCAAACTAGCCCTGAACCAGACATTAACAGCAATGTTTGGTCCGGGTGTGGGCAGTGGTGGCACCCTCAGTTCAGAGCTACAGAGCTTAGCACTGCACTCCCAAGAACTTGAAACATAAAAAATAAAAAAGCCTCCACAACTCTCCTCCCTCCAGATGCAATGCTCATGTTTTAAAAATTGCAAATTAAAACCTAACTGAAATAGGTACAGAGACACTTTAAAATTCAAGTCACACATGTAACTTACCCCCCACACTTACCCATATCATTTGAATCTAAGTGTGAGAGCTTGATCTGGCACATATCTCCATTGCTTTACGTTTACATTCTGTAACAGATAAATAAATGTTATTCTTCCTTTGGTAACCCACTACCCCTCTATTAGTACTCATATTGCTGACAGGGAAAGTCTCTAATGCTTCCAATACTCCAGTTCTTATTTGGGAAGACATTACTTGAGAAAATTTCATTTTGAATCATCAGTCTTGTCCTGAAATTGAACTGATGGAGCCTTTAGTCACTCCAGAGGAGCATTAAATGCTCACCAGTAAAAACAAAGGCTTTCTAAACTGGCCCTCACTCTCCAAGTGGGACTCCTATCACAGCACTGATCAACTTAAGAGACCATCCCAAGGATATTCCTATTGCCAAGTAAGTCTGACATTTTGTGTGAATTTATTGGTGCCTGGTTTTACGCCTTGTATCCCATTTTCATTGCCATATGTAAAACTTGGGGGGTTTTTTCCCCCTCTTCTATGAAAGTCTTCCACTGGGATGTGCTTCTTTCTACAGGGCACATCTAACAGGATCACAAACACCTTTTCACCAGCACATAGTTTTCCATCCTATTATATTTATGTCTGCTTGGCTTTCTCTGCCAGCACATTTGTTGAGAAAATAACAGCCCTTGGGGGTAGATATTTTTTATATTTTCTTCATGCCTAAAATAATTGTACCTGCTTATTAAAAACCTCACTGACAGTATGATACAATAACCTTTGTGATTTATTTATCTTTCAGTGAGCTTTAGAGAGAGCTACTGCCTCTTTTCTGACTTTGTACTGTATAGTCCATCATCAAATGCAGTGCTGCACTCTGATGTTTGCAACATACTACAGCAAGAAATTGGTCTTTGAATTACGTTTATTCTGCTCTTATCTAGTTGATTTACTGGTTCCTCAAATATTTGCTTCCTTATACTATCTTAATTGAAGATTCTTCCTGCCTATATTTTCTTTTACTGCTATTCTACAGAGAACAACACTCTCCAAACAGCATATCTTCCACATTTTCTGTGTACACCACCATACCTGTTTTTTTCCATCACTTTAGTCTTTAAAAAAATTCAAGTAAAAGATTTCAAGGGTATCAAAACCAGCTGAATTCTATGATGCATTTTTTCTTTTCCCCAAGGAAGGCCTGCCTTCTGAAGGCACAAGCAAAACATAGGCAGTAAGGAATCTCCTTAAGGTCCTTTTGTCCCTGTCTTTTTCTTGTCCAGTATTTTTTTGATAACTTGGCATGCAAGACAAAGGACCTACTAGTTGTGGCTTTGTTTATATTTTCCAGTAGACATGCCTGAAAACATGGCCAAAACCTCACTAGTTCCTGCCATTCTAGCTTGGAGTGATTCAACCGTAATCAACATTCCACTGGTATGGTGCAGATCAACATCTGGCCCCTCCAGCTTCCCAAAGCAATGTTTGATACACCCAAAATCAAGAAGTTTAGCCTTCCTGTGGTGTCAAAAAGGCACTTGTTCCCTCTGTATGGGGTATCAGAAACATGCTGACTGATGACACTGGTGGATAGGCTCACTACGAAGCAGCTCCTTCACTCTGTGCCTTGCTTCTGAGAGATGAATAGTACCTACTGTAGTGAGTTCCTGGAACTGACAAGGTGGGCTGGTCCCAGCATCATTCCACATCTGCTGTCCGGATCAGCCTCGGGGGGGCACTGGTACTTTTTGGAAAAGGCTGCTGATTCCAGACCTCCGCCCTGCAGTGGTCTCAGTTGAGTGCTGAGGCTCTCCCAGAAACCAGCTTGGAAAGCAGGAAGAGCCCCAGCAGACTGGAACAGCAGAGGCAAGGTTTTGCCAAACAAACAATGAAGCTCTGCTAGCTCAGCCTCACTATCAGTTGGATCTGTACCTGTGAATGAAAAGCAGATGAAAAGATCTAAAAATTTAATCTGTTGGGCTGTGTTTGTTTTTTCTATCAGGTAACTGGAGTAAGGGATCTCTCATCACAGACCAGACTAACAACCCAAAATTGTAAGTAAGCAGTACCAAAAAACACAACAGAAAAGGTACAGGTTCTTCCAGAAAAATACTAAACAGAAGAGGCAATTTTTAAATAGAGAAGAGGCGAACACACATAGGGCTGGTACAATTCAAGGACAACAACTAAGAACTTCACTTTATGCTCTTTCCTGTTCCAATCTCTTACATAAAGTAGTATTTATTGGCAAGGATTTACACAGATAGATTTTAAGCATTCCTTTAATTGGTTTAACCCTTCCTGATTTTTGTATCTTTCAGTGTCTCCCATTTATCCTCCAAAGAGGGAAGGGAAATGGAGCACCTGATTATCTCCTCACAATATCTCAGTACATGGCATGGCACTGGTTCTTTTCTAGTAACAATAAAGTTTCCTGGGGCTCCTAACACATTTGTAGCCCAATTTTGAAGCCTCCTTTTTCACACACACACACACACACACACACAAAGTCATCCAGTTAGAAGGGACTTTAGCCCTTGACAACAAAAGAAGTTCTCAGCTTTCCTTTCCTGATGTGTGCGGAAACAGAGCAATGTCTTGTTGGATTTTTTTTTTTAATTACATCCAAAGAAGGTGACTAATAATGACCACAAATAGGAAATCTTTGCCTAAAGTTGCTAATAATATTCTATCATCTTATCTTTAAATTCTTCTTTGTGGATTAGCGATGTTAATAATTATGAATCCCCCCCGCTTCATTTTATCTAGTATGGTAACATAATCGAATTTATCCTGCTCTAAACTCTCTATAGCAAATCCTCTCTTTAAAGCCCTTGTTCAACGTCCTCCCTCATTTTAATTTCCTTTGCTACTGCTTATTATACTAAAGCCTGGCATCTGAAAACTGAACTGTAGAGTTAACCATTTTTTCAGCACAGGCTGTACCTATTCTTTCTGGATATTAATGCTTTAAGTGTATTTTTAAACACCAGGCTGCCTGCAGTGAAATGCCTTGCATTCCTATTGTGTTACTGTAAATACCATTATTATGAAGAAATGATTGACTTTGTTTGATGCACTGTTCAAATAGTCTGCAGAGATATCTGTGGTGCCAGTATCATTGCTGTGCTTTAATTACAATTTTAATCATCCATGATCTTTCATTTGTTTGTGCTGTAAGCTAATGATTTTTTTCTATCACAAAACACTGAAACAATGTCTTAGCATTATTATTTTGTATTATTAAGTAGATTTGCACTACACTCCTGCTCACTCACTCTGCTAGATCCTCAGTTTCCAATGCTGCTCCTAAAAACCCACCTTCTAATGGTGCATCCTAAAAGCCCTGCTGTATTCACAGTGATAGTGGATCAAGGGTTGGACTTGATGATCTCAGAGGTCGTTTCCAACCTGGCTGATTCTATGATCCTAAAACCCATCTGATTTCTTCTGCCTCCCATCCTCTACACATAACCAGGGCATTTGATGACTTGTTTAGGTTTGGACTTGGTAACAAGCACTTACCTATCTACCTGTAGGGCAGCAGAACAATTCAGTACACCCCACAATCAGGGTCTCACTTTGGACACCTGTCAAACCCTTTCCTTGCTCTGTGGCCACTAATCCACATCAGATGTCCTTCACAGCTCACAGCAGACTACACCCTTTTCTTTCAGGTCTTCAAGTTCCCACAAGAGAAGAGATGTAAGAGCAAGAAACCCAAATACCTGTGATGTGTCTCTGCCTTTAATGCTACTCCTGTATCTTTGACAGGCAGATACAGGAGAACTTGCTCTGCTCTGCCACCTGAACACCTGTAGTCCCATAATGTGGCACCAGTCCTGAGACAGTAACTGCAGGTGAGCAGTGGATGATACCTGTTTGGTGCAATGCACCTCTTTCACCACACAATGAGCTCACCTCAGGCTGCAGCAGAGAACGCAAGACTCAGCTGCAAAGGACCAACATGTTACTCAGTTTCTGAGGTCACTTCAAGTCCCCTAAAGGCTGTGCCAGAGGCTACAGGCACTCTCACCCTGACTGTGGGCACAGCAAGGTGTCATCCCCAGATGTGCCCAGGTGACTGTCATTACCTTGCAACAGATAGGGGATCTACCTGGCTAACCAAGCTTATCCTAGTATAAGCTTATAGCTTTATTTCTAATTAAATTCCAAGGCATGCAACGGGAAACACTGAAGCCCTATTAGCAGCTATCCTCAGTGAAACAGAAGACCTTGTAACAGCATATTGTGTGTAGCTATAAGCCACTGAACTATGGACAGTCAAAAACAGCAGAAAACACTGAGGTTTTTAGGATTTGCTGTATTAGTTCCTCAGAAGGAGATTCACTGATAGGTTTTGACAAAAACTGTCCTTCCCTGAATATAAATGTCATGATGCAATGAACAAATGGATCCCTGCTAACGCAGACTTACAGGGGCAGGCAGTGAGGCCACCGGAGTCTCACTGCAAAGGCACAGGAGAGGAATCTGCAGCAGCTCTACTCTAACATTTGAGGGCTCAGTGTTCACAGTGCCTGAACATAAGCAGGTGCATGTGTTCATCTGCAACTTCAATAACACCTTTGGGTAGATTAAAAATCAGCCTAATAAGAATGTGTCTCAAGTCTGAGTAGAGAAAATCTGGAACAGGACTTACAACTCTTGCTGGGCTGAGCCTACTGTTCCCCACAGCCTTAACTCTGTCAAGGATGTGAAGGACTCGCTAGCCCTTTACCAGATCTCTGCTGCAGCAGGCAGGCTGCACCTGAGCAAGGGGAGCATGACTGATTGTAGGAAACGATACCAGGGCTGCAGAACCCGACCCCTCTGTCTGCTCAGCCACCTGCGAGAAGTTCTGTCTCACCTACTCCTGCTCATCTGAGAAGTCAGGGCTAAAAAATAACTCTCCACCTGATTTTCTTCATCAGTCTTGGGATGTCTATGCACCCTAGAGAGCCTGCAGGTCATCTCCAGGAGAAATCTCACTTAGGAATATCACTTAGAAACAATTAAAGAGAGGCTTAAGCTGTGATGCTGGATTCATTTTTTAAAAAAATCCCTAAGCATGGCAGGTATTTGGGTATTGGTTGTTAGTTCATATGTGTACCTGGAAATGCTGCAAATCTGTGTGATTTTTCTTTTTCTGCTTCTATAATTTCGATGAGCAGGCATTAGACATGCTGCGATGTCACTTCATATTCTGCTTTTCTGCTTTTATCTATTTTGTGGATTTACATTTCTTAGCTGCATGTGAAGGGTTTCTCATCCTCCAGCAGGCTGCTGGCAGCTGCCTGCCCTCTCCTGGCAGCCTGGGGCTGCAGAGAAGGGACTTGCCCATCAGGAGCCGGCTTCATGCAGAGGCAGGGACCCAAAGCATATCCACACAAAGGTTTTCACAGGCTGCAGAGCGTGCCAGAGTTTTCCAGTGATGCATTAATCTTCCGATTTGAACTGTGCCAAAATACTATACTTTCAAGTGTATCTGAAATAACAGAAATATTGCAGCAACTGTAAAGCACAAAAGAATAGAATCAGAGCAAGGGGAGAGGGGCTTTTTTGGTCAGTAGCTCTTGTATTTTATATCCAACAGCAAAAACAGTAGCCATTTCCAGAACAGCCCTACTAGTGATGTAAATACACCAAGTGAAGTACACCCACCAGAGCTAAATAATGGTCTTCAGACAGCTATAAGGAAAGCATTAAACTAGGGCTAAACACACTGAATGTGTCTTCATCTGTCATGGGGAGCAGATGCCAGAGTGACCTGAACAAAGCAGAAGGTGCAGGATGGAATAAAGATCTCACTGCCACCAAAACCTGAGACAAGATCATCATCTGCCTTCTTTTAGTTTGAAGCCATCACCTCTTGTCCTGTCACAATAGGCCCTGGTAAAATGTCTGTTCCCAGCCTACTTTACAGGCCCCCTTTATGTACTGGAATGCCACGGTGAGGTCTCCACAGGGGACCTCTCTTCTCCAGACTGAACAATCCCAAATCTCTTAGCCTGTCCTCATAGGACAGGCTCCCTTAGTGGCTCTTTCAAGCTTTCCTGGGAAATGCTGTTCTCCAGCATTCCTTCCAAGTGATAGCAAAGCTGAATCACATAGGCCTTCTAAGCAATGACTACTAGCTTCCTAAGAGTCCTGCCATTCCTTTTAAAGGCCAGAACAATTAGCACCTAAATCATCAACCTCTATGCTGAATGCTATACTTGTGAGAGCTGTGCACTCCTCAGCTCTCATTTCCCACTGCCTATCCAAAAAGATGTTATCATTCACACTACAAGGTCAAATTCACATATCATTCTCAATCAGCTTAACTTCACAGTGGTTTTGCCAGAGAACAGCCTGTGCATCTTTACTGACAATAGGGCCAGAGCGGAAAGAGGCTGATTTAGAGCAACCCTTGTCTGTCTTTTGCATCACACTGTCTTTGTTTTCAGAGAATCATAGCACGGCTTGGGTTGGAAGGGACCTTAAAGATCATCTCCTTCCAACCCCCCTGCTATGGGCAAGGGACACCTTCCACTAGACCAGGTTGCTCAGAGCCCCATCCAACCCCACCCCACTTCCAGGGACGGGGCATCCACAGCTTCGCTGGGCAACCAGTGCCAGTGTCTGACCACCTTCACAGTAAAGAATTTCTTCCTAATATCTAATGTAAGCCTGTCTTCTTTTCTACAGAGGTTGTGCTTTTGCATTAAATACTGTCTTCCTTTTAACACTACTCAGCTGGATTTAGCTCTGTATAAAATGGTTACTGCCTTAAAAATAATTGTATAAAAAACAGCAGTAGCCAATGCTTAGGAGTGATATGTCATCATCCTCTTTTCTCCTCAGTGAGACATGAAGTAAAAGTCAACTCAGGCACAGGTAAAATGCTGGCACCAGTCCCCTAGCAGGGAGAGGAGGGAATGCTCCCCTGGAACTAGTGTAGAACAGGGGCAGATATGGGGATGGAACAGAGCACAGCTTACATACCCTCACCCTGTCTGCCATGTTTTGCCCACACCACCTGAATGCCCACACCTCTGCTTTGAGCCCCTTTGTCTTCTGGGAGTAGACAGCCTCAAGTCTCCTAGCTCTGTCATTTACATAAGACTGTCCACAGCCTTGGGAAACAAGAAACCAATATGAAATATTATGCTTTAGAACTTGCATAGGGTTCAGCTGGCTGAGGGCAAGCTTCAGAGCCTGCTCCAAAGACTGTGAAGCTGATGGTAATGCAGAGACTCCCCTTGACTTCAGAGAGATGAAGTCCCAAGGGAAGAGCAAGGGAAGCTGATCACTGACCCTGCCTTGCAGCACAGTCTGAGCAAGAGAGCTCTACTACAAATCTCTTTGGTGGATCAAGCTACAACTGAGTCCCCTGATGCTGCAGATAATACAGGAAAGGTGAACATGAGGTCTGGGTCTCCCAGGATTTTTTGTTGCTTGGATTTTGCTGGAAGCTGATGTTATGCAGAGACTTCTTTGCTGATCTGCTTTTGCCCAAGTGTTTGTGCTTCGAAGTCACTTAATTCAGTTAACAAACAAATTCCAAACTCACACAAAATCTTGGCATTTCAGAGCATTCCCGTGCTCATTTGTATCCTCCTTGCTAATATTTACCCATTTCCTTCCCCCTGTCCCCAGCCACTTCACTGCTAAAGCTTTCTCATCAGATTCTTTCCTTGGGCTTTAGGCGCACAAACAAGCAGCATCCTTTCTTGTTCCCCCCACAGAAAAAAAACCAGGATATAAAGGACAAACTGCAGTGCTGATACAAATATCAAATTAGCAACAACAAACAGGAGCAAACCCCTTTGTATACAAGTTTTTATGGCAGATCCCAGGGACAAAACAGCATCATGTCTTTCTCACCCCACACACCTTTCCAGGTTTCATTAACAGTGTTAGTTTTACAGTCCCTGACTGAAGAACTGGGCCCTGAGCATGCTGGCAATCAGGTGTACACTGAGAGAAAAGCAAAGGAGGAGATCACACCCCATTGAGGAGTTTAATCATCAAAATTCTAATAATTATGTAGATGGAGGCTCTCCTTCCCTGCTGAGGTGGGCTAAGGAGGTACCTAAAAAGAAAGAAAAAACAAACAAACAAAAAAAAAAAAAACCCCCCCAAAAAAAAAAAAACCCTGTTCACAGAATGTTATTCATGCTAGCCTAACATCTGTTACTTTTTAAGTAGGTGTTTAAAGAAGGTTGTCAGGCCACAGTTACCCTTTATTAAAATCCTGTAGGTCGATATGGGAATAACTACCCTTTATTGAACAGATAAATTATACATACTAACAAAAATTCATCATAAATTAAAAGTCAGAGGCTCTTTTCTTCAGCTCTCACAGTATCTTTTAGCATACTGTGTAATACCCAGCACGTGTGGTTTCCATTATAGAAAAAATGGTTTGTTGACTGTGACAGGCTATAATTAGACTCTAATACAAAGCAGGGCCAGTGTAACACTCAGTGTTTATGCACCGTGCATCACAATGGGATCTCAGTCTTGTTGCCTGTTCCTTGTGCCTGCTGTAATGACCATCAATAACAGGAATGGGTAAAAGCTCTCTTCTTTGCATGTAGTCAGCCTATGGGTTCCACAAAAAGGAAGTGATGTTACACTGATCACACCAAACATGAATGGAGCTAAAAAATTAGCTTCTCTCTGACACTGTATTTGGTCATGACCTCTGGCATGCAACAATTCAAAGAGAGGAGAATTTACAAAGTCACACTGGAGAAAGCTCAACTTAGCTGTGTATTCTCTGAACTGGAGGGTACAAGAGGCTGCAGAGCCAACACAGGACGTGTTTAAAGATACCTGCATATGTAAGGAAGCACAGGCTCATGAGGTGCTATCTGAGCTATTCTGATATCTTCTGGTGAAGAAGCTGACAAGGAAAGGACTCTCCGGGGCCTGTCACAGCATCTGTGCTAGCAAATAGTCATTGGTGACAGAGCCATGTGTCAAGCAGCATGAATGCTCTGGAAGGCCATTTCCCATGTCTGACTTGCTTAGCTTGCCTCTGCAAGCAGCTCCCATTCAGATGCTGTGATAAAGCAGGTTTCTTATTTGCATTTTCCAAAACAGGCTGATGGTTTGTTTGCTGTTATAAAAATCTCTTCTATGACCTTGGGTGGAGAAAACCCTCAAGCTACTTCTGCTATTTGACATGAATTGGAAGTTTCTGCAGCTTTAAGCCCATACAACTCAGTGGCAGCTGCCCAGTGTCTCCCAGGTTTTAGGTCCAGGAACTCACCCTTTCAAGCAAACCAGTTTGATATTAAAAACCCCACGGTATAGGTAGAAATAGAACACTGTCTGTGTCTAATTACTGTTCCTGTGCTGCCCCAACAATTAAGAGCAATCCAAAATGATCTGTGGGCTGTCACCCTCATGCCCTGACTGTGTGCTCCAAAGTGTTGATTTCACTATCAGGGGGACACATGGCACATCAGAAAACAAAGACCCCTATTTTTTCCAAGGTAGACTGCTTGTGAAAGCCCATGCAGCAGCTTGTTACAGCCTGTGTCACTGAAAATGCTGCCAGACATTCAAAAGAGACAAGTGAAGATCTGAAAGATCTGCAGAAAATAAAGCCAATCACCAGGGCTAGGATTTTCCAAGAGAAATTAAGTGGGACAACCTTACCGAAGAGTAGACCTAAAATACTGTGAATATTGCTGTCTTGCTGTGACCATATTAATTTTAACGTCACTTAGAATAGACCTGACAACCCCATATGTGATCCAGAATAGCTTCATACAATGCAGGACTCTTTTATTCATTTCCATTAAGAAGATTTTCTGCCTTACACAGCCTAACCGCAGGCAAGGTACAGTGTTAATGAGAGGGGGTCTGAGTGAAGGGCTGAGGCTCCCAAGCACAGACGTCAGGCATGAACAAGCAGAGCTGAGTGTCATGGACACAGTGCCTTGTAGGAGGATGTACCAGATGTGTTTTCTATTGAAAAACCTACCCTCTTTGTTCAAGGAAATCTTAAGTGGTTTCATTTCTCTGCTGCAAACAATTCACTTCCTCCTTCTTCTAGCAGAAGGGAGACGAGGGGATTTTAGGCAGAGCATTAACCCCAGAGAGAGGCCACCTCTGAAACACACCTACATACACCAGTCACTCCTGGCTGCCTCAGAAATGCTGGTTTGCTGCCTGACCTATTTCTGGCTTCAGCAAAGGAGAAGAAAAACAACACACCATTGATTTTGCAAGCAGTTGTTCTGCAGAATAAACCAGTCCAAACCCCATGTTTATTTTGCTTCCTGGGGATCTGTCAGAGAGGTCATTGGAGAAGTTAGAGATTTAGAACAGGAGATAAAGAGAAGTTGTTTTCAGTTCAAGAGGTTTATGCTTCCTAAAGCTACCTACCTGCCTCAGATTCCCCCTTCTTACAAGAGCTTGGCAGAAAAATAAATCTTATAAATGCCAAAATCCGTGAATTACAAAGTGGCTCTGATTCCCCAAAGGAATGGGGTAGAGCAAGCTCTTAAAGACTGATGATAAATGATAACCCTCCACACAGGCTCTCAGTATGAAACATGGCCAAAAACATCCTTCTTTCTCAACAGTACCTTCCCCTGCCCTCACTGCTGCCCCAGCCCAGCCGGATTTCCTTTCTGCTGCCACACAGGGATGAGTCCTCCCTTTGTCCATCCTGCAGCAGCTAGGATGTCCCCCTAGACAACCAGAAAGCTGCTCTTTGCTAACTATTTAGAGAAAAGCTTCCCTGAGCCCCTGGATAGGTAACCAAATGGAAATTTCCTGCAACAGCAATATTTTTGCCCAGCTGAAGACCCTGTGCAGGGAAAAATGCTGCATGGGAAGCAGGGAGGTACGTCTGACCTCTGCAGAGCCCAGCTGCAAACCTCCATCCACACTGGATGTAGGTCTGTCTCCAGGGGGGGCTTGGGCAGGCAGTGGGAAGCAGACATAATTTCTGGCAGGTTTCAGTCAAAGGCTCTAATTTTTAGCACTTGGGCTTGTGACGGGTAGAGGCAGTAAAGCAAAGGCTGTCTAAGATGCAGCTTCCCAGGCAGGTGCAGCGCTGCAGGGGACTGGTTTTACATCAGGTGTCACTTGTTAGGGTCTCCTGCATTAGCTGAGAATCACAGCACTGGCGACAGTCACCTCAGAAAGAAAACAGGTGACATCTGCCCACGCAGAGCAAAGTGAAACAGGAAGCTGGAGGCAACACCATGACAACACCCAGCAGCTAACTTCTTTTTTTTCAGCACAAGATGCATGCAAGACTAGCCAGGCTGGGTAAGAGATCTTTCCACTGCCCTTCCCTGTCACTGACAGTAGCCACCTCATAGAATCACAGAATATCTTGAGTTGAAAAGGACCCACAAGGATCATCAAGTCCAACTCCTGGCTGAGGATGAAACAACCCCAAAAATCACATCATGTGTCTCAAAGACTGAGAAAGCACATAGCAGGGTTTCCCCACAATATGTTATCTGAGGATTTCAGGAACTGAAAGGTCCCTCCAAGACTTGCAGCAGAGGGTTGGAAATGCCAGTGTGCCCACACAAGTTCTGTGCTAGAAAGCAAGGAAGTAAAATGCCCTTTGAGGTTGGTCCAAGAAGAAAAGGCAAGGTTCACGACTACAAAGAGGCCTTGTGAAATGGCCCTGTGATAAGAGTTCCTCCAGGAGGTGTGCAGGAGAGACAGGCACCAGGGCAAGTATAATTGCTGCTCACCCAGTGCCTTGCCCAGCAAGTCTCCCAGCTGTAGCAGATGCAGGTGATTATGTTCTGTGATTCTGTGATTCTATGTGTCTCAGAGGGCACACACAGGAGAGGGAGCTGCAGGACACACTGCTTCTGTTCCCATGTCTGCCTCAGGAACATCAGCCCAGACACCATCATCTCTCCATGGTTAACACAAGGAAGCTGGAAAGGAGCAGGAAAAAGTTGATCAATTTGTGATGAAAGAGACTGTAAATCATGCATGCAAGAGACATGGTGATGGGACAATCAGCTGTCATTAATGAAGTCCTGGATAAGAAAGATGAGGAAGCAAACACTGCACTCTCACCTGGCTTCTGCAATTATGCACCCAGAAGCATTAAGTGTAATTAGACAGAGACACCTATTTTTGGAGTTAGAAGGATACAGCAAGAGTGCCTAAAGATCAGATCCTTCTAAAAGAGACTGGGGAGAGGGGCTACAGAGAGCAAATGCACTGCCTGGAAAGCACCAGCCCTGGTTTGCTATGCTCTCCTGACCACTGCCAGTAGGACATTTTCCACCTGGGGGTCACTGCAGCACTGGGAGAATCCACAAGTTTCGGCAGCAGAATAACTGAAGATTTCGTAATTCAGGGCTTTTTCCCATGCCTGAGGACAAACTGCCTGATTGGCATCTTGCAGTTACACCTGAGCTATCAGATGTGTTTGGTATTCTGAGAGGAGAGGAAGAACTTCAGAGGGGCTGGAGAAACAACAGTTTCTCCCTTGCCAGAGGCTGTGTCTGCCAGTAAGGAGACAAAAGAACATCCAAGCTGAAAACAAGGCAGCTAGGTGGGAAATTCCCCTCATTATAAGTATAAAGAGCATTTTCCTACTAGGAAAAGTGATACAAAACGTCCTCATCTCCTAAACAGATTTTTTTTTTTCCTCAGTAATTCAGACTAGAAACTCCTTCAAATATTCCCCCCTCAGAAACTGGAGCTGTAAAATCTACAAAGGGATGATGCATTTCACCTGGGAATGTAAGAAACCTGGGAAAAGGGACTCTAGGAGAGAAGAGAACCATCCTTAAGTGCTTCCCTTTTGAAAAGCTAGTTGCACATAATCCCAGTCTGACCACACGTTTTGGGGAGGCCTTAGTCACAGGTGGTTTATACTTGCTCAGTAGACCTCAGAGGCTTTCTCAGTTGATGCCAAAGCAACTTCTCACATGTGTTACACAGGGAAGTAATCTGTCTGTAGCAGTGGTCTAACTTTGTCATTGTTGCTGTGCAATATCCATGGGAAGCCACTTAAGGAACTGGTAAGCGACCAAGATCTGAAGAGTCTCTGGGTGGCTACTGTCACATTTCCTTTGTGACCAACCAGCCTGTCATGGCACAGTCATGACCCATGTCCCAGAAATACAAGCTATGCCCAGATGTGCATAGGGTAACAATTCACTTCTCACTTCCCTGGGTGAAATGAAACAAGGGGTGCCTTGGGGACCTTTCATGCTGTGGGTGTAATTCACACCACATACTACCCCTTCCAAATCCCAGGCAGTTCTCACCCCACCTGGGGTTCTTATGCCTCCCTCAAACCTCATCAGTCAACAGAGTTCTTACATGGTGACTAAGAGCCAACCAGTTTCTCAAGCTGTGCCAGGATTGTTGCGGCAGTTCCCATGTAGGGCAGAAGGACCCTAGAGACTCTTTCATGTCTGCATCCTGTAGCAAAAACCTATCTGTGAAGTGATAAGATGAGAAAGTTGTTATCAGTCACTTCCATGGCTGCAGATATTGCCTGCCCAGCACTGTGGTTGCTTTTTCTCTGGAGCTCACAAAGGCTACAAGGCTATTTTTTTCCTTGGGATTGAAAATAAATCACTCCAATCAGTTGCTTTTCTTGAGGTGCTACAAAACAAACTACAGTGGAAATGTTATCACTGGTAACAGATTTAGCCTGCAGGACCATGTGTTCATTCAAATTTTAACACTTGAAAATAGTTTCTGGTAGCACCATGTAAATACAAGGTAGGGCCAGCACAAGCAGGCACAAATTGCGTGAAGTTATATGTCTTGAAGTAACTTATTTCTGCCTCTAACAGCTACTGATGAAACCCTGCCTTGTTTCTTCTCTGTGCCCCCTGTGCATTCAGGACATTGGAGTGACTTGGAGAAGGAAAAGCATGCAAGGAGACAATAACACCTTAATGATCACACTGTTGCCTCTCTATGACACCTACCTGCCACACAAATATCTGCGAGGAATAAAACATTTACTGTCTTGACAAACAGATTGTGCCTGATTCCCACCACTGCCAGAATTCTAGCAGTGCCTAAGAGCCCAGAGATGCCATCATTGCACTCCTGGTCGCCTTGCTACCTTTGCAACCTGCTGATACAGGCTTGATGAGACAGCAAAAGGGAGGTTGAATCCACTTCTTTCTCAAAAAAAAATAAAAAAAAAATTCTGAAAGTTGTATAAATAAACCAACTGCGAGGGAAGAAAACAGTTGCACAAGAGAGGTTTTTCTCTGCTTAAAATTCAAAGCCTGCGTCTGCATGCCAGAGGTAGATACACCATGAGCAGCAGCAACCTCCCTGCTTTGCTCTCTGAGTGCCCTGGCAGTGGCTGCAGGAGGAGATTCTGCCACACTCACTCTGGAACCACTGCCTGCAGGGAATGGCTGGAGTCTGCTCCTCATGGGCTCTCAGGCTGTCCGGAACTGAACAGATTTAAGCCATGTCTCTGGCAGAAGCTATCATTCCTCCAAGTGTCAAGGCCGTGCCCTGCAAGACTATCACAACCTCTCAAATAATAGGTTTTTCCTCCTCTTCCCCTGTCCACAAAAAGGACACTTTCCTAAAATACAGATTCTTTCCTAAAATACTCAGCTGTAGTCCAGCCTGGCACAAACCAGCTCAGACCATACAGTTAAATCACGCTGAATTTAAAACAATCTGAGAGCAGGATCCAGTAAGTAGTAATCAAAAAACCCTTAAAATAGGGCCACTGAACAACAAAATGAAATCAGATGATGCCTTTATACAGGCTGAGGCCAAGCAAGAACCAGGGAAACCAAGCCAGCACAGAAGAGATGCTGAGTCCTACCTTGTCAGAGCTTAGAAGGAAAGCAGGGAGTTGGGGAGACCAAGAGTTGCCTTTGCAAGGAAAAAGGTTTCAGCACACAAAGCAAGGTGTGCTCAGAAATACAAGGTTTTCTCCCCACTCCCAGCTAACAAAGGGCTACTGATCAAGGAAAACAGGAGATCTCTCCTAGCATTTCCCAACTGCATCTAGTGGGATAAGTATTCCTCACACCACGATTTTTTTGCCCATGCTCCATATTTCCAACCAACTGTGCTGTCTTGTATAGCCAGATGAAGTCCAAGGGCTGCCCTGTAAAAGTGTTATCTTTAGGGACATAATGACATGAGAAGAGGGAAGGGGAGAAGCAACAACATGAAAGACTGACTGGCAGGGCCCAGAACAAGTTTTTAGGCATGGCATTTAGGAAAATTCTATTTCTGATGTGAAGTAAACTAGATCTAGATATAAAAAAAAGGTAGGGAAGCCCTCAGCACCAGTCTTGAGGCTGGCTTTTTGAAGAAACCAGCTTTTAAGGCCATGGACTCATGTGCCAGGTGGCACATCTATTTCAACGGAATCCTCACCACAGGCAGGCTTCTAGCTAAATTTGTGCAAAAAAAAACCCCCAAAACCACAATAAAACACTAAACAAAACCAAACCAACCCCGAACCCACACATGCAGCCTTGTACATGTACATGGAGGAAAAACTGTTACAAATGCAAAGGCTTGTCATTTTATATCTTCCATAAAACAGAGATTCTTTCATAACCCACAAACATAAGGAATTAGGGAAATTATAGGTCTGTATTACAAAAAACACCTCCAAGATCGTCAAGTCCAACCTTTGACTGAAAACCACCATGCCCACTAAACCATATTTTGAAGTGCCACATCTACTCAGTTTTTGAACACTTCCAGGGGTGGTGATTCCACCACTTCCCTGGGGAACCTGTTCCAACACTCAAGAACTCTTTCAGTGAAGAAATTTTTCGTAACATCCAAATTGAACTTCCCCTGGTGCAACTTGAGGCCATTTCCCCTTGTCCTGTCACTAGGTGCCTGAGGGAAGAGGCCGATTTGTGTGAGTCAGAGTGGCTCTGTACAGGCAAAGTATTTGGTTTTAAGTATCCTACATTCAAAGCATTAATGGCAACACTAGGTCATCAAGAGACATATTAGCTGTAATACAGCTACAGTCCCATAGTATCATCCCAAATATTTACTGAAAGTTGTGTTTTTAGGTACATTTTATTTCTTTTTAACATTTAACAAAAGACGCTACTGCAAAAGCTAGAGGGGAAGAGAGACTGGCCACAGTCCTCTCCTCTCCAGGCTGTTCCTGCAGTCAGCAGGGAATTGCCACACTTACCCACGTCTGTATTTAACGCTTCAGTCATTCTTCACACTCCTGTGCAGGAGATGCCAAGGCTTACAGACAGGTCTAGCAGCAGGTACACCAGGACCCCAGCACGCTGTGAAGGAATACAAACACTAGCTAATTAAATCTATTGTTAAAACAATTTGTTTCTTGCTGGGGCCGAGTTCATCCGACAGCATTTAAACAAGACAGGTTTCATTTCTGAGGCCAGACTGCCATCTTCACTCAGGAGCTCCTCACCCCAGTCATTTTAGATTTAAAGTGCAGATAGCAGCAGAGAAAGAACAGAAAAATAAAAACTCAAGGCCAAAACTCTGAACTCTTCTTAAAGAGGAGTAGAGTTCAGTGGGAATTTCCATGATTTAGCCATGATTTAGGCAGCACTTGGAACAAACAACAGTGGTGAGCAGTGAGATCCGCAGCACAAAAATCATAAAGGTCTATTTCCAAGGAACACCTGCCCCCAAGAGGGCACTGTGATATTATGTATTACTCTTGTCTTGGGCACTGTGATATTATATATATTTCATGGCTTGGGAACACCCACTGTCCAAGCAGTGGGGTGAAGGCACACCATCCCTCCCTTCCTCCCTCCCAGCCCAGCTTCCCACTCTGCAGCCACTGCCAGCACAGCGAGGGGAACACCTGGCTTCTGCCTTCAATGGATTCAGTTCCCTTTTAGGGAAACATGCAAGCAGAAAAGTAGCAAAAATTCCATTTGCTGGAAAGCAGAGCAACAAATGTAAAGCAGGAGCTGCTGCTACTGGTGTGAGCAGGTCCATACTTGCTGCCCACCCAAACCACCCATCCCTTTGCAGCTGCCTGTGATAATCCTTGGTTTGCCTTGGCGGTTTTCCTCTCGGGGGTCATAGCTAGTTTCTTGCTTGATTTCTCAGACAGTTTCAGCTTCAAATACCATAAAAGCCTGTGCAGGGAGATGCAGAATGGAGTAAACAGATGGAGTCTGTTCCGGAAACAGACCTTCAGACCTTGTCAGCTGCCTCCAGCCGTGTTCCTAAAGTGCCTGCCTGACACCCTTCCTCTTTGATATGCACACACCAACTATCTGGTCCAAGATTACCTCCTTCTGCCACTTAGAATGTACCTTTAAGAATTTGTCCTTATTGTCTTCCAAACCTCAGTCTGAACTTTCTCATCAAACTTGACAGCTCTGAAGCTCTTTGGTTTGCTAGCCTATAACTCCAGTCCTCCCAGTCTCTCCATACAATACTGGCTCATCTAGGGCTAACCAGATCTGTGGGAGTAGCCACCTCAGGGTTTGGTTGAGCATCTTCAGAAAAGGTTTTAGAACATGACTCCACAGCACCTTGTGAAATCAGCCTCTGACAACATCCGTACCATTCAAAAGCATTTCAACCAGTGCTTCGCAACTATACCACTTTGCCATCAACTTTCCAACCCTGTGTACCATAGGCTGTCATATCTTAATTACAGGCCAGATTCTGCAGTCCTTAATTGGCCACTAATTAATTACAACAAGTGCCAGACAGCTAAATTTCTTCCTGAATACAGAATGCTCTCCTCAGGAAGACATTTAAGTACTTTTCATTTGGGATAGTTAACCACAAAAGGCTTACCTGCTTTTCTAAATTGTATTTGGATTTAACAGACATTACTTGCTGTGGTAAGAAAAGCTTCTCACTTCCTAACTTTTCTCATCACCACCCATGTCCAATTCCAAGAGGTATTTACTGTGGCTTTTGAAAGCTTTGCCTTGCATAAATCCTCACCTGAAGCCCTCTCCCTCCTGTCCGACAGCCAGCTATGATGGAACACCAGCTAGCTCTGCCTGGGAACAGACAGCAGGCACACAAACACAGATAAGCAAGTCACCAGCAGTGGCAGGCATGTAACCTTTCAGCTATAGGAAGAGATTTGTGGATGCTGAAGCAAAAAGGAGAGCAGAGAGATATTCCCTACTTTCAGGAAAAGTACAGATGGAACCCACACCCTCTTTGCTGGATGTCCAATGCCAAGAAGGATCTCAGTAGGCTCCCTGGGCTTTCTCCCCAGCCTTGAGGAGGGGCAGGAAGAGCAAGTTTAGTGCTTCTCTCGACCCAGCAGCCTGTCAGTGCTGCTCAACCCTTTCCTTTGGCTTGGGAGGATGTTTGGAGGATCTCCCTGGTAAACCACTCAGGAATCAGCCACTTGAAGGCCAAGCCAAGTGTCTGCAGTATGGGCCAAGAGAGAAATAGCTTCCCAGCTTTCGGAAGGGAGGTGGTGGGAAGGAGCCATCTGAACAAAGACACAGGGAGACCAACACATCCAGCCAGGAAAGGGTGTGGCAAGCTCTGAGACCAAGTCCTCCTCTCTGCTTCCCTCTCTTCCCAGCCATGCCTACTCCTCTCAGCAGGCATTCCAGCACCAAAAAGTAAAGCTTGCTTCCCTACACAGATGGTTTTCTATAGCTCTGACAAGCAGGCATGACTTTCCACTTACCACAAGGATGGAGACATATGATCTCACTTTACTTCCTCTTTCCATAAGAATTTTGGTGTAAAGCTTCTCAAAAACAAACTTGCCAGAAGAACCTTCCTTCTCCTCCAGAAACACACTTACCAATGCCTGCTTAGCCCCTTTTGTCTCCCACTCCACTCTAGTTTATTGCCTTCAGGTTTGTGATTCCTGCCAGGTGCAGCCTGACGATGCCAGCTGCAAAATCCTGTTTGCAGACCAACTCATTAGCCCGGCTATCTTTCATCTCCTTTGGCACCTATGAGGCACTCACAAGCTGCTCCAAGAGTTGGTGGTATGGCCTATTGCCATACAACTATTCCCTCTGATGGCTTACAAACCCAGTTTATGTCCCTCACACGGTTTAAATTCTTGTTTACATGAAGAGATGTTTCTGGCACATGAGGCATGCCAGCCTCAGGTTTCTCTTTGGTGTCTGTACAATCTTGGTTAATCAAGCAAATATCCACAGAGTTTGCTGTTTGGTGGTGTTTCTCTCATCCTGCTGAATTTCTAGGAGACTTTGTACTAGTTCCACAACCAGCTTCACTAGTTTATTCTGTTTGAAAAGAGGGTAAGGGCAAGATCTGACAGCAAGCAGCTGTGGGGATCACAGCTGCTTCTGAACGCTGGGAATGTGAGGTCCCAAATCTCCTTATCTGCCTAAGGGATAAAAACCCTAACATAGCCCAAATATTTTAAACAGACACCAATCCCTGGAACATGAGAGGAAAAAAGAAAAAGCGAAAGCAACACCTTACCAAGCACAGCTTTCTGACTACCTGCAGCTTTGGTTTCCTCCCTTGCCTGTGCTGCTGTTGCTGCCAGCCAAGAGCCACAAATTTAGGCTGTCATTGCACACATGCACAACTTTTGTCAGATGTTCAGAGGAAAGCTTTCCAGTTAGGTTTGTACCTTTGACTTGCCAGATCTGTTCAACACCAATGTCTAAAATAACCGCACAGACAGCTTGGTTTTGCAGGAAAGGATCTAGGGCAACGACAGCAATTCAGCTCCTGAAGTAGCATGGATTCAGTGGCTTTTCATGGGATCTGCCCTATTTTTCCAGCTGCTCAGATATCACACAGGCCAGCAATCAATTACCTTTAAATAGCTCAGTGAATATTTCTTGGCAAGAAAGCGGCAAATAACATCTCTAGAAAAATGAGAGTACTTGCCAAGTATCATTTTATTTACTGGCTATGCCCTAGCTGGTGAGTGGCTGTACCTGTTACAAGTGAACCTCACCTTGGCTCGTTCCCTTTGGTACTGATACCTAGAGGGTGTAGTATAGCTCCATGGGATTACAGAGTAATTCTCACCTGCAAAATTTTCACCAGCCTTATGCACCTGCAGCATCCAGATGGATGGAAAATAGTGCTGTGAGCAGCACACTTCGTTTCAGGCCAGCGTTCCCTGCGAAAGGAAAACAATCTTATTTTTTAAAAGTAATAAAATCAGCTCCAAGATAAAACATAGAAACTTTTGTTTAAGGTTTCCTTTACCCATTGCTGGCCAGAAGATCTTGGTAACTTCAGCATGGGAAAAACTGTGGCTGCCCTTTTTGCTGTCCATAATGACTTAGTCAAGCAAAAATGTTAACATTATTTTTACTTCTTGTGCAGCAGTTTGCCCATTCCCACATTCACAGGGTGCTAAGCAATAAGGTCTGGTCATGGACTGGCCACAAAGTAGGCACTTAGGAATTCATTGACCAGTCTTGTACATTACAACCCTTGGGCAAAATATTTCTGCGTGTATGGAAACAAAGGTATTTAAAGAAATCTCAAGGGCTCTGTGCAAGTGCAGAGATTGTTCTATACATTGTAACTTACAGCCTCATGGCATAAGGTATAAAAATATGTTTTGTTTTGGCTTCTAGAACGTCTGCATTCACAGGAGTTATATTTTGGTACACTTGTGCCAGCAGGACCTATATTATGCTCAACAGTGTCCGCTCACATGTGAAATCTCTGCCCCAGAGGTGTCAGTCTGTCATCAGATCAATGGCAGGCATCTGAGCCCATGTGGCTGCTCTGCCCTTCTGCCCCACATGCCAGTGGGACTCACGCAACCCTGCCCCAAAGGATTGGGCACAGGACAGGGGACCTCAGGGGTCACGGTTTCACAGGGGAGAGGGAGAAGTTCCCAAAGCATCCAGTGACTCTTTTGTTCACCATACTGCATTTCATTTGCTGCCTCAGTAATTACACTGAGGTTCTGCTGCCTTACTGAAGTTCAGCAAGAGGGCAGCACCCCCAAAAGGGACTGCACAGGCATGTTTTTAGTGAAAAAAAAAAATCTATGGGATGATGCAGACAGGGAAAAAACCCTCCTCTGTTACATCTCCTGGCTTGTGTGGTCCTCTCTAGTCGAAGGTAGCTGTACTCCGTGCAGAAGGCTAGAGACCATCAGCTGCTTTAGCTTCTCAGCAAGGCTGATTTACCTGGAGGGAAAACCTTATGGTGTAATTGTAACACACCCAGGGCCCAGAGAAGGTTAACTGGGAGCTCCTCCTTGTTCTGATGTGAGATGCCCAGCACAGCTTGGTGTTTGGTGATCGGTTCCATGTTGGGCAATACAGGACTCACCTGAATGAACTTACTCAGAGACTTATGCTGAGTTTCAAGTAGGTGAGTTGCTTTTGGAGCACCAGGGAGCTCTCTGGGCACAGCAGCCTGGATGGTCCTTCAGCAGCTACACCCTTTAGCAGAGGGACTAGCTGCATGCCAGACTGATGCACAACCGTGCCACCAGAGTCAGAAACATCCCGTAATGAAAACCCTGACAGTGAGCTCCAATAATTTATACCTCTGCAGACCAGCTCCTCCTGCTCACATACCACATTTACCAGTAATTGCTGCCTGACTTCTAATTGATTTCATTAACAAGAGCAATGGAACAAGTAAGTTCTACAAACATGCTTCAGCTTTGATGCAAAAAATGCACCAGGAAGAGCAGAAGCTCAGCATCTTTTTTATATATGTTGTTACTGAGTACACTACTAAAGTATACTAGTGTGACCTAAATATTTACATCACAGTTAGCAGAGCTTGACGTGCAAGGATTGAAAGCAAAAGAGATTTTTTAGGCCGCATCTTTATACCAACAAATGTTGAGCCAGCAGCCAACAAAGCAAAAATCTGTTTCTCTGAGATCTAAGTACAGCACAGAAAGCTGAGCTCAGCTGTCTTTCCTCCCCCTTGGCCTGACAGTTCCCTACCAAACCAAACCAAAATCTCTCATCCATGCCTCTTGCTGTCTGTCTTTGGAGCTGTTTGCATCAGTCCCAGACCATGCTGTAAGCTCTGGGGCAGGGCACAGTGCAAGGAGTGATGCTTGCAGCCAAGACAGCTGACAGAGCTTCAGCCTGGAACGTACAGGAGGGGGAGCGTTTGCTACGATAGCTGCTTCCTTCCTGGGAAACCAGGGCTTTCTTTCCTGTCTCCTTTAAGCCCTTCAGCCTCCAGGATGCTCCAGCTGCATCTAACTGCACAAGGCTTTTTCTGGGCTCAGAGAAGGGCTTGCTGAGGCTGGAACTGCCCACCTCAGCCAAGCTTGCAGAAAACTTCCCAAAAGTGACCTGCTCCCTCAAGCACATGGAAAATTACCAGAAGTACAGAGCTCCACAACATTATTCCTTACCATTGCAACCTGGTTTGTAGCTGCCACTTCAGTTTTGCCGTGGAGGTGTGGGCACTCCCTCTTCTGATTATGTCACCATAGGGGCTTCAAAGGGCTTTCCCATAACCAAGGATTTACCTGTAAGCTTTGGGAACATGCCTTTAATGTGGCTGCCCATTCCTATTTTAAAAGATGTACTGAGCATCATCCAAGCCCCTATAGACATTTGCAAACACATCTTTCTATTCACTGGAGCATGCAATGGCATTTTCTAGAGGTGCTCTGAAAGGAGGAAGGGACACCTGGTCTAAGCATTTTCCCTTGTAAAAATGCCCACATTGGTTTAGTTATGTTTAGCCATCTCAAAGTTTCCGGCTCCTCCAAAAAGTCCAGTTCAGACCTCTGCTGAAGTCACTGTGGTTATGACTCAAAGGCTAAATGTGTCAGGAAATCATGCATATCCAGCAAAATCCAGCTTTCTGCATCTGGCCTACTGATTGCTAGGTGGGATTGTTCTGTGTTTAAGTAACCACAGTTTCTGAACGGAAACTTCTGGAAATGGCTTCTTTCTGATCCGCTTCGGAAATAAGGAATCTGTGGACATTTCTTTGAAAGCGCAAACAGAAAAGGAACATTGGCTGGGTAAACGTCCTGCACTTCTGCATGCGTGTGGGATTCCCTCCACGAAGACTTCAGCCCCAGGCAAGGTCCTTGCTGCCAAATGGGCATGAGCTCTCTTCAGGGGAGATAAGAATGGACTGAGGGTGTTCTTTAGGGCCCAGCATAGAGTCATAGAATAGTTTGGGTTGGAAGGGACAGTTCAAGGTCTCCAGTGCAACCCTCCTGCAATGAGCAGGGACATCTTCAACTGGGTCAGGTTCCTTAGAGCCCTGTCCAGTCTGACCTTGAATGCTGCCAGGCAGTGTAGCAGGAAAGCCCCTGCACAAAAGCAAATCCTCCATTGTGCAATGTACATGCTGCTTGCCTGGCCTTCTGATGGCATGTCTGATGGTAGACCCTGATGGTCCATGCCTGGTAAACCACACTTCCATGGCAAATTGAATACCCATACTCCCAACTGGCCTGTAGAAATAGCTTCTGAAGTGGGAAAATGGTTTGATTTGTACCCACAACTTCTAGGTAAAACTCGACATGGTGGTTACATTACTTGCTCTTAGCATCAGATCAGAGCACCCCCATAGCACACATAGACAAGACATAGTGTTTGTGGCTTTTAGCTAATTTAATTTCCTCAAGTCACTCCAGAATACTGACTAGATGGACTTTCAAGAAAGATTTTCTTCCATCTTCAGCTGATTACTATCCTTTAAAACCAGCCTGAAAAGTGAAACTTATATTCAAAACTTAAAAATAGAATTTGGGTTGGTATATAATATAGGGAGACAGGGGTTTTGTGGTCCTAGGCTTCTTTGTACAGCTGGAAAGGATATGTGAGCTCTGCAGGGAATACAGGATCCTCAAGCAGCTTAAAAAAGCCAGCACAAACCAGAAATAACTGTTTGTGAAAACCAACGATGCAGCACCTGTAGGAGGGAGTCAACACTGGCCTGAGATACAGCGTGCAGTGGGAGGGATGCTTTTCTCTGGAGTGGATGTTGTAGCCCAGCCCAGCTGCCCTCTGCTCAATTTAACAGCCACCTTATGGCAACTAAAACTGACTAAAAGCTTTTAAAATCTCCTTCTCTGTGTCTCAAAAATATAATTTTGATAAAAATAGATGGAGAGAAATCCCAGGTTCAAGAAACTGAAAAGCTCTTTCTTCTGAAAGATGCATTTAAAGTTCTCTGTCCACACCATACAAGGTCAGAAAGTCTACCTAGTAATAGCTCCATGCACCATCACCAAAAATAAAAGTTAGTATTTGTAGCCAGCCAAGATAGTTCGCAGTAAGTGCCAGTAAAAGTCACTCCTTTTACCACTCTGTGTAGTTTAATGTAACTAGTAACCTGCAGAAAACTGGTACAGGTGCCCAAATGGGTACCTCATCCCAGAAAACTAACAATTAAACTCTCTTCATCCACGCAGCCCTAAATTGAGAACTCAAGTGAAGAGGCTGAAAGGGTGAAAACTCTGAAATATCCACCCCCAGCAGAGTTCTCCCCCAACGTGTGTGTGGGCATCTCATGAGCAGAGGGGACGCGCCAGACACCCATATCATGTCACAAACTTGTTGCCGCACAACATTCCACCCCATCACAATGCCTGGGAGGGGTGTGGAACTCACAGAGGCATCCACGGAACCAATTGTTGCCATAGGTGAAGGTCAAGAGCTGCCATGCACCAGATATCACACCTTCCAAATTCTGGAGCAAGACATGAGCTCTGATCAAGCCCATCGGGATCACAAATCATGCCAAGAAACGATGGAGGAGAAAGGTTACTTAATGAGCTGGGCTACAGTCTGGGTCAAACATTAGGGGAGGGCAGCTTCTCCAAGGTGAAAGCAGCCACCTCCAGCAAACACAAGGGACCCTTAGCTGTCAAGGTGGTGGATCGGCAACGAGCATCCCGAGCTGTCGTGTACAAGTTTCTGCCTCGGGAGCTCTCCATCGTGCGCAAGATCCAGCACCCCAACATTGTGCACGTCTTTGAGCTCATCGAGGTCTGCAATAGGAAGCTCTACATCGTGATGGAGGCCATGGACACTACCCTACTGCAGCTGGTGGAGCATCTGGGAAAGCTGCCCTGCGTGCCCAAGGCCCGGGACATCTTTGTGCAGGTTGTGAGGGCTGTGCGCTACCTGCACGACCGCAACTTGGTGCATCGGGATCTCAAGTGTGAGAACGTGCTGCTCACTGCCGATGGCCGCCGTGCCAAGATCAGTGACTTTGGCTTTAGCAAGGAGATCCATGGCTCCCCAGACTTGAGCACCACGTTCTGTGGGACAGCAGCCTTCGCTTCCCCAGAAGTGCTGATGGGCATCCCCTATGATGCCAAGAAGTATGACATGTGGAGCCTGGGGGTAATGCTCTACATGATGGTGGTCGGCCGCGTTCCCTTTGATGATACCAACATCCAGAGCATGCCTCAGCTGCAGAAGAAAGGGGTGCTGTACCCAGAGGGCCTGCCCCCTCTGCCAGAGCCCTGCCAAGCCCTCATTGCCCAACTGCTCCAGTTCATCCCGGCTTCCCGACCCGGCGCAGGGCAAGTGGCCAAGAACCGCTGGCTGAATGGAGGTATTTGAAGGAGAGAGCCCTCCATGAAGGTTCTGGAGGAGCAGTAACACTTTGGTGCAATAAATGGTGTTGTGAAAAATCATTTCTGCTGTCTATTGATTATTTTGAGGCACAGGGGGCACCTGTATGTGGAGCTGATTAAACTTCAAGCACTAGCAAGGCCATGTGCTCTCAGGAGGTGGTCAGACCCCTTTCCCAAAGCAGGTGTGTGAGCCTGCTGCAGGCTGGGTTTTTCAAGACAGAACAGCCATGCTGAGCTGGTGGGCAGAGCAAACCGTGGTGTGCTGACACCAGCAATGGCTGCCTGACCACAGCAGGGGCCTGCACCCCCCATCAGGCAAGTGGGGGCTCTCCACAGAGCCAGCATTTCCAGGGCAGGTGGCAAGGTGCAGCAGTGCAGCCCATTATGGTGCCTGTCCCCTAATGCATGTAATGAATACCAAGACTGGGAGGACCACCCCTCTCTGCTGCTTTCCACCCACTGCTGCTGTGTTCACAGGGAGGAGAGCCGCCCTCATAGGGCTCTTGGCCTGTCCTCAGCCTTGTTCACCACCAAACTGGATTTGAGCAGGCAAGAGGGGAGAAATAGTGGTCCTGCAAATCACTACTGCAGAGAAAATGTCACCTTTTTTGAGTGCTACTAATTCACCCTTACAGTGACATTCACAGCCCAAATTCACACTAGGATCTTTGCAGGCAACTGGACAGCGTTACCCAGCCAAAAGTTTTGGCGTGGATTTGAGATCTGCACCTTGCATTGAACATCATTCAGATATTGATTCTTACCAAGAACCCGAAATGGGAAAGTGATAAAGGTGTAAAGGAGAACTGTTTTGCTAACACCTGCTGTCCAGCTTCAATGTTAAAATTTAATTACTCTTAATGCAACTCCCAAAATCTGCTATGGGTCCCTACTGGCAAGTCCCATTTTCAAAGGCTTAGTTACAGGTAGGAGGCGACATCTGAAATGTGCTTTCATGAGACACTTCAAACCTCCTTTTTAATCAATCTCCAATCTAGCTTCCACTGAAGTCAAAACAGGAAATGTCCAGTTGGGTGGTTTGATGGTGTTCATGTTGCTGGTGCCTTATGAGCTGATGCAGCACAGCCCTGGCAGCAGTGTTTGTGGCAAGACCGTGTCTGACAGGAACATGTGCACATGGTTCTGCTGGAAGAGATGGAAACAGCTTTTGCAAAGCAAACGTCTTGGGTCTATCCAAAGCAGCAGTTTAAGTAGAACAAGATGTGGCAGCAGAGCCAGCTCAAGGCTTTTCAGCACACAGGCTACAGGAAATGTTGCCACCCTTAGAATGAAGATTTATTTTGTACTTCTCCTTGCAGCTGCAAAATAAAATTTCATAGCAGCAGCAAAGGCCAAAGTAGACTGAGTAATGGCATATGAAGGGTGTCTTGGGGCCATAGATGGCTGGGGACACAGGCTTGGGAAGGATCAGGAAGATGCTGGGGTTGGAAAAGAAGGGGAGAAGTCACAAGGATGTGGGGAGCAAGGAGGTGGATTTCAGGGTAGTAAAATTTTCAGTAAGGCTCAACTCTCCTTTTCCTACTTGCCTTCCAGCCACTCTGTCAGTCTCACCCCTCTCCAAAGCCACCAGCTTCCTCTGGGAGAGCCCCAGTCCATGCCCTAGGACATCCAGGTGCCTGTCCATCTCTGTCTACTGCCTCACTTCAGCCCTTGCTTGCCTCCAAGTACCTCCTTACAACCTGGAAAGCACAAACCTGGTGCTACTGTATTGCCTCTCCTTTCCTTTCTTTTAATTTCCTATCATTAAAGACAAAGGTAATACAAAAGGAGTTATTCTAAAACCCAAACCCTATTAATCTTCCCCCAGCACCCGCATTCTCCTAAACAATTGCATCTGTTGAGGACACAGGCTGGGACAGATGACTAATGTTTTGCAAGGATGTACCCCCTTGGGTAGCTTGGGAAAGAATCTGGGGTTCAAGTGGTGAGTGGTTTGAAGGAAGCAGGGGAGGCTCATCAGGCTGCCCTGTGGCCCTCGCCCTCTCCAGGCAGATGGTAATCTCACAGGGCCAGCACTAATGACCTCAGAGCAGTCCCAAGGCTGTGAAAATAGTCCATTACAAGTCTAATTATGCAAATCAAAAATAAAAATCACGATTAAAGACTCTGAACCAATTCTTATCTAATTTGCACCAGTGGGATATCAGTTTTGGAGGAGGGCTGGATCAGAGGCGTTGAGCAGGATGAGGCAGAGGCTGTTCCGCAGGCATGGCGCTGGGGGTGTGCTCTGCCAGCATACTTCCCCTCCCCTCCTCCCTCTGCACCCCAGGGACTCCTGAGGGCTCTGCATGTGCTAAGCCTGCTGCTCTCCCAGCTTTATTTCCTCCTCAGGAGAGTAGAAATGATTTTTAACCTTCCTGGGAGATGCACAGTTGACAGAAGTGCCCCTTCCCTGACTCCTGGCAGATGAGGCCCATTATCCCATCCATGAAGCACAGTGCCCTACATTTATGGGAAAGCCCTTGAACTTTGAACAAGCATGTGTCAGAGGCATAAACAGCCACACTGGGTTATCAATATCCCAAACAGTCCCACCAGACTCATTCTGCAGTGTGGGTCTGTCCTGCCCAGACTCTTTGGAACATACTGGTGCAGTATGATCTGGAAATGAAGGGTCCTGTCTGATACCAGTCCTGAAAAAATAACTTTCAGTAGGTGATCTGATGATCATGCAAGACACACAATAACTATATTTTATTTAATCCTTCTCCAAGGATAAGAAGATAATTGTTCAGGGTCTGTTTGAGACAGCTGTGTGGTGTGCCACACAGCTTACCTGTCAGCTTACCACAGGGTGAGAACAGTGCCCCATCCACAGCCCTCTTGTTGACTGTCATTGTGCCCTATGTCACCAACAGGCTCACTGCAAAACCTTCCAGATTTTTAGACACGTGTCTTGAAATCAGTTATAGGGACTCTTAAAAGGACTTGCAGCAGAACAGAGCATCTTGAAGCAATTTTACCCCATTTAATTTCAGAAGAGCGTTAATAAATTCAAAGACATCTTCCAGACCTTTAGTATAGCTTTCCTCTCACTGCTGCTATGTCCAAATTCTGCATCACTTTCCCTGAAATATAGCCTTTATTTTAGGCAAATTAAAGGAAGGGAGGTAATTCACTGCACACTGACATTAAAGCTCCCTTTTCAGCTAAGCAACATTTGCTTTCAAGATTTTAGGTCATGGCTGATGCGTCTGATAAGCTTTAGGACTCAGCTACTTAAAAGTCTACACGTTACAAAACTCTGCAGATAAGTATATTCATGAATTGTGGGAAAACATTGCTGGGTAATCAAACACCTCACGTATTCCTGCACTAACTCTGGGGCTGGCTCTCCCAGGGCTCTCCATCTGTGCCTCCAGCCAAGCCAGGCTGCCTGGCTGGCACCTAACGACCTGCTTCAATTACCCTTGGCCCAGCCAGCACCGGCAGGTTGGGTGAGAGATGTACCTGAGTGACCCTGCCCCACTGGTGAGGCAAAGCTTTCAACAGGCAATTTAGCAAATAAATATACCTTGCCCTGCTTGAATACATTACCCTTTCCATAATTGCAGCCTTCAGTGCTAGCAGCCTCTTACCCAGTGACCGGGAGTCCTCCTCTCTTTTTCCAGACCATGCTGCACCAAGTTATGGGTCTCTACAATTTTGTGCGCAAAAACACAACCCTTCTTCAAGTCTGAGATCTCCTCATCTTCTCTTTTAGTTGTCCCTCACTCTCCAAGTCTCTACACCTGCTTGTCTCCTGGAAGAGATATGGAGAGAGAATGGGAGCAAACATTTTTCTGTCTCAAGCTTTTTGATTATATTGAGTGTACTTTAAAAAAAGCTAACAACAGGTTCTCACCAAAGGACAGGATCCTACAGACAAGAAGCTTTCTGTGAATATTTTCATTTTCACAGCACTTAGCAAACATCAATCCTCCCACTCACAACAAGGGGTAAATATTATTCTCCCCATGTTGCAGTGAGCAGGCTAAGGGGCTTACCTCACCCCAGGGGGCTTTCATTTTACATTACAGTTCAAAACTTCCCTGGCCCCTCATCTTCTGGGCAGATCATGATTGTCTTGAAGTGATAATAAATTCAACAATATTTGATAGCCTGTAAAGACATGTGAATTCCCTCCGCCAAAACTGCTTCCAAATCAATTTCATTTTATCTTACAAATGAATGAAAGGAAATAGACTACAAACACAGATGGCTGGAGCTTCTTTTCCATGCTTTGAATAAGGGATCCAAATTTCTTAACTGCATTAACAGCCCTTTTCAACAGTCAAGGATTTCAACACCACAGGATTATAAAGCAAACCTAGGTTGCCGAGAGAAACTGTGGCATCTCCATCCTTGGTTTCCACCCAAAGTCCCAGGTAGCCTGGTCTATCTCAGAGCTATCCTTAAGCAGGATGTTGGGCTGGAGATCTTCAACATCCCACCCCCCACCAAATTGCCCTGTGATCCTACAAACACACTATTTTTTGTGCTACAAGATGACAATTGTTCTTTTTCTCTTAGATACATCTTCTCCACGATTCTGACAGCAAGGGTGATAAATAGCTGTATTTCTAGACCCATGAAAATGTGGCACAGCAATCAATGCCTGCATGTGCCAATTATGTTTTGATTATTACTGGCTGCTCTTATATGAGGCAACATGACACAAGGACCTAAAAAGGCAGAGCACAGGAGTGAGCATGGTTGTTAGCTGTTTCTCTTTGAAGTTAAAGAGCAACATCAGGGTGGGTGGGGTGCCTGCGCTCCTTCATTCCTTCTCACATTATTATCAGCTACAGCAGCAACCACCAGATTCCTTGAAAGACATTCATGGTGTCATTTTTTTCCTCTCAGTTGACAGATATTCATTATATTCAGGTAGCACCTAAACATCACAGGAGTCCTGTTGGGACAGGCCCTGTGTACAGGTGTTATGGATTATCTCTGCCTCAGAAGGTCTCATTTCATAAATGAGAGACACCTTGCACCCTCAAAGAGTGTATTTACAGAGGGGTCAGATCTCACCAGACACTGAGAGCTCTCAAATCCTTCTAAACTAGTCTAAACTAAACAGTAGCTGAGAGACCTGAGCACCTCCAAGGCCTTAAGATCCCTGACCATTCCTCCTCTATATGGTCACTTTGCTTATTCTCCATATACTGCACTGACCCACTGGAAGTGTACACGGCAGCATCATTTTTTCATAATACTTTGCACAGCACTGTCATGTCATTACGTTCTCCAGAGAACTGCACCATTTCCATTAAAACCTTAATTAAAAATACGTCTGGAGCATTTACTGCAGCTGACTTGGCTATAGCATTAACTCACACATCAGCATCCCCCATTCAAAGTCTGGGGGGTTCCACCACCAGTACATGGAAGGACCCGACGGGTGCAGGCAAAAGGGAGTTTGGAAAAAGGAGAGGCAGGATTTGCACAGCACATGGGCTACCACCTCCTCCAGGCAGAGCAGCAACCAGCCCAGAAGACACCAACAGACCACACAGCACTCTCATTAATTAAAAAAATCCTAAAATACACATTACTGTCTCAAAAATAACGATAATCCTTGGCTTCTTGTTTGCATGTTCATTAGCATGTTAATAGGATACCCATTATGGAAGATCTAAAACACACAGTCGTGCACATATGCACTCAGTCATTTATTATAACAACAGCTTCCTCTCTATTTGACATATTTCTCCCCATCCAGAAAATGGTTCAAACTGCACCATCCAGGGTAAGCTGTAATTGATGAATAAATCTTGAGGAAAGTAATTTTGCCTTCTGTGCATTACACAGCCAATTATCTTTTTCAATAGTGAGAGCTCTATTTATTTACCAGTGATGGAGCCAGCGAATTGTTGGAAGAAGGACCCATGGGGAGGATTGGACCTACTAGCAATCCTCACCTAAAACACATCAGCCTTCAAATAAACCTATTCTTACAAATAGGGGGAGAAATGTCAAAAATTAGTTCCCACAAACAACACATCTACAAACCACTGTGTCAGAGTGGAAGGAAACTACTACTGGTGAAGGGAGCACCATCATGCAGACGAATGGCCCAGCCAAGACAGACCTCCTGAGCCTCTCAGGCTCAGGGAAGGATGGGGAATGATGTGGCAGCTGGCAGGACAGCAGTGGTGGCACAGGGGGTGGCAGAGCTCAGCCAGCCTGGGTAAGCAGGACAGTCATTTATGTGCATGTTGAGCTGATCATGCAATAGTTTCTGACTCGGCAGCATGGCTAACTATGAAAATGTGGGTGAAATGCATCACGCCGGGCAGGCAACTATCTAGGACACTCCCTGGAGAAAATTTGCAAGGGTGACTAACCTTTCCTGCAGCCACCATCTATTCCATTTCATCTTCATGGCAGAAAAAGCAGCACCATTTTTTTGTCTTTTGTTAGACTATTTCAGGCAGTGCCTGGTGGGAGATGTTCATGGAGACAACTGTGCTGGTGGTTTTGGGACAGAGCACCACTCTGTCAGCAGATTAAATCTATTGCAAATGCTATTCTCAACGCATCATGCAGCATCTAAACTTCAGACCAACAGCTCAGCACAAACTTAATTTCATTATGAAACTGGAGCCTTTCATATTTTGGCTATAACACTACTAAAACTTTTGTGTTTTTCATTGCACCCTTCTCCATTTCTTTGGTTTTACTCTACCCCTAAATTTGCTGCAAGCCTAAGATTTTTCCATGGGGAAGGAATAGCTGCACCCCAGATGCTTCACCAACAAAACTCCACAGCCCCACAGCAGTCAGAGAGGGTATCAGCTGGTGACTTTCCTAGCAGCAGAGGTTTGGGTAAGCAGGTTGCTGGGTATGTGGAATTCCATATTGGGCAAAAAGAATCAGGGCAGACTTTGACCCATAGGATCAGGACTTTAACCAAATCCACACGTTAAAATGCTGGTTCATACCTCAGTTATGAACTCTGCTGGAAGTTCAAGTATTACTGGTCTCCAGAATGAACGATCAGATAAAACCAATCACTGTATTGAGCTGTGGTCAAAATCATCACCCACAAAAAAGATCGCCACAAGGGCAAGCTGAGCCCATGTTTGCAAGATCTTCCCCTAAATCTATTGGCAAGAAAATTTTAAGTAACTATATATCCCTGCAGATCTGCAATTTATGCTAGAACAGGACAGGATCTATAGCTCATTCCAGTATCAGAGAAATACAAAAACCAATACACAGCTGGTTTGCCAACTAGCAAAGCACTCACAGTCTCACTGTGGGCACACTAAACATGTCCACAGCTTGTCATTACCCATGGCTTTTATCACCTCTGCCACCAGATTTGCAATTCATTACTGCAGCATAAGTAGCTTGGATGAAATCTTCTCTCCTCACCACCAAAAAACACACTTCCACTCATTAAACTGTGAAGTTCACAAGAGGGACCTGACCTCACTGAGCGCCCCTGGGACAGTCGCTGGCCTTGAGCCTTCTGCTTCAGGGACAACACACAGAGCACTGGCACAGTGGCTGCCCGCTGGTTGCCCAAGCACTGAGGAAGGAAACTCAGGATTATGCACTGAGACGCTGCAAGCGGACAACATGGGAAAGGAATCAATGATGGCATAGGCTAGGCATGGTCAGGAGAAGACTGCTGCTGGTCAGGATGGTCTGTTGCAGTGAAGATCTCAGTGTTCTGAGTCTTGTCAGCTAGCTGTCCCCACAATTCAGGAAAAATGTTCTATAAAAACAAACTTGCAACAATGAGCAACACCAGGGAGCAAACTATGAGGTTCGTGGAGTGCTGGAGATTGTTTTTCACGTTGGAGGCTGGTGATCAGTTCAGCTGGGGCTGGGGAGGCTGGAAGCATGGCTGCCTGGAGCTGGTAGGAGGAGGAAGGGTCATAAGAAAAAAGCCCAGAGACCCGTGGAAGGTTGGAGAACACACACACAAAAAAAGAGCACGTTGCGTCCAAAGAAAGTTCAACAACTTTCCCAGCTCATTGGATTGTGGGAACTTTGCTTTTCCAGGGAATAACTATGCTATTTTCAGCATTTTTATTATTCAATTTGTCACGGGCTGTCTCAGGAGACTATCAACAATCAGTTTCAAGCAGCATCTGACCACAAACACTTCTCCACATGTGATTTAGAACATCTGGAGAGAAGGAGTCAGCTTTCAAAGCATGCCAGCACTGCACTGCCTCCCCACATTTCTTCTTCCTTCCATTTTCATGCCCATTGTCAGACTGTGCATAGAAAGTGGGCTCGAGAAGCCAAGTTCAGAGGCCCTGACAGTGCATCATCACCCTGTCTTTGCTGTAAGCACACGGGGAGAGCGGGCACCGCCTGCTTTGAAGAGGAGTAGGGTCGGGGATCGCTGGTGGCACATTCCCTGCATTGCTGAGCTGCAGTGATTTAAGCCTCACGTTCCCTAAGGATGGGAGATGTGATCCTTGGCCTGGAGGCGGGCCAGCCTGAGGACTCGTGCCAAAGCTTGCACGCTGGATATTGCATCTGCAGACCCCAAAAGGAGGCGCGTGCTTTGCTCCATGCCAGTTGTATGCACTCTGATTAGTGCAATAATTTCTTTGGCAACCCACAGAAACCTTTACACCAGAGCTATCTGGCAGGTAAATGGTAAATTCACAAAGCAGTTCTCCAGCAAGCCTGAGGACGGAATAGGAACATATGAAAAGGGAATCCAGTCAAATAGCAAAGGAAATGACATTATGATCCCAGCTGGAATCTCTCTAATGAACTGCTTGGTGTCTGCACAGAAACCTGCATGAGAATGGGGAGAGGTTTTGGCCCCTGCAGAGCTGATGAGAATTTTATCATCATCTGGGAGGGGGGGAAGGTTTCATACAGTCATTAATTTTGTGTTCATCTTTAATTTCTCTGAGTGACCCACACGGATGTGGTGCAATGACACAGTAGGCTGCATTCACACTGCCTGCTGCCTTGCACGTCTGGCTTCCCCGCACAGCTGCCAAGAGCTGGGCTCATTAACACATGTGCTGCAGTGCTCCCAGCACTCCCCAGCCCAAGTCTGTACAAACCCTGGTCTGGTTTCTAACAACAAAGTCAGCACCAGGGCAGGGAGAAACTTTGAACCACACTTTGAGAAGAGACGGTGACATTGCAGCAGGATCTGTATCTACTACTTGTTCTCCTTTATATATCTTCAAAGAACATCTGGAAAAATTAAGGGACATTTGCCTATTTAAAGTTAGAAAATCCGAGGGTTTGACACACCGGGTCTTTTAAGAGAGCTTATGAAGTCCCTGGAACCTGCCACGGCTGCAGAAAGCACAACCGCTATCCCAGCACACGGCTGCGCATCACACCTGAGCTGGAGTCATAGATCCACATGTCCTCCTCTCCTCCTGTCCCACCCCACGGGGCTGCACAGGAACCTGTGTGCCCTCAGGGAGCTCCTGTCACAGGGTGACTTCTCTGCCCTTCCAGGCCCTGGCCCCAGCTCACCACAGGGTCCAGGTAGCACGGCTGGAGCTGCGGGCAGGAAGGACCAGAACACGCTGCTGCAGTGGCAGGGAATGCGCCTGTTCAGCTCATGCTGAAATGTGAAGCCACAGCCCCAGTTTTACTTTTCCAGCCACTTTAAGGAAAGAAATAGCTATAAATACAGGTCTCATTTCCAGTTGCTAGGATCCGTTTTGTTATTTTGGTTTTTTTTCTCCTCCCAATACTGAGAACAGTTTTCAACTCCATTAGTAGTCAGTTCATTCTAAAAGAAACAAAAATGTGTAAAATTCCTTTTTTTTCCATGAGAAACACGATGCATCCTTAAAGCAACAACAACCTTTATGTCATAATGCAAGTGCAACAATATAAAAAAAAAAAAAAAGAACAGAAAAACTCCACCTGAATTATGGTTTCCAAAAGAGCCCAGGCACAATCCTCAAGGAACAAGATGGAAAGATCCGTTAGATAGTGAGGAATTGCATCCAGTGGATGTACCAGGCTGAAAACGTTCACACACCATGCACATTTTCATTTCTTTGAAGCATGTACATTCACACGCTCCAGTTGAGGACACCAAAAGCAGTTTCTCAGGCACTACAGGGAGAGTGTTTCCTCAGTGCTGCCCTGCCACCAAATTCGTTTCCCACTGATTCAAGCTGTTGTCGGCATTGAACTGAGCAATGACACATTCCAACAGCCACCCGCTGAACCTCACAAGCTCCCTGTGAGGCACCAGTATGATGGCTGCCACTCTGACCAATAAGTGGGTTTTGGAGCCCAGGTCTTCAGGACCAAAGAGCCAAAGCAGCAAAGCCCCTGGTGGGGCTGGTGGCTGCTGTTCAGCAGTCACTGACAAGCTCCTGATGCTTGGCAGCTCGCGTGCCTTTTCCAGATTCCTCTTACCCATATCCTGCTTTGGATTTGCTCTTCTTCCAGAGGGAATTTCTCCTGCCCCTTCTTACATCCCATCAGGTTGTAGAAAATACCCTGCAATGATCAAGACGTAGCAGAGACAGGCAGGGAGGTCTTGGGGAAAAGGGAGCTGTAGGGCATGCTGGGGCAATGCAAGAGAAGGGAATATCTGGCAGTGTAAAACCAAGCATGAGAACAAAGACACACCAAGGGAAGCCTCTAAATAACACCACAGATCAGGATTAGCACAGTAATCAAAAACAGATCAAATCTACAACAGGTTTTGCTCCACCCTGGCAGGACATAGCCCGCATCTGTGGTGTCCCAGGGTCTGGTAGCTGGAGAGGATGTTCTCCTCTCTTTGGAAAGGGTTTTCTCATCCCCTTTGTACAGAAAAGCCTGAAGATGGTCCGACTGGATGGGGCTCTGAGCAACCTGATGTAGTTGAAGATGTCCCTGTTCATTGAAGGGGGAGCTTTAAATAGAGACCTCTAATGGTCCCTTCCCACTCAAACTGTTCTGTGATTCTATGGGACTGAAACTTAAAGCATGGATCTGGCTCACAGTCCCCGTTCCTTTTCAATTTGCTCTCTTGTTATTTTGTGTGTTTTACTGTGAGAAGTCCTACTTCTACCTCAACAGAAGGAAGAAAACCACCCAGGTAAGATCAAATCTCACATCCCAGGAGCCAAGCACGTGCAGGACAGCAAGTCGTATCAACACAACAACACTTTCTAAACAGTGTTCAGATAAAGGGCTAGGGAGAACAATCTCTGTGCCAGTAAAGGGCTGACTGCGAGCTGAAAACAATCCTACAATTATGTTGCAACAGCTTTGCTGTTTGTCTAAAACAAACACCTTTTTCCTCTATCAGAAATAGCTGATTAAAAAAAAACATCATCTCCAGAAGAGTTCATGAAAACTCAGGAACCTCCCATCATAAGGTCACAATCACCATATAATATCAAGAAGTTTGAGATGCAATCAACATTTAGTATCTTCCACTGCAAGCTCAGTCACAACTTCTGGACTTTAACACTGAATTTTTAATAATAATCAATAGCTTATGGTGAACTTGATCACCATAACTTTGAACACCTCTAATGTGAATCTTCATGGTTAAATTTATGCCAGGGTCCCTTTCCACATGGGCAAGCAAAAGGATGCATAAGTGTATTCACAGCTGTTTAATGCTCCTTTGCATTAGTTAAAAATTAGTTCCTTCTTTTTGGCATCACGGTTTGAAACTATCTAGTTCATATTCTGATGGATTCATTTTTTTTCAGGCTACAAGAAGCACACACAGCAACCTTGAAGGTCTCATGCCGTGAACTAAGCCAGCAGAAACTTCATCACAATATCACTTTGAGTAGATCTCTTTTCTAGCAGGATGAGACAGAGCACATAGCTACAGCAGCTTTTCATATTACATGCTTCAGGTTTGCTTTTTGTCACAGTTTTGGGAAGCACTACCATAGAGCTAGCAAGTTAACTCAAAAGGGAACAAAGCATCTCTCATTAAAAACAGCCCTTGGTTAGAGGGGAAATAGAACATTTCCTGTATGTTCAGCTGAAACTAACATGCCAAGATGCAGTGGTAGATAATGCAAGGAAATAGCCTAAAAGAATACATTGTTGCTGCACCCTGGAGACATAACACCTCCCTTTATCACTGCAGGGAACATCCGAGGCAAGAGGGAACAGAGCCAGAAGGAAATCAGAACGTGATGTGAGCCAGAGTGGGAAACGTCACCCGGCATCTCTAAGACCACCCGGTATCAAGATACTGGTAGGGAAAAACCACCATCTCCCACTTTTAGAGAACAACCTAAGGGCATTTGATGTTTCAATGGCTGACGGCAAAAGCGGGCCGTAAAGTCCCAGGATCTGGGCAAAGGTTCCTATAGAAGGACTCCCTGCAGATCCCCAGCACTTTGCCACATTTCCATGGAAGAAGATTCCTGGCTAGAAGAATGTTTTTATGGGTTCTTTAATAATTGGAGACTATAAACAGTAGAATGTTACATGGCAGAGAGATCCTTACCTTGGATCTTTACTGGTAAGTGCAGGATACAGCCTTGGAAATCAGTTGAATTATTGAGAAAAGAGATTCAGATTCTTCAGGTTTTCTTCTCCTTCACGTATAAAACCTTTTGTGCTTTGTACTTCAAAATTTTTTCCTAGTCAGCTCACAATGAGATGCCAATGCCTTAAAGGTTTAGGATAAAGGAGAGAGGCAATCTGTTTCTTAACATTTTTAGGACTCAATGTCATCAATTGCTTATAATCAAAGTTAACTGCAATGGCCTCAAACTGTTCTAACTCTCATTTTGAGCTAAAGCCTGAATACCCAAGTCATCTATGGGTAGAAGGGAACAGGAGCAGAACTGCTTTTAGCTGATAAAGAGATTAGGCTGATATCAGAATCCCAATTCTTTAAATAGCACAGGTTCACTGTAGACAAACACTACCACATAAAATAGTGATATGTTTCCTTAAAAACAACAAATTCCTAGGAGCACTTTTTCCCCTCTCTGCATTCCAGTTAATTTTTAGAGACTTCCCAATGCAAATCCACCCAAGCTATGCAAATACAGATTTCCACAACAATTACTAACACCAGGTGTAAATTCACCACAATCCTTCAACCTTTCTATATTCTACTTCAAAGTGTGGAAGGAGCGAGAGATCCGCTGCTGCTGAGTGAGTACCCTGGGTGGAGTTATCCTGCAAGACATAATGTGACAGTTCCTTGCAGTGTCTGTACAGTCTGTGCTTAATGCAGCGACCACTTGGACCTACAATGTTTCAGCAGAAGCAATGATATTTTTTATCATACACTGAACCTCCCTTTACCTTCATCTCCAGGAGGAAACACTCCAGTGAGTCATAACACAGAAAGTCTCAGTGTAACTGGGACTGACACGTGAATGGTGTTCTCTCTGCCCCAATTAAGCCTCCTGAAACTACTGAAGGGATCACACAGCTGCAGACAGGCAGGTCTGAGGAGCAAATTAGCAACTGCTGTGCTGGAATGGCTGCAAGGTTGTGCTACACGCCAAAAACCCTTAGTTACATTTAAACTGGAAAGCTGTGGGACAGTGATTAGCGATTAGTTTAAACCACCTGATTAAAAGCAGTATCCAGAGAATTTTGATCACTTTGCAGAGTTTTACAAACACTGGTAAACAATTGTGCCTCCCACTCACAGTCATATATCTGTGGTATATAGGTAGGAGGAGAATCAGAACTCATTTGTTACTCTATCTCGCTAGAAATTCCTTCGAATCACACTGTTCTGTATTGTTATAAGTTGGCAGCATCCCCATAGTCCTCTCCAGTTCTGTCTTTGAAACGTGTTTGTTGGGAAGTTCTAGTGTCCAAAGCAGCATAGACATGTGCATCTCCCTCCTGCCCATCACCATCCCACTACATGTAATCTTTTAAAAATAACCAGGACCATTTCCTACAGAATATGGAAAATTTGTTGTTCTTCAAGATTAAGGATTTAAAGCTTAAGAATTAACAGTGAAATTTATGCAGACTGGGGAAACTTTTCTCATTTCATATAAAAATTTTGAACTAAGTCTTAAATTCTTTTCCCCTCAGAGCAGTAGAGAAAAAGGCTCTCACTTTGGCAAAGAAAACAAACCTGAAATAAAATTGAAGAAGCTTTTTCCGATTTTAAATTTTAGTTTCTTTCTTCCGTAATTCGTATGATGAACAAAAGCATACATAAATCAGGACAGAATTGTGAAGGATGAAAGGAGAGAAACAGATCACAAAACATGGAATATAATAGGTTTGTGGCACGAAGCCATTTTTTAAAATCACATTTTACTGGCTATAATACTGTTCTTAGGTAATCAGGTCAAATCCTAATGTCAGAAAAGTTGAGTTTGATGAATTTTCAGCAAAAACTATGTCAAGGAAAGACTTACACTAAAGAACAGGACTGAAAAAGGTTACTGTGGATCACTGAGGATGACGTGCTGCTTCTTAATGAATCGCAAACAAAATAAAAATTTCTTCTCCAAGTCACACACCACTGTGGTGTATATTTAACCGAAACCCCAATCACCTGCTCTTTTTGCAGTAAGAAAGATACAGATATAGAGAAAGCGTAGGTCTAGGAACAGAATTTTATTTGATTCTAGAAAGCATCATGCAACAAATATCATTTTTTTTAAAATGATCCTTGCCCAGCTTTGAGATGAAAGATTAGCATTTACAAAGTAAAAGGATGCAAAAGTAAGGTTAGCACCATAGCAGGAATAGCCTTCCCTTTACAACTCCGTTGGATAGACAGGTATAAAAGAAAACAGAGGAAAAGAAAAAAAAAAGCTAGATGACCTTGCATTTTTATTTTTGACATCCTAGATACTTAAATCTAAACATCAAGATACTGTATCTCTCCTAACATATCTAATAATTCATTCCCAGCAAAACTTGCTCTGTACATTGAGAAATATTGAGTAAAAAGGTAATTGTCACCAAGTACCAGATAATATGCAAGGTAAAAATTGTTGAGGTCCAGAAAAAGAAAGGAAACAAAAGAAACCAAAGTGAAGAATTTGTCCTAGTTCCAGTCTTTTGCAGCTATGGCTATTATGACTTGCTGCAAAGATGAAAAAAATAAAAGGGATGTGTACTAGGTCTGGCTGGGATGGGTCATATCCTAACACTATCCTGAAATACCCTAATTTCATGGACCAATTATCCAGATGTTCTTAATCTAAACTCTCCCATTTCCTACCTGCAAGCAACTACAGGATCACATCAGATTTCAAATGTTTGTTTTCCTTATTTTTGTATTAATTTTCAAAATTTGCTCCTTGTGGTTCTTGCTGTAAGGTTTTCAAGACAGTGAACAGTCTTACAAACCCTCCAATCTTTCCCAAGCAGAAATTCTAATACAGGATTTAGGAGTTTTAAATGCCGCATTATTATGTGCTGTCTTCTTAAGGCAATGGAATAATTCCTTTCAAGTATCAATTTTGCATTACAAATCGATTCTAAAACTTCCTTCATAAGCATCCGTAATTACAAAGCATGTAAAATTATTTAAATTTTGTTAAACTATTAACCTGACTCAATTATTAGAAGACTTCAAACAACAATTATAAGGAAGACACAACTTTTTCTCAGAGTTTGGGAAACATAGCTTTTGATTTACTCCCACCTTTCAAGGTCACATGCTTGGACTTTTAACAGCAACATTAAAATAATCAGTTAAAACAATTGTGTTGTGGTATTACCCAAACCAGCTGTATTTTTCAGACTGATGACCATCAGCACTCAAACATCTATTGCAATAAACGATGTTTTAACGCAGAGAGCAAATGATAACATTGAACTACCCAGAGGAGCCTTCATGGCCATGAGCACTGCATCACTTCACCACCAGGAGAGTAATGAGACTATGAACTTTTCTTCATCTTTCTTTTATTTATGCTTGGACTTCCAGCACTGCACATCAGATAGCCAGGCTCTCAACCTGTCCTATATCAGACTGCAAAAATACAATGTGCTTCCTCCACTGTCCTTGCATCAACAGATCAAACAGTCACATCCAACAAACCCTTCACTTGAGTAGTTACTTCTATCTAGAAAAGCATCTCTCCTCTTAAGGATTTCAATTAATGCTTCTGGCTTATAAAAGATTAAGTGCAATCAGTTACACTGAAGGTTGATAATGTGGCTCCTGATTGTATTTTCTGTGCACGCATTTACATCAGGCACACAAGTTATATAAAATAGTTTGGAATACAAAAATATGGTTATAACACAGGAGTACCAAACAGCACAGAATTAGAACTGTTTTATTACCATAATACCTATTTATATACAGACCCTCAAATTAAGGATTTTTTTAAAGTGTTCTTCCCAAATTGACAACTGTAGTGTACACTCTAAAAACTGCAAATTAACAACACAGATCTATTTTAACCCCTACATTGTCTATGCAGTCTGCACCAATCCTCTCTCTTCCACACAAAAGTGTATTATAAATAATTTTCACAAAATGTCACGTATGTTTTATTGCACATTGTACATGCCAATCTTTAAAAGAAAGGCTCAAACCTTTCACTTGATAAGTAACTGTTTAAATAACTAGCATTTACTTGTGTTACGAATACTATTGCATTTCTCAGGCTCTAATCTTAACTGATAATTTAAAAGAAGAAAAGTAGAACAGAAAGTATGCCTTGAACTGTATAGCTTCTGTGAAGGAAAAAAAAAGCACTTCTTAAATTTTGCTGATTTCTACTTCATAAAGTTATTATAAACATCTGACCTAATTAAAAATGCTCTTTCAAAAATTCTGCATTTTTTACTATAAAACTGTGCATATAGCTGTTTGTATAATCACATATTCCTTCTATTTTGCAGAATTAGATGTTTCTGTGCTGTATTGATGAAAAGGTTGAGTTAAATAGGTCCTAGTGTGAACTACAGGAGTTGTCGTATCAGCCTCTGTTCTGCCGGTTTCCACAGCAGTGGGAAGTGAGGAGCCTGTCAGAACACCTGAACAAGTCAGTATAAAAAGACACTGGGCACTGGTGGCCATCAAGCATCAAGGCCATGTTCCTGTTAAGCAGATCTCTAGACTAAGGAATACGAGTAATTTATCATTAATATGTGGGTTTATGATATGCTGCACTAAAATATGACCGCTAAACAAAGAGAATGATTCGTGTATGACAGATATGTGCCAGCTGGTAAAAAAAATGCCTCACCAGATAAAAATCTTCATTTTGAGGGTTAAAACATGGACAAGAAGATTGAAAAGTCGATTGATCAAATGTTTTGCCAGGGGTTTCTAAAGCTATTAGCCATCAACAGCTCCAGAAAGGGATGAAAATAGCAAAACCAAACAACTAAAATTGCACTATTACAAAGAAACAAGTCCATGAGAGTAACCAGCTGCAGTTAAGGGACAGCCACTTCAAGAAGCCGATTGTTTTTTCGCTTGCAAGTTGGAATGTTGCCGTTTTTCTGGCTGCCTTGTATGAACTTCACACACACTTTGTCTTGTTTGAACTGGACCAGGAACCTGGGAGAGGGAATAATACAAAGTTTAGTTAAAGATGGGAAAAAAAAACCCCACACATGAAGAGCAGAAGTCTCTTCCTTTTGGTTTCAAGCATCACTCCAAAGGATCTAATTTTTAGCTCTGTATTAATACTAAAGAGCTAGGGAATAAAAAAAAAAGACATGGGTTATGGTACAGCTTAAATCTCCTGCAGATAGTATCTAACAATTACTGCCTTTTGCCTATAACTGTAAACTTTTTACAAACAGCTAGTTTGCTATTCCTTTAGAAAAAAAAGCAGTTTAAAACAGAATTTCTAATGTACCAGAAATGCAGCAATGACTATTTCCAACTGCTTCACTGTCAGCCAAAGGAACTTCTCTGTTTCCATGGAAGAAAGCTAAATACTTCTATAGCAACATCAGGAGCACTATTCTTCTGGTTTATGCTTAATTTAGTACATCTGGTATTTTAGCAGCTCTCATATGTCTAATGCTTAGTTAGCCTTTACAGCCCCCCTTGCTCGCCAACTGGGAGAATTCACTTCCTTCCCAGCAATTTCCAAATTTAGACATTTTCTGCAATTCAGGGTAAATTAATCTGGATTCAACTCTTCACTTTTTACTGGAAGGAAAATTTCACTGAATGTAGAGAACTGCTTTGAAAAAAAACCACCCCCAACAGGCTTCTGTGGAGCCTCAAACCCCTCACTGATCTGGGTAGTGAGATTAAAAGCAATAAACAGGGCAGTGCTGCCTTTTGGCTCACATGCAGTGGTTGCTGACCTAAAAAGTCCTTTGTAATACAGCCGATTTTCCCTTTTAGCATCCTTAAAAAGTCCTCCAGCAGAGGCCAAAAACTTCAAAGAATTTGCTCTGCAGCCGGAAACCACAAATCAAGCTGACGGCAGAGCTCAGGGGAGGAAGTGGCCTCTGCTGCGCTGAGCTGCCCTTCGGTCCCACTTTCCTGCTGCACAACTCCAGACACTCAGGACTTGTTCAGCGCTCCCAGCCATGCAGGCATCCAGAAAACATGAGCAGGCCTCACAGCCAGCATCGCATCCTCAATGCTGCATTTTCCCAGACCCACTGTTCCAGTTATACAAACGGTGTGTCTCCTACTAAACACGCCCCTTCACCAACAGTATTTTTGCTTTTATCAGGTCCCTTCCCAAAAAGTAGTGTACAGTAGCAAAAAAAAAAAAAAGCCACATTTTCTTCTCAATCTCTAGCTGTGCTTGTATCTAAATGTTCTCCTGCATGGAGAGGAGAGTCCTGCTTCAACATCAAACAGCTTAAAATTATTTAGTCTGGATACACTCAATACAAGCAATACGCACTTGAATGTTTTTAATCTACAAGACAAGAAACAAAAACACATCCCAAAAAGCAAGACTCCCAAGAAGCAGGCTGTTTTCCAGACCTAAGGCAGGCAGGCAGTCCAGACTAGCATAATGCATGCTTAAACTTTATTTTAGTAGTTTATTCCTTTGTAGCCATCATTAAACTAGAAACTTACTAGGGATAGCCACACTCTTTTAGAGACTAAAAACACACACACCCTTGAGCAAATTAAATGACATCTGGCAACAAAGAACAAAGGAAAATGGCAGATGTTATTTTGAAGGAGAGAGCAAAATTAGCCTTTAAATAAATCCTTAAATCTGAACAGATACCAACTGTACTCACTACCGTGACTTTAGAATATACACAGTGCAGTGCAGCCAGATAAAAGGTTCAGCTTTTGCCTACAGGAATTTTACTTCACTATTGTTAAAGGGTTCCAAATTTTCTTCTGTATTCAAAATGAATAAACCCACCAAATCAACACTGCTGAAAAGAGGGGTCCTTTCACAGAACAAATGGAGTGCATGACAATAGTGGACTAAGTGAGGGACTCCTACTCAGCAAGCTTTAGGAGTTACACACACACACACACACACACACACACACACACACACACACACACAAACACTTTCATTCCATGGCTATAAACACCGTGCAGGCCTTACTTAAGGCCAAAATATGAAACTGCACCAAACAGAAAGAAATACTAATTTGAGATGCAAACTTTTTTATCAATGAAAGTTTTTTAACAACCAGAAAGCCCCAAACAACAATAAGTGGTTCAAACACCATCAGCAGGAATTTTAAGAATATGTTTTTCACCTGCAAAAAAAGAGAAGGTAGTTCTTTAAAAACCTATATTACTAGCGCCATCATTGACTTGGGGAGGAGCTTTGCATTCTGTTTTGATTGTTTTCAGTAGAACTTGGCACCTAGTGTCCACTCTAATCCATAAATATCTCACAGGAATTTGTGAACTTCTCACTCACACACAAAACAGTTCTCTCAAATGTAGTATCTCTTCATTATTTTTACAGCAGCAATTCTGTTTTACAGCCCTATTTAAAACTTTAGGAAAAGCACATTTTCTCTAATGACTTTCAAGGAAATAAGAGACAAAATGAATACTAGAAATGAGTACACATTGAAAATTTGATTCTTCTTTACAAGTGTTCTGTCGAGAGAAAAGAAGTATTAGCTACACAACAGTGTTTCGTTATTCTAACATTAGACACTTCTTAGCATGTTGCATTGAAGCAAATCCACTTTTAAGCAAACAAGAAACATACTCATCAGATATCTCAATGTTGAGCTTCTGTTTGGTTTGGCTGAGAGTAGTGCGGTAAAGTTTAGTGGCCATTTCAATAAGGTGATCGCTGCTGAACAGGAAATCTCCTTTACTAGCTGCTTCTGAACCCTGAAACAGGAAGGAAAGTAGTTAGGACTATCAAAACCTTTAATATGACTAAATGCCAGCCAAGTAAGAGGTTTTACAAAGAGTCTTCTCTTCCCAGTTCAATGAAACAACAATCTTTTGTCTTATAAGTTAAATAGGGAATGCAGTGCAGCGTACAGCATCAAAATGCAATTTGCTCTCAAATAATCTACAAACCAGTTGAGAAACGTTAAAAAAATCCCTTCTGACACTAAAGGAAAGCCACCTTCATTTGTCCTACAAAACCTTAGTGTTTTCATATCCACCTCCTGGATACACCACAGCAAGCTTCCAATATTTGCAGAAACGAACAGAAACAAATTACCAACACCAGTATGAGGATAAAGGTGGTGAGTATGAAAGACACTGTATATAACAGTTTTCAAATCCATTTAAGCTAAAATATAAATAGCAGAGCAATGCTGACAGCAGAGTGAAGAAAATACAGCACTGAACTAAGCTCTTTAGAACTGAGTAACCAAATTAACTGTGTCTTAACATGGATTTCTTGGCATCCCATAAAGAAGAGAGAAATATTCTGCCAGTAAATCTAAGGAAAGCAGTGCTAAAAGGCACCTGAACCATATTACAAATGGAAAACTCTGATCCTGAAGAGGCTACAGTGAAATATGAAGTCTGATTTTCACGAGTAAAAAACTGTTCATAATGTAATAACTGTTCCCATTTGGTTTGAGCAGTTTTAAATCAAAGTTTTTGCAGATATGACAAAGTTCAATAAACTTCTAAACCTACAGTCTAACCACTATGATTTAGTGCTACGAGATAATTAACAAACAGGTTTTACATCACTGCATGTGAAATGGCCATATTATTGTTCTATGAAGTTGTAACCAACCTCCTTGAGGTGCACTGCAAAGAAACCATCATTTTGAGAGCTCATGGACACTTTGGTAACATCTCCCAGTGGAACCTCTGATTTGATAGTTCCATTTTTTTGATCCGCAAGAAGAACGTTATTTTTGGTTAATAAGAAAATCCTGGATGTAGCCTGTGAAAATGTAAAAATGCAAATCATTATCTACACAGAGAACTGTTTCTTCATTGAGCACCTACTAAGGCCCCAAGGAGTTTATAGAGTTAAAAACCTTGGCCCACATTAGCAAACACGAACATTTGATGTTTGGTAAAAGCTGCTGATCAGTTAAAATCAGGTCATATTTATTTATGTGTCTAATTATAGATTAAGAAGCTTAGTTCATTTTGGCACATATGCTTAGGTATAAACAGTTCCTCTCATTACTAGCTTACAGTTATAAAACTCAGAAAGTGAAACTCTGAAACTATGCAAATCAGGATAACCTCATTTCTCATGCTCTGTCAATCTCCAGGAAAAGCTATCACTTTTTCAGTGATAGCTAATGCAGGACTAAGCCCCAGTATTGACCATTATTCACCAAAACTATGCTGCAGAACAACACAAATCACACAGGCATTTTCAGCGTTCTGTTCTCCTCCCTTTATCTGTTGGAATAACTCTTTAGGAGGATAAGCGTTCATATTTTCAAGTGACAAATATTTTTAAAGCATGAAACGTGTGTTCTTAAGTTTGTCATAGAAAATAGTAAGAAAGAGAAATGAGAACTTAATCTACATAAAAGCTTTTTTTCCTGTAAAATTTTAAATAATAAAATATGGATTATAATGGAGACGTAGCTCTCTTAAGCATATAGAACCATAACTCAGTAATTTTTATTTTTTTTTTCCAATCTTGAGAGCTGCAGCCTATGCAAGTACAGGAAAGATACTGTTTTCATTTAATTAGTTTCTTCTAAACCGGAAAATTAACTTGGCATCAACAACAGGCAACCTAATTTCACTTCTACAAATGCATAAATGACATCTACATCTGAAAAGTTGAGATCTACTACTTCTAATATTTAGACAGATAGAGTGAAAGCAATTAAATTTACTAGAGTAGAATACTACTTCCTGTTTTAATGAGTATAATTTAAATGCAAAATGAGTTCTGGGTTGGTAGAATAAAAAAGTACCCACCATATTTAACAACTTTATTCAAATGATACAAGAAACTTGCCTCTTCATTCCAAAGAGCTCTTGATTTCAATCAGAAGACAGGAAAAGCTAGCAGAGTATGCCACTCATAATTTTAAAAGATAATAAAATGTGATAATCAGTAGCTTGAGTGACAGTGTGGACTTTGAAAGTTTAAGTTTTCTAAATACTTGAACAAGAATAATATTCTCTAAATGTTTATTTACTTCAATTGGCAAATAGAAGTTCTTAGCTGGGTACAGAGACTGCATTTAGTTGTGATACAGTCTGTTGTCAGTTGATGAGGGTTTTTTTTTTTCAAACAGAAATGGTGTAAGTCACTGAAAACTGCAAACCTAAACAAGATTTTAGTAATCTTTATGCAAATTTAAAACAGGTGTTTAAAATCACCAATTAGAAGAAATCCAGCATTTCCAGTCTTGCCCTTAAAAATAGGCATTTAAAAAAAAAATAAATCCTTAAATGATTACATGACAGAAATTAAGTCTCCCTCTCAATGTATTGATAAAAAAAATTATCTACCCTTCTGGATAAAGCAATTCTGTTTTATTACCTTCCCATTGGCTCTATTGATCTTATTCACAACTTCTGCAATAATGATCTTTTCATCCACAGCATCTTTAAGCTTTTTGTACCTGGGGTTCTCGCTGATCTCCAAGTAAGCCCCTTGGAAGGGCTGTCCAACACTGCCCAACAGAAGGACAAAGGAAACATGAGTTAAACACCTCAGGGAAGATGCAAACTTCCTGACAACATCACAGGCTTCATAGGGCCAGGAGATGCACCAAATATCCTTTTCCATGATTCTACACTGCCAGAAGCTTCCTTAGACTTTGACACATCCTCTCCCAGGGAAAGTCACTCACTGCTTCATTTTTAGTGAGAGAATACCCTTAAGAAACCAGCTACCTCTACTGACAATGTCTACCTTTTCTACCTGTTCACTTTGGTGTTGGTATTCATCTGTGCCATGCAGGCACAGTGTGTCAGCAGAAGATGATGTGGGAATTGCCACAAAGTAATGTGGATATATCTCTCAGCACATTATCCCAGGGGAAAAGACAAAGGAGGAGGGGTAGGAAATGACATGTATTAGACACAGAATCTTATATAAATTAACAGCCCAGTGTTGGTGAATAAAGAGAAAGTTATCACCAAAGACAGAATAGGATGTTTTTCTCCTTGCTCTGGAAACATTTTCCAATTAAATGGGCCAAATTGCTGTGGATATCAGACACAAGTACATCCTTGCACATGCAATCAATTGTGATTTAAAATCTCCCAATAAGAGTCTCTGTGAAAATGGAAAACAAAACCTCAGTAGGACTGACACAGTATTAATACTGACAGGCAGGACTTCAGTGAAGGACAAGAACTTACCTTCAAGATCTGCTGTTGTTTGTAAAACAGGTAGCAGCTCTTTGTCAAGACCTGCTGTGCCTGCATATCCCCCCATCTTTATCCACCTCAGGGTGTTAAAGCAAGGGCTTCACTATAGGTTAAGAACTGGTGGATAGAGTCACTGCTTGCTTTGTTAGCAAGTCAATTTAACTAATCACAGCCAAAGTACTAATGCAAAGCTTTGCCAAGTCTAGAGACCAAGAGAAACGAATACATTATGTGGAACAGCACTGCCTTTGCAATTGCATCTCTGGAACACAGGGAGATAGATGGGAGAGAAAAAGAAGGGTAGTGGAATTCTAGCATTCACAAAAATTTCTTCTCTGTTCTTAAATAACTATATTATACACAGAAAATTAGTGACATCCTATGGATCATTATCATATTGACTAGTCAGAAAGTTTATACAGTAATTTCCTCTACACTTAGGCCAAATAAAAAAAAAAAATCAAAACCTAAGAAAGCCAACAGGAGCTAATCAGCTCTGAACACCAGACAAAGAGATGAAAATAATTGTAAATGAGTGCAGGGTGAGGAAGGCATTCCAACTTTCTACCATGTTGGAGCTTTGGGGTCATTTGGTTGTGTTTTTTTGGCTTGTTGTTTTTTGTTGTTGTTGTTGTTGTTGTTGTTGTTTTGGTTTTTTTGTTTGTTTTTTGTTGTTTTATTGATGAGCATTATGAAACCGCAGTCACCAAAACAGTATATTCCCTGTGGACTTTGTCCCTAACCAAAAGATGACAACTTACAAGCTAAAACTGAAACTGAACCAACAGTTACTCTCCGTCACATATGTCACTTAAGAATGTCTTGGATGAAAATAACTCATATATATATGCTGCTTTATAATATTTCACTGTTCAGTGTTGGTGTAAAAAGTACCAAACTAGGGATATAAATAGAATTTCTTTCTTCCCAAGGAGCTCTACACCAATCAGATGCAGACTGACTAAAAGCAAAAAAACCCTGCTTCCACCTAGAAAAGTCCGAAGGCACCACTTTTCTCTTTTCCCAGCAGCATAAAAGGGCATCCCAAAGAAAATAAGGAGCAAACCACAATCTAGACTATACAGTCATTAAAAAAGTGATCTACTGAAGGAAAAAAGAGAAACAAAAGAGAAACATATACTGCGCCTATTACAGGAAAATGGGAAATGGTTCAATAAAAAAATTACACAAACCAAAACCAATAAAACACACAAAGAACCAAGAAGAGCTTGTCCATGCATGGAACTGCTCTCATCAGATTCCTGTTCCTCTGCTGAATCTTGCTTCTCACTCTGCAGTGCCGTGTTCCTACTCAGTTCAAACTATGGCTTCTAAGAGAGAACTCTCCTGAGATGGACAAGACCTTTGTTTCCAGGAAACACACAATTTCTAAGCTCATATTCACTCAAAAGTGTAAATCAGCTTATTTCAAGGACATCAGATCTCTCTTTTGTCAGTTTCATTGTGTACAAAAAACCCTGAATTCCTTAAATAAAATCAGATACTACTGCACTCTCCTGAATAATGCTAGCCCTGTAGATAGCGATGACAAGAATTTGTCAGTTTTTAAGAATTCAGTAATCCGAGAAACCAAAAAAACTTATTTGCAGAGATTTCTCATTATTAAAAAAACCCTAAACCTCTAAAATGGAAATAGTTGGGGTTTTTTTTGTTTTTTTTTGTTTTTTTTTTTTTTTTAAGTATCCTTGCAAAACCATATACTTTAATGCACGTAGCTCTTACATTACCTGGTCTTCGCCTTAGAGCATTATGGTAAATGTACCAAGTGTGAACACGGGAGAGCTCCCTGGAGTGACACAGTCACAGCCTTTCAGCTCACTCTACCTTCATTGGTTGCAGGAAACAGAGTGATGGAAACTAGGGGAAAGGGTGGGAGCTATTCCCTTCTGCAAGCTCTTCAAATATTTACGCTGTGAACAGGTCATGGGGAGTTAAAACAACAAATCAGCATGGATTCTGGACAGAAGTGCTCAGTACCACAGGATTAGTGGGCTGCAACAACATCTAAGAAGCAAACTGAGGTCAATTTTCAGGATTGTAAAATGAAATGATGGAGGGACACTGTAAAACAAGGAAAATGCACTTTACTGCTTAAGATAAAAAGCAAAATCTTACTAAGTTTCCTAAATCTATGTAAGGATATTGAATTTATTGTACAGTAAAAGCAGCAGAACCAGTCATTACCTGGCTGGATATAAAGCCTTCTTGTCCTTGAAAAGTTCACTTGCTTCCAGTTTTTCTTCATATATAAGCTTCTGCTGATCTGTGAACTGATCTCTGTACTTTTTACACTACAAAACATGATATATTAAACAAATCATAAAATTATCTTTCCCAATCACAACAGCACCACATACTAATGTTTGCTCATTGCTCAAGATGCACATTCTTTGTATGCCTCTGAAGTGACTCAGCTCCATCCTACATGCCACTGTAACAAACAGCAGAGGTGTTTTTCTCCTCTACATCCATTCTAGATACTTTTGTATTACACCAAAAACAATGTATAAAACATCTCATGTAAGCACGTTGCACTTGAACATGAGCTTAATCTATCAGATACAAGTCATTGGAAGACTGCTAAATAGTTTCACAGAAACATACAGACAGTTCCACAATTGTGGAAGTTTATATGGACAGAGAGAAAGGAAAAAAACCACAGCTAAGAGGATGAATTTTGCAGGCTCAGAAAGGAAAACTGTTCTTTGACAATTCACAGAAAACACATCCCTCAAGATCACTAAAACATCCCATCAGCGCTTGTACAGATCTCGCCATTCTCCCCATCCAAAGATCCAAAACAAATTTCAGCTAACCACAGCTCATAAGTAAAAAATTCTACCCAGTACTTCCAATGTTGGCCTAAGACCTAGTCCCAATCCTGGCAATGGACACAAGTATTACAAGCTATTAATTAAGAGGCAACAGACAAACTGCTTCACTGTTCATGTAAAAGCTGATGGCAGAAAGCAAACCTCTCTCCCCAGCCCCAGAAAGAAGCAGGCAGGGTAGTTATATCCATTTCAGGCCAAAGATAATGATCAAAAACCATACGTCTTCCAAAGGAATAAAATTATCCTGGCTGGAATGGAAGGAAATACATCCTAAAAATAGGTCCTTCATGAACTGTTGAAAATCATGTGAAGAAGTTTTGTACAGACTGGACCAGAATGTGTCCTACCCTCCACAAATGGAAAATCCTCTTTAGTTCCTTGTGAGTTGAATCCAAGAAAAGGTAAGGCCTCGCTGGCCAGTTTTTATCTATTGGTGATAAAGAAGGCATTTTTTTCTTCATTTCCAAGAAGTATTTTTGCATCTGTGATAAAATTGAAGCAAGATGTTTCATTAATGTTCAAATATCAAAGTTATTGAAATACACAAAGAAAAGCAGATGCTCTGTGATTAAAAAGCACAGTTACCAAACTGCAACTCTCAGCTCTCATAAAACAGAACAGGGATTTAAAAAGCTAGGTATATTGAGAAATGCAGATTTAAGTATCACAGAAGTATGGCAAGTACTTAGCACCATTCTTACACCTACAAATACTATCACTATCATTTCAATGTCAGAATATTAACTTGTCGGTTTTCCATATGTAAGGAAATGTCCAAGCTAAGCAAAGACTATCAAGGCCATAACACAGCTGTCACATTTGATAGAAAATAAAAAATTTAAAATGCAGAAAATGTACAAGTGCTTTGTATGAATATATACATACAATTCTCTGAAGGGTAAATTCATAAATTTTTCTTCCAGCATTGGCTCTGAAGAATTTCCTGTACTCTCTACGGACCTGGAAAGTTAAACAAACCCTCAAAGTGAATACAAAGAATGGATTTGTTTGCACAGGTACTCTTGCTCTATGGTAGAAAATATTAAAACAAGCATAAACACATGCAAAAGGTTCTCTGAAATAGGAACATTATCTGGGTACACTTAAAATGTATCAAACAGACCACGGACCAAGAAGTCTGAAAGACAGCTCGGCTGACCTGAGTTCAGTCATTTGCAAATTTAATGAGGAAGTTTAAATACTTCCCTCAAAAAGGCAAGCAATTCAAAAACTGTTGAATTCACAGTATTAATCTATTTTCAATAGGCTTTTACATAAAGTTGGATAACAAAAAGTGAGGTACATTCACTGATAAAATTTTCTTTTGTCCAAAGTGATGCTGATTTGATGTTAATTACAGACGTAACTGGTGAACTTTCCTGATTTTTCTCCTTTAAGATTCTTAATACACAGACTTTTCTAAAATAAAAAAGGGATTTTTTTTTTCAGAGCAGACTTCTGCAAGAAAAAGCTCTTTTCACACAAGCAGTCTTCATTCCAAACAAAAATAAGATTTTGATGCTTGATAAGAGCAGAGAATGAACACAAAGGTTGCTTAATGTCAGCAAGCTTGATATTTGCTCCTAAAATTTATCAGGGGGAAAAAAAAATAAAAAAAGTGATCAGTGAGAATAATTTTTGTAAGTGATACTAATTTTTAATATATGCTTGGAAATGCAGGCTTCAGAATACTTGTTTTGCCCCTTATATTTCTATCAGTGCTGATTAGCATAGATAGAAATTCAGAAAAGGCAATTTGAGAGAGCCTGACAGGTTTGCAATTTTATGTGATGCCCAGGTTCACATCAAGTCAACTGAAACATCCCCCAGCTTTTTTTCCTCAAACTTTGGCACAGCCTGCAACACACCTCTTATGAGTTTTGGGCAAAACCCAGGGAAAACATTGTGGCTTTGCATAATTCACCCCACAGCAAAATTTAGTGGTTTTAGCTAACTCACTATGTGTTGCTGGATTCTCAGTAACCTGAAAATAATGGAAAACCAATAGAATAAAACCCCATGTCAACTTACAGAAAAAGAATTTCCTTGGCTTACTCTGGCACTCCTTCCACCCTATGATGACTGTCATGCATTTTAAAACTAGCCAGCATTTGGAAAGCAGGAATCTGTCACCATTTTGGGATTAAAAACACCCCACAGATAAACAGGTTTTGCTTGATTATACATTAAGGTACATCAACAAAACTGGTAGCATTCAGCTGTCATCATTCTACGCAAATTCAGCACAGAACTTTTCCCTCCTTCCTTTATAAGAAAAATTATTAGAGTTCTTATTCACTCATTTATTGCCAGGTTTAGTTCTCTGTAATTAGTGTACATACTTTATTACTTATTCAGCAATGGAAATTAACACACTCAAAGCCACTCCAACCACAGTCATTCCAAATCTCACCATGTTCTCACAGTCTCTCTTTAATGATCTTGCTTTATATTATTCTTTGTAAGCTGCAATGTGTGCAAATTAATTTGGAACAAAGGGACTAATATATACCCACACATCCTATTGGCACTGCAAGGAAGCTGCAAAGCAAGCACTGAGAAATGCAAGCTGCTCCAGAAAAGCCTAAATCTGCCAACTACCACAAATTCTATTAAAGTCTACTTATCATACAATTAAAAAAACCAAAAAAACAACAAACAAACCAAACCATTCAAAAACAAACCAACAAAATCCTCAATAATTAATGGTTTAATCTCGATCATTTGTATCAGCTTTAAATCTTCAGCTTTATATGTCATGGGTGAAAATACTTCGCCATCAAATTACCTGTGGTAACAGTGGTACTGGAATGACAGATTATGGCAGTATTCAGAAAAATCTGTGTATTTCAGGTGAGATAGAAATTGGAAATGCCACTTATGTTATTTAACAAATACATTGAAAACCACATCACAGACAGGCAGGAACATATTCCTACTGTAATGTTCCTTAAATGTTTTTCATTCATCAGTTTTCATTTAAATGTTGCTGTTTGATATAAAACGGCCTCCGAGTTCTCAGGAGGGACATATTCTTGTTTTAAAATCATAAAAACAGACCCACTTTGGCAGTAGTACCTGAACTGTGAAAGTGTGATTCTGATCTGCAGAATGACTTCTTAAAATGGCTCCTTTGTATTTTCCAGCTCTGGTTTCCATGTATGTATTTGTAATGTCTTTTTTTTAAAATACGAATTAACATGTATTATATATAATTATATGTTCTCTAATTATTTTTCCCATTTCATCATTGTTTGGATGAATATGAGAGCTGAACTTTCCTCTGCATTATCAAATAAATTATTCCTTTTATACTTCTGTAGTCTACAATATCCCTATTAGGAGAAGGCACTCCCAGCCAAACAAAACTGATTCAGATTTCCACAGCTCTTCAGGACTGCATCTGTAAAACTGTGTTATGTAAATCATTTGGGCACAGACCTGAAACCTCTCAAGATGCCATTTTCATAGTCTATTTACAGAGCAGAACTACATTTTTCCAGATTACAGATGTGTTTTCTTTTGCCAACCAGTCCTTGAAAGCAAGGGGCGGAAAACAGAAGACTTTTGTACATCTCAATTTTTCTGGGAATTCATGGCTGTCACAAGCTATAGGTAACTGCATGCAATGCCACGCCCTAAAAAGGCTGCTGGATGCAACAGACCCTTTCTTTAGCTTTACACTCTGCCCTCGATACTGAGGTCAGGAGTCTAATGTGAGCAGCAGTGAGAGTCAGACATCTCCACCCCACTTCCCATTCAAACAAGCAGAGGTCACAATAAGAAAATACATCCTTGTAATCTTTAAAGATAGGACCTTTGCCAATGTAGGTCAGGTTTTTAAGTCAACAACTGTGATAGAGTCCTTTAATCTGACATTTGTCTTCCACTCGAAAACTGCAATTCTGATGCCCAAATGCTGCTGTAAATGAGGCATTTTCAGCTTATGAATTTTTCAGCAAAGTCCACGATAAATTAAACAATGTAATTCTCTGTAAAAAAAACATCCCTACTCGTGAGCCCACACAACTGCTTGAGTTAGTAAGATGCCACGCTTTATTGAGTTCATGTTGACAGATGGGAGTGTTTGAGAAAGTACCTTCAGTCCAAGCCAGTAAGCCCAAATGACTGCAACAGCATGCTTACGCCTAGCCTCCTCCTTCAAGCGTTTCAACTCCCTTCGAGCCTAAAAGGTTTAGATAGTGAACAAAAGAGACAGCCCGATGCAGGTAGCACATCAACCAGGAAACGGCCTCCACCAAACAAAACAGCCAACTTACAACCAAGGGAAAAAAAAAGATGGAAGAACAGCATTTAACCTTTAACACCCAAGGTGTCAGTGTGAATTGGTGTGAAGCCACATAGAAGGTCAAAAAAGCTTCCACTGCTGTTTAAGTGGCATGTACAGGTAAGAATTTTGTCTGACCTATTACTGTCAGCATTCCTCTCCTCCTCTTCCATGCACAACTCCCAATCAGTGCTAAGAATCCCACAGCTTGATTCTAATTGGAGAGCTTGGCCTGCAGTTTCATGATCAAAATGATGCATGTGAAAATCAAGACTTACCAAAATCTCACTATCTAGTCACTACCTAGTCACTTCTTTCACCATCAAGTGCCTGGGCAGAACAGAATCAGCTCTGAAACCACTTATGTCATGATAAGTTTCCAGCATTGTAATGAGGGCTTTTATTCTGGAGGTTATTTTTTATTTTGACCTTTATGTATTTAAAAAAAAAAAAAAAAGTTCTCCAGCCTGGTAAATGATGTCTGCCTATGGAATGAAGGGGTAGAAGCCCCCAAACCTAATGCATTCCTCATGTACAAAGAGTTAGACACCTACCTACCTTTCATCAATCATTCCATTTTAGGAAAGCAATTTGCAAAGTATTCTAACCACAGAGGCAAGTGTGGGCAACCTAACAGAATGTTGTATTTTAGGAGATACCAGTACTATCTGATGACAACGTTCCAGTAAAAGGAAGAGTTCCAGCATTACAGGCTCAGTCACAGCAGCTCTCGCCATATATCTGCACTTGTCAAGTTTTAAGTTATCAGACTTGTGCAGCAGCAGTTCCAGCCTGTGCCAGTCACGCTCTTCTGATGCAGCTGGAAAGGTTAATGTGTGTTAGATGTAGACTCTAAGATTACGTTTTCACTCATCTACTGGGAAGAAAAGCTCCTACTACACAGCAATGTAAAAGTAAGAACTATGCAAAGCTAAATATTTGTCTATCTTGTGAAAAGGAAGGAAACTGAGTACTTGAGGCTCACTCTTTGGGGTTTTTTGCTGATTTTTCAGGGAGTTTCTTTTGTAAAGCAAGTGATTTCTGATGATAACTTCTAGAAACTTTTGTTCCACATATTCCTCTGGGAAAAGATAAAGCATCACACCAATAAAAAGTTGTCTCTCTTATCAGAGACTGTAATTCTTTTTCAAATATTAATTCAATTTAGATTATCATCTTTAGATATATATATTATTATATTTCAACTATTTATATTTAAGGAATAAGGAGACAATTTTTCATTAAATTCCTGTGAGCCAACTGATAAAAATAACTACTAAAACCATGTTAAAAATTGTCCAAATCTACTAAACATTTAAATGAGAAGCTTTAACACAGTTAACACTATTGCATCCACTTTCTGGAGGTATCTTCTAAAGAACATTTTAAACCTAGGAAAATAAATACCAATTCTGCAGTACTGAGCAATTTTTTTGGTGAAAGGAACTCTGGTTAAAAATACATTCTCAATGTATTGTGCTTAAATGAATGTAGAGGAAACTGTGTGTACGTTGAATTGTATAGTTACCTAAGTATCAGCCTAGAACTGAAAAGTTCCAGAGACTCCCTAGTAGGAAAGAAATTTTGTACATGCTTGTTTGGATTCCCAGGGCTGCCATTTCACTAGAAATCTAATAGATTTATATCAAAATAGCCAAGGTCAAACTCAGAGGTAATTATATACTCCAGAAGTAATTTGAGCACATTTCTCCTTCTCGTTGGCAAGGTGTTCTGACATCTGCCCCCCAACCTAAATAATAATTGAAAAAATGTTTTAAATTTAATGTATTTACTGAATATGTTTTTCAACTAAATTAGGAATTTACTAATTCAAACCAATACATTTTTGACCTCTAGTGAGCGGCATTTCAAATGTTCACATAACCCACAACTACAGGCTGGGGATTAGCAAGAATCTTTCAGTGGGACTTTGCTTCTGAAAACAAACAGCTGATGCTGGAATTCCTGGGATTTTTCTAGGGCTGTAAGTTTAGAATTGCAAACTAACATCATTTTCTGCTGAAAGATCAGCTCATAAAATTGTGCTCTATTTGTACTTATTGAAATTTTCTTACTGGTTCAAATCACAGCCAGAGAATCAATTAAACCAATTAAAACTAAAATTTAAAAAAATAGTGTTGTTTTGAACTTGTAGATGAAGACTGTCCATGGTGCAGATTATACAGCCTGGTGAAAATCTCAATTGAATCACTAACACAGTGTCACTGAAAGCACTTGTTGGGGGCTGGGGGGGAGACACCAAAAAACCCCAACCTTCTCTCCCCCCTTAAATCATGCTTTGCATATTCATATTCATATAGTTAAATGCATTCCCTAATTTGAAAATACTGTAGGCTAGTCATTTTTAATCTAGTCTAATGGCTTGTTAGTGCAAATCTTTACTTGGTTGCCATGCAAAGAATTTCCTACTCTACAAAAAAAACTGGCATACAGAATGCTATCAGATTTATTAAGGGTGGCATGAATGGAAATGGAAGGAATTGATGATCATGCTCTATTATTTAAGAGTGAATTGTATTAGTCGTTAATTCTCACTATTTAGTACTAATTAAATGTTGATACTGTTGGGTAATGAAGGGTGGCATGTGATATGTGCATGAAGTACCTTATATCCAAGCCAGCAAGCCCAAATAACAGCAATAGCATGTTTATTTCTAGCCTCCTCTTTCAGTCGTCTCAGTTCCCCTCGTGCCTGTGATGCATTTGAAAATAGGATATGGAAAAGCTTAGGAGAGAAAAGATTACTGCAAGTTCCCACTGGTGCAAGAAAGAAAGAAAGAAAGCAGTCACCACAAACAGCAAACATTAAAGCGTGTCCCAGCTTCCCAGGCTGCGATAGCTAAAACGTGTTAGCAGCAAAGAGAAACCAAAAAAAACACAACAGTATAAGCAGTAAGAGCAGTTTAAGCCACTGCAAATATTCACAGATAACTATCCTGAAGGGGCTTCTTCATTCCAAACAGCAACATTTAAGGGCACAATTTACTGCCCTGTCCTTACCTGGGTACCGCGCCAATAGGCGGCAATTATTGTGGCAGCCTCATTACAACGCTTCAGATGCTTCAGTTCCCGAAGAAGTTTCCGAGCCTGGAGGCAATTGAAAACTTTATTTTACTAACTAATTTTAAAATAAGGCACTGCAACCTGTAAATCTAGGCAAAACCAAAAAACACCACCTCCAAATCCTCAAACAAATACATTCACAAATGGCACACAGCATAACATTTGCTGTTCTAGCAAGGATTCCATGCACATGAGAGAGCTTGGGATTGGCATTTCAGGGCACCTTAGTACAATGTTCAGTTTTCTCCCAGATTTGCTGCATTACTTGAGATATCTATATGTCTGTTTGCACAATGGCAACAATACTTTTTCTCCACACAGTAAACATCTTACCCATTTAGACTGCAATAAAGAATAAATCACAAGTAAATCACCTGGCTTTAGGTCACACTAAAGGCTGCTGTCATACCAGCCTTTCATGCACAGTAATGCAACTGCAAAAGAGCTTTTTCTCCAACGGCAAACAGAAAACCATAACTCAAGATGATGCTTTTAACCCAGTTTTCTTCAAATAACACTCATGGGAAAAGACAGCACATCAATAGAAAGACCAAAAGTATATTTTTAACTCATTTAAACAAAATAATAAAGAGAAAGTAAAAGTCAAGAAAAATAGCAAAATCAAATTACTCTAGCTTATTGCTGGCAAACTTTAAAGCCTTCCAGGCAGGAGGGGGCTGTTTACACCAATAGCTAGTAACTGCAGCCCTTTCCCTGTCTGACAGGAAGGGAACTGGCTCCAGAACTAAGGGCAGTTCTCTCTTCCTTAAATAGAGGGGACAGACACCTTTGTCAGGGTGGAGAAAAGTTAATAAGAAAACAGAGGAGCCCAAGGTCATTTTTAATGAAGCTGGATAGCAATGGTTGCTTTGAGCACTATGGATGCTTTCATGTGAGCTGGTAACCTCATTTTTACCTCTTATTAAAGCATCACTTCTTAAATCTCTACAGTGGCTGCAGGATTATCACTTCACAAAGTACAAACCTCTCAGAGAAGAAGCAAAGCTACAGCAAATTGAATCAGAGGACAAGCCAATAGCAAGTAACTACTTGTTCAACATTTTCACTCCTCCTCTTAGCAGACAGAGAATTGATATTCATATTCCATTAACATACTGCCCAGGCAATCCAAACTCTCTATTTTAAGCCTGCTTTCAATTTTTTTTATTCTCTGAGAATCCTGTTAACCGTAAAATAACTGTCAATCACAACTTATTTCCTACCAAATCATTCCAATGCTACAGTCTGCATAAGCCCAGTGGCAGAGTCCCAGAGCATCCTGCTTTGGAGCTGCTGGGCTGCCTGATTAGCTTGTACCTACATGTGCTCTGATCACCAGACTCACTTATTCACACTCAAGCCCCTGTAAAGAGGCATCCTCTCTCTAAAGTCTTTCGCAGAAGATGCCTCAAGGATAACCCAGAACTTTGGTGTAGTTTAGTGAGGTCCCAGAATTTCACTTGCAGCGTTTGCAGCGATTTATAGCCCAGGCAGCATATGCAGATGTCCCAAACTCACCTTTTCTACAACAAACACGAGTGCTTAACAATGGCTACAGCACAGCTATAGCTCCATGGATAGAAGGCATCCAAGGCAGGAGTGTCAGAGCACCTGGAATGTGTGCTCCTTACCTCATCACACAGAGACAGCCGCAGTAAAAGGCAACTCACCTTCCATCCTCTGATGTAGGACTGTACTATAATAGCTGAACTCTTTATCTTCTGATACATTTTTTGTTGCTGTATTGGAAATAAATACATGATGCTTAGAACAGAATATTGCAACTGTAAATACTGCATAGTAAACCTTTCATTACTAACATTTGACAACACGCTTCAGGATAAATGTAAAAAGTGAACAACTTTTGACCAAGCAGATCAAAGATTAGATTCTGTGTCCAACTCGAGGGAAAACAAAGCACACCAACAATGCTGCATGGACAATGTCACTCTGTTTACAGAAACACTAAGGTCATGGTCAGCAGCACAAATGCAGATTAAATGCTAACAGTAACAGCTTTATTTGTCTTTCCCACCACCAGAGTAGCACACAAATGCTCAGGTTTGTTGGCTAAGCTTTTTACCACCTTTTCATAAGACTTGTGCTGTTCCTGATACCCACAGACCCTTTATTATACTAAATGCTGATGATAACTAAGGAACAGGAAAAAACAAAACCATGGATTCCTGAGTGAAATGCTGGAGTATTATTCAAGTACGCTAGTCTGAACTATAAGTTCCCTGGACAGGCAAAGATTTTCCTTCCAAAAAGCTGAGTTCTCCAGTAGTCCAGTGTTTAGCATAGTACTAAGTTTGACACACTTTGCAACAAAGCTTTTATACTTGACACTCAGTCCACTCAATGACTGTGAACATCTCTGTGAACAAGCTGGAGAGAATCCACTCTAGGCCACACTTCTGCCATGACTGACATCTGTCATGCCTTGCAAGGGGACAGACAGGCAAGTATCTGCAGATCCTTGAATCAAGCCTCCAGCACAATGAGTTGTCAAAAAGTTTCATTCATGCAAGGGATTAATCATGAAACCTTCCAGAGCACAGTGCCTAACAGTCATGTTGGGTTAGCAGAATGGTGCCTCCCATCTACATCACCCATAACTAATAAGAACTGCTGCCATGTTTCACCAGTGACCCAATAAAGGTTTACAGTTAAGAAATCAACATTGCTTGGTCGTGTATTTGTTTTCATTTCTTTATATTTAAAGTTGCACCAACCTAGCTGCAGTAACTCCATTTTAAATTGATTAAGATTTCATGAGATCATAATGAAGCCATATGGGCACAAGACAATTCTGTAACGATGTGGTTTGTAGAAGCGGTGCATTCGATCACACAACTTCAGAGAAAAGGGCTTTTACAGTAAGAAAGCATTTATTCATACTTTTTCCGAATTATATATATTTCCCTTTAATTATCCAAGAGAAGTGAACCAAACACTAACGGCTTTCAAGATGACAAACAGAAGTGTGTGTCAACTGAAAAACACAGACTGTCAACTCTGCAACATGCAGTTTAAGAAGATTTTTTTTTCCATATTTTATCAAGCTTTCTCATATGCTTATGCTATTCTCTAACAATACCAAAATGCAGTTGAGATGTTTAAGAGTGGGTTTCAAATTTAAAAACTAATAAATCTGTTTTATCATATAAGTTAATATTATTTAGTAACTGACAAAAACACATGGAAGAGTCATATAACAGGGTTGTTCAGTTCATGGAACAGAACAACCAGTCCACAGTCAGATCTGAAACTGCTTTAGAACTGTATCAATAAAGATACTGAATTACAAGTCTTAGGAGTTATAATTAAAATAAATCCCTGGGATCCTCCCAAGCAGCATTCTTGAGCCTCAAATGCAAAGGTTCCAAATAAGGCAAAAATACAAAACGGCTTAGGAATGACTGAATTCCACAGAACTGCACATGTATATTACTGAACATTTTTTACACATTAGCCATATGTTTTGAAAGCACTGTAAATGTCGGGCAGCACGGCATTTTAGACGAATGAAAAAGACTGTTCCCAGCTGGGCCACAAAAATCAAAATCCTGCCCTCCCAGAGTTAAAAGACTCCAGTGAGCTTTTTAATTACTTAAGAGCAAGCACAATGTAAACACTTAATAGTACTGTATAGAAACTAAATTGTCTTTATTCACACTATTGGTATCTAAATATTAACTTAAAATTGAATTCTTTCAACACCTCTCCATAATTATCAAGGAAAAATATCCTATGAAGGTCATATCTATTAAACAACAAAAAGAACCCCCCATCTAGTAAGGATAGTATCTTACTGTGTATCTCCTGACCCAGGAAGCAATCACCATCTGGCTTTTCTTCATTAACAAGAAGCGAGTGCGGCACTTCCAACCTCTGTAAATCTTTTCAATTAGAGTAGCCAAGTCCTCCAGCCGCTGCTTTCTCAGTTCTTCTAGTTTGAAGAGCTGGGTGTGGGGGGTTTCAGGGTTTCATTTGACATTGGAAAAAAAAGAGCAGGAAAGGAGAGACAGATACTGTAAGAGAGTATCTGTAAGCATAGATACTGTAAGAGAAGTCTCTCCTTGACTAAAGTCCCATCTCCGACACATTTTATTTATCTCCAGAGCTATAAGCAGATACACCAAGATTTGTGGTAGATACACTGTCACAACTCAGTGCATAAAAGTTACAATAAATTAAGGCTGACAGCTATTGTAGAGTGTTGATTCACACAGATTTTAATCAGTCTAACATTAAAAAGTTCCTTTTTAAATGCTACATTTACAGCAATATATCACAGCATTGTATGTAGAAGAATCTGTAAGAACCAGGCAGTGAATGATGCAGCTCATAACATGCTGTCCTCATGAGAGAGTGCTGGATTTTGCAGAAGGCATTTTTCACTTACTGTTCTTGGGTTGCGGATGAATATCTTTGATCTACCAAATGAAAATTCCTCTTCAGGGATTCCCAATTCATGAAACAGCACCTCTACTCCATCCCTAAGAAGGAGTAAATGAGCTTAACAAACATGACCCCCAGCGCTGAAACTTCTTAGTTTACATATTCACAGTTTAATTTATGGAAAGTAAAGGAAAGCATATTTTAAACCCTTAAATAGTGCTTGACATAAGAAGATTGAAAACTTAACTCATTTACTCACTGGTTATTTAGCTAAAGGCAAGTATAATCACTGCCAAGATTCTGAATTATTTGATCAAAAAGAGCAATTTTTATTTTACAGCATCAGCAATGGCCTATTTTTTCCTCTTACATCTATAATTATTTTACTTTAAAAGAAAAGAAAAAGGAAGGGCCCTCACACTAATGTCAAAATGTGAAACACAGACTGACAAGTTTGACAAATGCTAGTGTTCCACTCTCTTCCCAAATGCATTTTATGAACAGCAACAGAAAAGAGGAGAGAGGAATTATGCAGATCTTTGCAATGATTATTACGATGCTATTGTTATCAATGCTGCACTTCCACCGCTATATCTTGATAACCTAAAGATTTAAAAACCTAAATATTTAAATTGCAGTTAAAGATGTTAATCTATTATGAAAGAAATTTAAATCATGCTATTGGTGGCCATGTGCAAAAAGAATTAATAGAAGCTTATTTGCCTACCCCAGACATTATTTGCAAAAATACACGTGAATACTATGCAATTTAAAAGTATATATTTAAAACAATTGATTTGCAAGAGGTATTATCTCATAAGTGCTCCCCAATCACTATGTAAAATCATTCTTGAAAGGATGGAGGAAGATTGTATGGCTGTCTTCAAAGAAATGAGTGCTCCTACACCTTAAAAGTTGGTTATTAAAGGTAAGTGCCCTCCTGATCATTCCAGACTCCTAGCAATTTTGATTCCACTCCAATATCTTTTTCTCTCACTTTTTCTTTCAGACCCAAACAGTAAAGGCTGCAGTATATTCATTTTGCAATATGCACAAAACATTTTAAAAAATCAGAACATGTGGAAGATAGCGATTTCACTCAGGACAGGTAAGAATACTGCTGTTTGCCTACCTGGCTGGCCCTCTCCAGTGGGGCCACGTCTGCTTACAGAGCATTTTGTACCTTTCCAGGCAAGGCTCATACGCCTGCCTGAACGCATAACCCGCCCTTCTGACCCGGACATTCTCCAGGAGACCGAGGTAGCGGATCTGGTGGCACACCAGGGCATCATTGAAAATGTGTGCAGCCTTTTTGTCATTAGGTTTAATGCACCTGGAAAGGAAAATGAAAAGGGACACTCCTTCACGGCACTGTACACATCAACAACTGTTCTTGTGAGTATAAACCACAGATTTCAATGGTTTAGCCATTTATTCTTGGATATCAAGACTTTAACTTCACCAAAAAAACACACCAAAGCTTTGCCATAGGGTAATTTACCTGATATAGTTTGGATTTTTTGTCTGGAGATTTTTCATCAGAGTAGCAACTGAAGCCTTGAACTGTGAACCTGCTGTTGGTGGCCTCTTTAGATTAATCTTAGCAGGGTTACCTTCTGGGAACAATGCCTTGATGAGAGAGTGGTTGGCCTTCCACATGGCCTGGGAGAGGTCACGGTACAGAAGATCATTATTTTTGTCAACGAATCCTTCTACCTGGTACATTACCTGAAAAATAGAGAAGAGTCCATCAGAGCAGGTTTTGAACTATAACATAGGCCAGTTCAAAACTGACCCAAGAAATCAATCTCTCCTTCTTTCTCACTATCCAAAACAAACAAAAGACATATCAGCTCTCTTTCTAAATCTGACATTTGGAAGACTTGTTGTTGGATAAAATCTCTGTGAACATGCTACCTGGAAAAGATGCATTTTCTCATCCTACTAACAGTTCCTTGTGCTGATCAATTCTGGTTTCTGAAACGGGACAAACCCTTCTTCCATGATAACTGATATACCACCACCTGCCATACTGCAAAACAATCTTTTTTTTTTGTCTGACGAAAGGTTTTCTCCCTCTCTTTTGACTCACAACAGCAAAAGTACCTTTTCATTTCAAATTACTAATGTTTACAGTATTTGGCTAACTGAAACACAATATAAAATATCACCTCTTGCTATTGCAGCAGCAAGGCGCTTGCTGTGCAGTCCTCAGGGGATTGTTATTTTAAAGGACTTTTATCAGGAAAGCAGTCCAACAACAACAAGCATGACCTGCAGCTGGAGACCCAGGAGGCATCCAGGGGAACTTCATGCAGATCTCAGATTGCTACTTGCTTTTTTAATTTTTGAGGGTAGGAAACTTATTTGATTAATTGTGACAAGTCATCTGGCTGGTGATACAGATTCTTCAGCTTCATGATTTCTCAGTTCTGCACAGATATGTACTATGTACACAGAATACCAAATAAAACTAGCACTGACATAGCTATATTTTACACAACAGCAAGTCACTGGGAACTCGGGCAGCATTTTACTTTGGAGGACAGGTTTCCAGTTCTGATAGGTGTAGTAAATGCCACTACTGAAAGAAAACCTGTTTGTATGAACTTACTTGTATTTCATAAAAGGAGGGTCAAACTTTTGTTACCCAGTGACTAGATCAAAATGTTCTCAGATGAGGATGGAAAAACAACATTCCTCCCAAAATAGGAGGAATTCACTGGCTGCTCTGCTGGGTAAGAGAATGCCCGTAACAATCGAGGATCCTCAGTGTCTGCTAAGGCACAATCTGTGTGCAGTCCTTCCCAAAGTACTGGGGTATTTTCAATTCAATTTGAATTCTGACAACCAAAGAAATACCTATGTATTAATAGGTAATTAATAGGTAACCCTGTGAGATTATATGCAGTTACAAAATCTTCCTGGTAAATGCATAATGTTAAGTTAATGAATGGTTGCTTCAAAGGCTGAAAGTCTGATAATTCCAGAACTATTTTGACTGAGTAAATTGTTGAGCTATTCAAAATTATAAGATTGAGAAAATATTAAAAAGTGTTTTTCAGTCCAAGGGAATTGAAAAGCTTTTCAAATATTCTCTGTTCTGTGAAATTATCACTTCAGCAAATTCAGACAAGAGGTATAGTTTCAACCCTACATTTACTTTTGAGTTTTCTTTAAAATAAATTATCTTCACTCTACCAATTTAATTATTTTGATTTTCGTTACTAAAAAGTCATAATGAATTACACATTGAAAGCTGTCAGACTCATTCATATTGCTTATGTTGTAAAAAGCAAATACTTTGGCAAGCCCTTTGTGTAGCTTTCTCTTCCATCTGCTTAAACACAGAGAGAATCAAACTCAGTTCCTTTAAACGTACAAAAACTCCACTTTCTCAAGAACATGACTAAAGACTGCAGCTAGTTCAGTGACGAAGAATTATGTTTTCCAAAATCTGTTGCCTTCAAATTTGCATGAATTTTTCTCATTGTAAACAAGGTTTTCTTTTCAGAGATACAGCAGCAGCACTAAAGCACATGATGAAAGGAGAACTGGCCTTGATTTTCAGCTAGAGCAGCAGGACTTTTGTACAAGGGCATGTAGTGACAGGGTAGTGGCTTTACACTGACAGAGGGCAGGTTTAGATCAGATATCAGGAAGAAATTCTTTACAGTGAGGGTGGTGAGACACTGGAAAGAGCTGCCCAGAGAAGCTGTGGATGCTCCAACCCTGGAAGTCTTAAAGGCCAGGTTGGATGAGCTCTCAGCAGCCTGGTCTAGTGGAAGGTGTCCCTGCCCATGGCAGAGGGTTATAACTGGATTATCTTTAAGGTCCCTTTCAGCCCCAACCATTGTATGACTTCTGAAAAACTTCCAGCCCAAATCCCAAATCTTAGGCTTAAGATAGAAAAGACTAAGAGAGGCCTGGATTTTTTAATCAGCCACGGCAGCCCCCACACACCACGTACTCCCTGCTTCACCCGGTACCTTGCCAGCATAATGCTGAATCCTGAAGCAGCTGTGGGGCAAGGAAGTGTCGTTGAGGAACCGGGAGCACTTGCTCATCCTGCTCTCAAAATGCTGGTGAGTGGCACAGACTTGGTTCAATTTTTCTAAAAAGGTGTCATCAGTAACAGTTCCTGGTCTCAGGCATTCTTCATCCAGCATGGCCAGGATTCCAGTTTGGTTCTGAAGTTTCAAGACAAGAGCTTTAGTACTTATTTTCATCACATTCCATCAAGGCATAAAAAGAATACCGTTCTCCTGTTTGATCTCTGCTATCCAGAAAAACATTCTTCAAGCCACCTCAAAGCTTGGCTCTTTTCTTAATGACCATTTCCAACAGATTTTTAGCACCTGCATTTTTGAAGGACTGCTAATGAATCTTGAAATTCACACTGAAGTTTTGTGTCATTTACTCAGACCATAGAAACTCCAATTTAACTGAAAGTAGCCAACTGATGTGTAAAACCATCATATACCTTACATTAATGGTTAAAAACTGTTCTTTTCTTGCTGCTCTAAGTCCACAGGAAGTCCCCTTATTAGTTACAAGTACTTTCTGTACCTCAAGCACTCAGTAACATGTCATTGAGTTTTCTGGTTTCCATATAAAAAAAAGATGTTATTTACAACGTAGCATGTGGTATCTGCTGTTGTAAACCGCAGTAAATGCAAACATTTAAGAGTTGTTTAGTTTTGGGGGTTTTTTCCATAGGTGATGCTGAATATTTCTAGAAAAGTAACTGTAGCTTTATAGGAAACCTTTTTTTGTAAAATAAACTTTTACCTTACAAAATAAGATGAATAATACGACGAATGGCTTGTTTCATAAGATAAAAGTGTGTGAGGATGCATGCAGACTTAACAGATAAATTAAATCCACACATTAATATTCAGAGATATTCTTAAATACAACTTACATTTTCTATTAGGTCACAAATTATAGCATTGTTGAAATATTCAATATTAGTCCATTCAATCCCCTATAAAAAAAAATAAATCAATACATGAACAGGAAAACAATCAAGAGAGCTCTTCCTCTAGGCAATTAAAATTATATTCCAGTTAACACGGATACTACTTTCAAACTTAATGTTATATGCTTACCAACAATTTTATTTTTTTAAGAAATGTAATCATCTACTACTAACATTATCTGTGCAAAATGACTGTCCTTGAGCAGCTGCCAAACTTGTTCTCCATTCCTTTCCCCCACCCGTGTCAGCTTCCCATGCACTCCCCTGGCGCCAGGCCAGGCTCCTCCCACCCGGCACCGCGCTGCCCACGCTCCCACTGCTTAGAAGGAAATCAGCCTGTTTCACTGAAAGCATCTGAGACCAAAATTTCTAAGTTCTTAGTTGTTGGGCTTTTTTTTTTTTTTTTTTAATAGGAGGCAGAAAGAGGGCTAAATTTAGATGAGACCATTTGAAAAATCCAGAGTCTGGCTGTTGTTCAGATATTCTTAATATCCTTTTTTCAAATATCAGCAAAAAAATTTCCAGGATGAGATGCCAATGCATCACGAGGTAACACTTGTAGGGCAAAGGACTGAGAGAAGGAAAATACTAATTTCATTCTCAATTTGCACTCTGTGGTACTTCTTACAGTTTAGGTTTTTTCAGAGCATTTGAAATACCATTCGAGAACCAAATCACAGTAATGATGGTTCACCACTGAATGCAAAAAAGAAAGACATGCTGAAATTTCATGTTATCCTCAGGATTATAAGGCAGGAACTTTATGTAATTTTTAAGAATGTTTATACAGCAAAATGGTATCCATCCAGTTTGAGTACAGACAGCGTATGCCAGTTTTTACAGCTGCAAGCTGGTATTTTGTCTGAGCTCTGTATATCAGTGGAATACTGCTAAAACCTATTAAAACTTCACCTTGATGTTCACTCACAGAATAACATCAAACACCAGAGTCTGGACTCCAAAGGACATCTTAAATGCACCCATAAAGCTCACACAGCTCCCTTCAATACTTAACTGAAAAGAAAACCAGAACTCTATTTGCAGTTTCTTTCATGTTGCGTGCTATTGTTTTAGCCAGCCAATTCCCTTTGAAAAAGGACTGGCTGTGACTGCTGTTGAGGTGCATCCCAGACAACTGTGTGTAATCCAAAACACAGACTGTGGGGTAATGGCACTAATACCAGAAAGTGACATTAGTCTTCTAATGAATTAATTAGCCCTTGCTCAGAACTGCCAGCCATTGTTTCCAATGCATGAATAAGAGTTGGGTCTGGTTTTTACCTGGAGAACTCATAATGTGAAACAAAGCCCAAAATAGCACTTTTTGCTTAATGGAGCTAACCACACAGCCCTACACAAACATGCTCCATGCCAGTCCTGTGGTCAAAAAGTGACTCTGTTCCCTGAAAGGTGGTTCCAGCCTGCATGCCTGTTTATCTTCACAGCGACAACAGAAATAGGGGAGAATAAGGAAAGATCCATTCAAGTATTACCTCTCGGATGTACTCCTCCTGCTCCTCTTTGAGGGTAAGTTCAATGAAGATCTGCTGCAACTTCTCATTACAGTAGTTGATAATGAATTGCTCAAAGCTGTTGTCCTGTCAGATAAAACATGTTTGCGTTTGCTGTTGTGTAAACACCTTGGAACTCAGCTGGAGTAAGTTACTGTAGCAGCTGCAAGTCAACAAGCTGCTGCATTAACTACTCCTTCCAGTTCTGTGATGTGATGGTTGGAGTAATATTTGATTGAGATCATGATTAGTTTGGAAATTTTAGACCAAATCCTTCCCTGAAGCTCTCTCCATTGGGAGGGACAAAATCTTCTGTAGGTTTTATTCATGATGTCTGCACATCGATTCCTTGGAATAAGGCATAAGGGCACCTGTGGTGTCAGGGAATAAACAACAGAAATTTTGCCTGCACACTGATCGGTCCCCATATGTAAAATGTAGTCCCCACAGGGGACTACAATTTATTTATTATAAATAAAATTATAATGATAGCATTATCTCTTTTCCACTCAGTAGCCAAGAAAGTATCCTATTTCACTACAGATTGAGGCTCAAACTGCTATTCCAGTTGCAGCTGAGCCTGGGTTAAGAGATTATTGGCTCTAAAGGTCAACCCACCTCCTCCCTGCCAACAAACCACTCATGTAATTGCCCCTTGAAATGATGGGAAACAAACAAACTTCATCGACCAAAAATCCTCTAAAAGGCTAATGCATATAAAACTGGGCTAGGGAGCAAGTAGATGTGTGACCCTTTGCAGAAGGGACCAGAGACTGGAGCAGACCCCAAGAGAAAGGGTGGGCAGCGGGAATGCTGCCACAGCAGCCTACCCCATATCCCAGGGCAGGGCTGCTGCAGGAGCGGGGCTGTGACACGACAGCAGCATGCTTCCACAGGGACACACGTCAGCAACAGAGACCATGGCCACATCAAGCCCTAAAATACCACAGGGAAAGCTCTCGCACGCTCAAGGCAGCTGAAGTTTTACTGCTAAATTCACCAGGGCCAGGACTGCAGCATAAAAGCTGTGGGTCACCACTTTATTGCCATTATCTTAAATGAGTGCAGTTTGGAGGCCAGGTGCTCGTTCTGAGGACAAGGTCAAAATGCCTGTTTCGAATAAAAAAGGAATCAGCACCTTCACTGTTTTTTTACAGTGCTTGGAATAGTAATTAATATTGTAATAATTCCATATATATATTTGCAGAAATAACTACACTCAAGAATACTTTCGGATATCTGGTGCTGGTCTTCTCAACTTTTTTCGGGGGGTTTTGGGGTTACCTCCCTCCTGCCCTATTTTTTTTTTTCTTTTCTTAATAACTAGTCATCAAGAACACTCATTATTTGGGAAGACTGAAAATTTGCAGAATAAAACACTATGCCTTTTTACACTACCAAATAATCTGCTGTACAATACCTGTGAAGCTCAACTTATGCTGATAGAATTTTATGACTGAAGGCAACTGCAATCATTTAAATGCTTAAATTATGGATCTGGTTGCTAAATGAGATTAAGAACACAAGCAGATTAGAATATATTGAGGTAGCACAGATTACTTTTGTCATTTTAGTTTTAGATGAAGCAAAATCATAGCTGATCACCAAACTTTTGCAGCCACATCAAACTGCCCCTCTCACCAACTGCAATTATCACTCAGATTACAAAACTTGCATAGCTCTAGATGAGAGTTAAAATTTGGCATGCAGCAAAATCAGCACTGCAAACAAGTCATACTTACTGCATTCTGTTGAAAAAGAAATTAAATAAACTGCAGTCAGTACTTATACTACTTCCATAACAATACAGAATACATCTATTACCATTTATTTAGTGTATCAAGTAGATAAATCTTTTTTCACTGAAAATGCAAAATACTACATAAATGTTATGTATTACTCCTTCACAGATAAGCATATCTTCAGGTACTGTCCAAATATTATCAAATAAACCAAGAGACTGAGACACATCAGAGTATTACACAGAACAACATCCTTGCATTGTCCTGTCTCTAAAGCACCATGTACCTTCTCTAAAAGCCACATATATAACCTTGAGTATACAAATTCTTTTCTTAATAACGGAGAACGGAGAAGGGAAGAGAGAACGAGGGAGAAAGAATGAGTATAAGTTTATTTGACATATTCAGATAAGGCCATCACTTCAGATATATTGAGTTAGAAGTAAAAGGACCCCAGCTGTCACATCATCTAGACAAAGGAAAAGGGTAAAATACACTCTGCATCCTCCTGCCAGGAACACGCCACCCAATGCAGAGAGACTGTTTCTCCACAGGACCTTCTGATTACAAGGGCTGCAGGACTTTTCACTCGTAAATTATACAGGCTCGGTCATCAAAAGAGGATGGAAACTGAACAGCAAATCCAGCTAAACCATCTAACTAAAAGGTCATTAACAACACATTAAAGTAATTGCTAGATGTTTTCCTGATTTGTTGTAGATCTGTGATATTTATGGTTTGCCAAAAAAAGGCAAACCAAAATCCACAGAGTTCTTCACAAATCGCTCGCTTTGAGCTATGAAATTCTATTTGACATTGCCAAGCCACTGAAAATTGCTGTTCCGGGAAAAAAGTTATTGAAGAGCAGCAGCAATATTATTCTTTATGAATGATACAGAGTAAAAGGCTAACAGTTAATTACAGCAAAGAAAATGAGGGAAATTGTTTGGAATTACTGAAATTCTCAAAACACTGAACTCTGAACTGACCAGAAGACATTTGGCAAATTAAATACACTTCAGAAAGAGGTGTTTCCTTTTACAGGTTTTAAGAAACCCTGTATGAGAAACCAATCAGTGTTTATCTCTAGACAAATCTGAGCATGGCAACAGAGACTGTGCATTTATTCTTCCGAACAGTATCACAGAATATGCTGTCCCTGTGGAAGGGACTCATAAGGATCATCGAATCCAACCCTTAGCCCTGCACCATCCCCAAGGGTCACACCATGTGTATCTACAATTTTTAATTATGTAAGGACTTCACAAAGCAAATATGAATGCTCACAAATGTATTCTCCCCCAATATTTTAATGACAGCTACCAAAAATTAATACAATAGAACCATGAGGGATCTAAAGGACTTCTGACATTGTTTTTCAGAAAGCAGTAGAGAATAACCAGTATCAGTGACAGCACATCACTAAATGCATTCAGGAGATACAGGCTGGAGGTACCCAGCCACCAGAGACTGTACTTGTTCCTTACACTGACCACTCACATTAAGCAATAGAAAGCATTTTGACCAACAAAGAAGCAGCATGGTCAGACCCAAAATCTGGGCAGAGTTAGTGAATTGAAATATTAGGAAATGTTGTGGAAAAAAAATAATTAGAGTATATCTTCTCAAAGTGTCAGCCTCTCTTCCAGGCTGTAATTCTGCTACTCTACATTGAGGGCATCACTTCCACCCCTGCATTTTTGTGGCAGCATTTCCAATTACACCTTTGAAATCACTGTGGAATACAAAATAAAACCTCTGGGGAAGATAAAACCAGTCTCTCAAATTAAATTAAAGGTGCTGGGAAACAGAATGTCACCTGAGATACACTTAAAGTCATGTCAAATTTATAGATACAGCTCAAGTAACCACCCTTAGCTTATCCTCTCAATCTTTTTATCAGATGCAACAATAAATTTAGACAAGTAGTAAAATGCACTGACAAAAATCAAAGCCTACTTCACCATGTTTCTCACTTGACAAATAATGGTGTCTTGTTCATACAGCTTTATTCCTTACCAACCTTCAAACTACTGGGCGACAGAGTGGGATATCATGAATAACAAGTTTTGATCTCCAAAAAACATTCTGCTCCATGCAAAAATAAAATGATTATATAGACAAGTAGATCACAATGTTCTACTCATTTAGGCTGTTAGAGTCAATCACAAAAAGCTATAAGGTTCTATTGTGAACCACTGCTATTACATGAATTACATACAGGTGCTTGAAACTCTATGGAAAATATTCTTTGTTTCTTAATATTTTACCTAACTTCTTCTTCGAAATGTTCGTGTATCATAGAATCATCTGAAATGCCTCCACTAGATTTATGAAAACAAAATATCTAAAACAGGGCATTTTCCTATCAATACTAGATACCTTCTAAATTTCTCTCCCTGTACAGAATTCAAATTCACTTTTGAATATTCATTTCCTAGTGATTTCCAGAGACAACAAAGCAACTAAGATACCTGTTTAAAATTGAAACTCAGATACTTTTCCATACTAGTGGGCAGGAATAATGCTTACCTTCCACCTGCCTAATAAAGTTCTAGATTAAGTGCTCCATTTTCTTGTGTCCTCTCCACTGTTTTCCCCAAATCAAGCAGATATTGTTGAATCAAATCTGCAGATTCTGCTATATCCATCAATATTACACCTTACAGGTGTTTCTCAGTATCTCCTCTTCCTTCTTAATCTTTCATCACACCAGTTTTGTTGAGGGCCAGTTCAAAAATCTACATATTGCTCAGTCTACAACCACACTGACTAAAAGGTGTCCAGCAACATTTTTTCAAATACATTATATGAACACATGCAACTAAAAAATACATGAGAAGTATTTAAAGGAAAAGCATCATTTGAAAGAAATGTTGAAATCAACAGGACTAATGCTATTAAAATGAACTTTTACATCAATATGAGGAGGGAAAAAGACATACAGAGATGATGCTTTAACTCTATCACATACAGCCTCAGAGAGTAATTTTTTAAACATCAATGCAGCTCCAGGGAACTGAAGTCTCTGACCTCCTCCTAACATAGGTAGGTGACCCCAAGTACTTCCATCAGGCCCCTAGAGAAAAAGCCAGATGGCAAAAGTAATGATGATAAAAGACCAGCATACTTGCTTCACTGAGATGAATAGTGGAATGAAGGGTGAAACCAACCAGCAAATTCAATTTATATGCTACTGTGGTGTCTGGGGATAGGGATTTTTATGTATGACCACAGAAGCATATGAGTTTATGAGATGAAACTAAAAAGTGTAAATCAGCAAAATGGAAAAGTTGCATTTAAAGGAAACGGAAAAAGATACTATTTTTAATCTCAGAAACCAATGGCCCAGTTATGTGATTCATCAGTTATAACAATTTTTCAAAATTTTTTCAAAGTCAGTGAAGGTGTGTTATCAATATTTATCCTTTTTTTCTCTTTACATATACAAACATTTGAATAATCAAACTTATCTCCTGTAAGTTAGGGTGCTCTGTGCTTTTGTGTCAATATCTCTATAGGAAAAGAACCAGAGAAGCATATCATTTAACTATATATATTCCAACTATTTGTAATCAAACCATATTTCAGTCTATCTAATGGAAGCAAGAAAGGTACATGCCAAAGCTTCAGGGATTATCCATTTTCCCTATTTGTGAAGCTCAATCAACTTCAGACCCTATTGATGCTACTGTCACTGGTAAAGAACCAGGCACTCTGAAATCCATCTTGCTCTCAGCTGTGGTGTCCAGGCACACAGGTCTAAACCAATTTTGGACTTAAAAGGGCAAGAAACTACTCTGACTCCAGAGTCACATGTGTGATTCATGGGAACACCCAGGTACAATCACTTCAACAAACTCAACCTGATAAATTACAGTCCTGGGACAACACGAATTACAAATAGGTAAGAACCTACCATATAATCAGAGCCATTCCTCTACTGAGACAGAAATAGCTGCTGTAGGGCAAAACATTATTCTCACAACCTGAAGTAGATCATTTGTGTATATTTGCTCCAGCATTTCAAGTATTTCCTCTGTTGAAAACAGCCTGCCAACGAGATTTACTTCACAAACATGCTTTTTGCAAAATAAGCCTCTCGAAATACTTACATTATAATGTGATTAATTAAATGGTGATAAACTTCCTGGGATGTACCTCTGCTTCTGGGCATCCTAGTGCTTAAGGAAATTATTGCTTTAACTGTATTTCTAAATCTACACAGCACCTAGGAGTCCAAACCAAGGGTCCCTCTCTGTAAAGCTCCTCTCTTCCATAACACCTACCAGCAGATGTAACAATTACAGATCAAAAATTCAGTTTTCCTCTATCACACTAAACTGGCTTTGCCCTGGGTGATCAGATTGAATAGAGGGCCAGGTACACACATTTTGGCACTGGCACTTCCCAGTTTATGATAAGCTGATGGGCATCAGCAAAGGGTTGAACAATTTCAAAAAGGAAACCTGTTGCAAGGTAGACAGGCTAGAAAAAAGTAGCTGGAAATTCTTGTCTGGAGGATAAAGGCAACTACCAAAACAGCAGATATCCATGGCTGAGTTAAGAGCCAAATTCAAGGCATGAAGAAAGGGTTCCCAGAGTCTAAAGGTTATTAAAAAAGAAAAAAAAAAAAAAAAAGGAAAAAATTAAGATAAAGGAAAATCCTGATGATTCCATTTCCTTCTGTAGGATATTTTTTTTCTCTAATATGCCATCTTTCTAGCAAATAACTAGACCCTTCTCCTGTACAATAATCCTTAGGGGTGTTGCAGGAAGCCTCTTGGCCAGCAGCAATCTTTCAGAGCTCAGCATGCTCTGCAACTGTAATTTCCTTCATGTAATCAACACTGCAACTGTAATTTCCTTCATGTAATCAACAGCATGGAAAAAGGCAAAGCAACCAGTCAGCAACCAGACCAAGGTGTTGTATAGGTTTATGGAAAAAGGGGAAGTAACTCCCTAATTTTTTCATACCTTAAATATTTCAGAAAGGTATTTTCAATGATTACCCCTCTTTAATTAGTTACCTCTCACTAAAAACAGATAACTAACACAACTATGAACTTGTTAATATAATGAAACTGCATTCTTCATAATTTCTAACAGATTCCCTCAGTAAGGATATTGGCATTTTATCACTGTCCAAACAACACCTTGCACAGAACATGCAACATGAACCAAGCTTCTTTCTGTCACTACAAGAGACTTCCACACACAAGAAACAAACGAATTATCATGAATAAATGGAAGTGCTATCAAAATGCTTGTTTGGTTCTTTTTCTGGTGATTTTTATTTACTGCTGGGGTTAATGCAGAACATGATGAATACTGCCATGTCCTTTGCATGTTCTTGTATATCTGGAGCAAAAGGAGTTGGTCAGATACTGTCACCAAAGACAAAGCATTCACATCACCTCAGGTCAACCCTCAGCACATGTCTGAGGGCCAAATGGAAACAGTCCCTCACTTTCTGCATCTCTATCGCCAGCACATCCCAGTTTCTTGTCAGGCTAAAACATGTAGAACAAACTGCTTCGCCAAGGGACTGAGAGAAATCATTCACACTCTCAAACTGTCTTCTTGGGGGCTGGCAAATTTCAACAATAAGCCTTGTTTGGCAGCCTTAACTTTCATAAAATTGCACTCCAAATAATTAACTTCATCATATGGACCAGCTACATAGTGGCATCTGAATATTCACAAAAAAGCTTTTAAGCCAACTGGCACAGATAGACATTTTTATCTATGAAGGCTAGACAGGATGAAATACTCACACTTGCTCTGTGATATTCATTTTTACATCCCCTAGCTCTTGTCTACACAGGAAATGTACACAACAGAAAACTAACGCCCAAACCAAACAGAGCAAGCCTTCTGCTCATCTCTGCTGAAACCTGCCAGGCCCTCAGTCATCTGCCTCCTACAGCCTTCACTTCTTTCCCATAAACCCCACCTTTCCACAACCCTACCCTGACATTTTGCAGAGATCCGGAAACCTCTTCTGCCCAAAAATACATAATCAAACGTGGAATAAAATGGAACCAGACTAAAAACTTACCCCAGGAAGCCTGGAATTGAGCTAGCTCTAAAATTCCTAATGCCACCAGCCATCATCCCCACCCTATCTCAAACCCGGTCTAGACTGCAGACTGACTACGCATGCAGCCTCTCAAAAATGTGGATAAACATACTTGGAGCAATTAGTGTCAGGCTTCAATCCATTGCTCAAGATCCAGCAGTGTTACACAATCAACCTGGTCCTGCAGCCTGCATTTGCACGCTAATCCTAGTCCCTAAATCCTTGCCCATAGAAAAATTCACACAAAGCCACCCAAAATTTCAGTGTCTCGCTTTCCAAACGTTGTCCCAGCATACAGTTTACCACAAAGGGCATGGCAGGATTCAAAAATAAACAGTCTTACAGCACCTATTTTCAAGATTGTTTAGCCAAGCTTGCTGATGACTTCAGCCAAACCCATAGAGGCAGAGGATTACTGATAGATTCAAGTTCCCTGCTTTCTTGGATGGCCTTTGGGTTTGTCTGAAAAATGGAGTTTGTGTTTGATAAATATACTAGCAGAAACCAAATCCCAAAGAGTATATGCCAGCATTTTCAATACTCCAGTTATCTTTCATTTGTAAATTTCAAGAAACCTCCAGATACTTTGTTAATTAACTTCAGCTTAAATTACAGAAAATTCTAGAAATCACATTGAACAGTAAATAAATTAATCATTCAAAAACAGATGAAACAAATCTCATTGATATAAGGTTCAATTTGTATAGAAGAGAAGAAGACTGATATTGTCCTCAAGAAGGTGAAGTGTAGGATGTCTTAGAATGGTGAATCTGGATTTCTTTACTCACTCTTCTTACAGGAGGAAGTGTTGGATGATCCAAGGAATCACCCTAAACAGGAATAAAAGGCAAGAAATACTGCCTGCCCTGCCCATCATGAAACAAACAAAACCCTCAAAAACCTCTAGTAAACCCATGTTTTGCAGTGGAAGTCAGACTATTCTATAATGTATTCCAATAACTTTTAAGTGAGAATCTCAGGACAAAATGGTTAAACTAGAGTATCATTAGTTTATTCTTTCAGCAATCCTAATGGGTAAGTGTAATACTGAAAGAAAAATAAAAAATAAAAATCACCCTTCAGTAAACACATACCTTGCTACTCATTTCAATGGTATTAAGCTTCATGTGTAAATATTTTGTATGTATATAAAACACTCCTGCTACACCTATGGTTTTGGATAAATTCTGTCTCCAAGGTATAAGGTCACCTAAGGTCAAAGAACATGCACTAATAATAAACCTACCTGCTTCCTGAGTAGAAACATGATTAACATAAGCCTTTTTAGCATGTCAAAGAGCTTACACATTTAAAATCCAAAAGTTTATAGGTGAAGTCTTTTAAGTGCATTTTTGCCAACAAAAATTCTTTGTAGAGTACATGTTAGTTCTAACTTTCAGGAACAGACATGAAAATCAAAATCTGACTTAGGAATTCTGTTTGAAAGGGAACTGCACAATATTAGTCATGGGTTTTAAGCAATTTATAATTAGATGGGTATCTAAGTTACTGTCATTTACTACACCTCAGCTAATATTTCGCATATTTAGCCACTGCATCTACAAATGTACCACAGAGCAAAACACTCCAACTGCCACTATACTTGTTATACTATAAATCTTAATATTAAATTTTTCCACAACACTGTGTTGTGCAGTGTTGAAACTTCATTCCTTTATTGATTGTTTTAATACAATTAACTTCAAACAATATATTTTCTGTGAAGTGGTTGCTTAAATTCTCAAAAATCATTATTTTTGTAAGCATTTTTTCAAGATCTTTAATAATTTTTGTGGTATTCAGTTACAGAACCTAAAAATATTTGGCAGCATCCTCTTAACTGCTCTCACTGCATGACATTCATTCAGACAACCACAGGACCAGTTACACTTTGCATATACAGTGCTCATTACAGAATTATTTTACTGAATTTAGGAATTTTGACAACTTCATCTTTTGTTCCAACCAGAGCTGCATAAAAAATGAATTTTGGGCTGCCTTGAAAGAACACATTTGCTTTTGATTCAATTGAGAGTAAGTTGGCAGTTTATGGTTATAAAACTAACCTGTCTGGGAACACAGGGATGGCTCAGTGGGTGGTACTGGAAGCTGATTCAGGATTTTCTAATGGACTGTTTCTCTGTAATTCACCCTGAATTACAGTACTGCCACACAGTCCCAACACCAGTGACTGTACTAGCCACCTCTAGAAACCTAAACCAATGAAATTTCTTTTTCAAACACCTCTACATTAAAATATGGTGTAGTACAAGCTACATGTACACTTCTGGAGTACCACCCGACTCATTCTGAATGCTCAGAAATAAAATAATTCCGTTATTTCTGTGATGCTGAACCAAGCTGCTTGGCTCATGTTCTCACCATAGATATTAACTCATGAGAGAGAGTCCTGCCTTGTATGAATGTGCTGATGAATTTGATCCTCAGGTCACAAGGCAAAACCGTTACCACCTTTTCCAGTAAAATCAACACTCAGCATTTAAAGGAGCGAACTGCCCATTATTTTAAAGGTTTTGAGTTTGTATGAATTGGGAAAGCTAAACTGTAATTCATTATGACAGGTAAGTGAAAAGAGCCTTGTTTTTTCATTTTTCTCCTGTACTCAACCACTTACTTACGACCTTTTAAGACATTGAATTCCTACCAAAGAAAGAAAATTACATGCAAGAAAGAAAACTTGTCTCTAGAACACCATCCCACAAGCACAATTACTCAGTTGGCTTATGTGCCAGTGCAAGCTCCTGTCATCCACCTTATCATACATATCTATCCTAATCAAACACCAAAGAACTAGTGAAAACAAGAGTGCTGCCCAAGGATGCCAGCAGTACCATTCCAGTGTCCAGCTCTCTAAAAGGTATGCCAAGGACCAGCTCTAAAGAGATCTGGCACCGAGTTCTCTATTCAGCCACCTGATCTCTTGCACTATATTTTCATAAATATGTTCTTATGTTTATTTCAAACAGTACAACCTCGCTCAGTAAACCCTTGAAGCAAGTATCAGATTTCTTTTTCCTCTTCATAGAGGTATTTTGATTTATACATGTTTGGATGTTATGCTTCTGAAAGGAAACTTCCACCACTCTCACATGAACAATTACTCTGTTCTGGATTATTTTACACAGTTTAAACACGGGGATATAGGGAAGTGAGTAAGGCCTGCACGTTTTCTACTGATTTTTCTCCCTAGATGAATTTCTACTTTAAACACATACAGATTCCAGTGAAGATCTATAAATCTTAAAAAAACATGTCAGAACAAGATTTATGAAAATGCCCTGTCCTTGGTGCTCTCTAACCCAATTAAAAACTCCTGGTTGATTGTTTTGTTTCAAAATACCACTAGTCTAAAAATACTCCTGTAAATAAACAGCAGTGAGCCACAGATCATTAGTTAGGAATCAGTATAGAATATTTATCTATGTGAATTGAGATGAAATGCAATATAATTCCTTGTTTAATTTTGACAGGGAAAATTATATAGTTATTGTTGTGCGGTTTGGGGTGGTTTTTTTACAGAATAAAAAGCTTGTTCAAAGACATCCAGAAAATGCCTGAGGGCAGAAATGACAGTGCCAGACTTTCTCCTATGATCAGAATGTTTGTCACAACAAAATATACTTAGTTTATCCATCACAGATATTTATTTTTCTATATGTAAAAAACACAAGTTTGGCTTTCATAAATTTGTTTCAATTGCTACACATGCTAAGACTCTCTCTTTGGCTTACTTTTCTAATGTTTTTCTGTCAGGAATGACACAATTGATTCAACTTATATGTATTCTGATTACACATTCATGAACTACTCTATCAAGCTTTAATAACAGCTCTCTCATTAAATGTTTACCATTACAAAGGTCTTACCTCAAAAATTTCAAAGCCATAGATGTCCAACACCCCCATTACCTTCTTTCTCACTTTTGTTTGTGCCTTAAAAAAAAAATTAAAGATTGAGTCAGTCATCTGTGTATTGCATACTTGAAAATCAAAAAAATTAATGTATCTCATAAATAGGCTGTCAAATTCTGTAAACTAAAATATTCAGTATGGTTTCCCAAAAATACACTTAACGTGAATATTTTTGTAAGCTCAAAAACAGAGCAGAGAGCAATTTGTTGAGCTGTGATGCAATTATTCAAGTGTAACGCTGTAGAACCACAAAAAACGAAACTGGTAAATACAATTTTACCGTACACTTTAATTTAAAGGATTTCTATTAATTTTTTACAGGTTCAAAATGACAATACCTTAATGCTCTCATTGATCCTGGTAACAAGCCAAGAGAACAGTCTACTGTATAAATTCTTAGCCAGAGCATCACGGGCATAATAAGCCTAAACAGAAAAAAAGAAGAAAAAAATGTTATAAATGCTGGGCTAAGCCAAACCTTTTTCTGTCACTGACATATCTTAAAGGTGCTGTGAACTGAGTAAGACCAGCACAGGCAGCAGTGGCTCTGCCTAAACAGGCACGGGAGCCAGACAAGAGGTGCCAGGACACATAGGCAGCATCAGTGGCTTGGTGGTGCAACCCTCTGCCTTCCTGGCCACAGACTGGCTGGAACAGAATCCACAATCAGGGCACTTCAACACCTTTCCTGCTCTTCCAGATACCCTCTTAAAGACTCACATCCCCCACCCTAATCCTAAGCAAAGGGACCTGATCAGCTGCAGTTACAGAAACCACATTCCTGCTAGCCTGAGCTGATGAGACACAGGTGGTAATCACTCTGGCTCTGCAGCCTTACAGGAAGATAAATTCACACTGGCAGCAAAACTTTCTCAGCTGCCCCAGGCACACAACTCACATGCAATTACAGCAGTTACCCTAAATGAAAACAGCCTGCCACAACACTTGCAGCATGTGCTTTGTGCAGGACTGTTTGTTTTTTCCATCTCTGCAACATTCTCCACAACATTCTCCTATCCCTCATATTTTGGAGGTAATCCACACATGAAAACAAACATCCAGTATATCTGAACACTTAGAAACTGCTGAACAAAAAAAAAAAGCACGCTTACGCTTGTAATTTATTCAGTACAGCCTATTAATTGTAGATTTATTTGGGCAGTAATGATTTAGTCACAAGGAATAAACTGCCACTTAAAAATAATTCTTTCCTACAAAATCAGGACCTCTTTTTACCTGAGCCACATTTAGTGTTGTTGAAACTTTCTCTTGTTTGGCTTCAACGGTGCGGAAGCTGAAGGCTCTCTCCAAGACAGACTGGTCTATACCCGTCAACTCGCAGATTTCCTTGAGTTCTAGCATCAAAAAGCAAAGTGTAAATATAATGAATCCTTCCTAACCATTGCTTTTTCTTCCCCAAAACTACTAGCTTTTAAGTAGTGTAGCATTTTCCCAAAACAGATGCTCTTTAACAGAAGTTTCTCACTACCCTGCAAAGTCATTAAAAATATGCACAGCACAAGGAAACAGAGTTATTGGTTTTGAAAGCACTTTCTATGTGGGCTTTTTGTGAAGAAACTTTTCCTCCATTTATCACAGACTACTTTTCACAATTCAAAACTTCCAAATGAAAATAAATGAAGTTTCAAAACATATCAGCTGCAAAAATATCACCAATTGAATCTGACATTACAGGTGGAGATAATCTCTGCAAAAGAACAAAAAGCCTCCACTGCAGAAAAATCAAGTGGCAGAAACAGAAATGCACAGGAGCATTTAACATTTCAGAAGAAAGTGTTAATAAAGTAGGAAAATAAAAAGGAAATTAGCATTCTTGGAATTTCAAACAGAACAATCAAAATTGCACAGAATTCAACCCATATTTGCCTGAGGGTGAGCTCTGGAAACAATCTAATTCACATGTAAGGATATTGTATGTCTGCAGAAATGACAAAATTAATAATGACTTCAGACAAATTAGTGGTTTTCATCCCATCACTAGTCTAATCTTACCATTTTTATCTTTGATTTTACTTTCATCTAGGCCATTTGCACGAGATTCAGGCTTAAATTCAATATTTCCCAATTTCAGAACGGCTGCCACTACTTCAAAAACCGACTGTGTTTCATGATCCATAAACCCAACAATCTGCATAGCATTCTGGAAAGGGGACAGATAAAATTATAAGATAAAAATATCTACATTTAAGCAGATCATACTTGAGAAATTCACCATTTATCTGCATTAACATAAATTACAAATGTTTTATGAACACTTTTGCTACTAAAAGTACATGGTATAATTCCTATGCTTAGATAAGTAAGTTTTTTAATACAAAAGATGGGTTAAAGAAGATGTGATAATGGAGCTGGCATTCAGTCCAGTCCACTTCTAGGACTCATTCAGTATATGGGTTTCTAAAATGCAGTACTTTTTTTAGCCACTTAATTTAGTTTATAACCCAACCCAATATTTCACAGTCAAATGAACAGGTACTCCTGTCTTCTCAGACCAGTGACTTTTAGAATCTAAATTTGCATACAGTAGGTAACAAGATCCTGTAGTTATCTTGTCCCCGAGTACAATCAAGCAAAAACACCACAGTAAATCATCCTGAGAGTCATCCCAGCCCTGTTTTTATTTTGACTTGGTCGGCATCACCTGGTTCATGAAGCTCAGTCACTGCCATCCTAAGCCACTACACAGTACAACTTTTACCATGATCTGACCACAGGGTCTTTTTTTTCTTCCTTCATTTTTGTTTCCTTTTTTAAAAAAATTTATTTTATTTTTTTCTGCTCTTTTTGTATACCCATAAGAATACTCCACACACTTGGTCCTTCTTAGTTTCTAGTTGTAGCTAAACTTCCCTGTGCAAACACATTCTGCCTGTGCACGAGGAGTGCCAGCACTGAGAAAAGACAGCCCTCCCAGCCCAGCCCTGCACAAACTGTCAGACTGCGGGGTGTAAGAACTGAATCAGTGTTGATTTACTGTTACTTCTTACCCTGACTGTTCTGAAGTTCGAAGCATCATCCACTCCATTCACTTTGGCAGAATCAAGGCCCAGGTAGTTGTATCTGCTGAAGTCCCTCTCCAGTTTGAGTTTGCCTAATATGTCAAATAACAATATCATTAGTAACGGCATTCCTGCTAGTGGTAATTTTATCCAAGAACCAGTATTGTCAGGAACTGTCATTATTATTGAATTAAATTTTCTTCAAGGATCTTTTAATTATAAGCCTTCTAAATAAGAACAGACTTTCTTATTTGTTCATAATACACTGCAAAGCCAATTCTGATTCAGGTACCCAGATAATATCAAAGCATTTGTTGACTTCAGGTATTACTGTTGCCACTACTGACAGAAATTTCAAAAAATTAATCAATATCGTATTTCCCACAAAAACAGCACATTAAATACAAAGAACACTTGTATCTGAACATGGCACAAGGGCAAAACTTACAGAGAAACTCTTCCGATGCACCAGACAGTATCTGATAGAAAATGTGGAAGTTTCTTTCACCTCTTGGCTGCTTAACAACACGAGACTTCTCTAGTAGATCTAAACAAACAAAAAAAATCTCACAGGCCAGGGACAGACTGATGGAACAAAATCCTTTAAAATGAATATAATCCCCCATCATTTTCTACTTTACTGCTTCATATCAGCAGCAGCAGACTAGAAGATGATAAATGGTGGGTACAAACCACATTATATCACATTAGTATATGTATCTCAAATATTTCTTTGAGCAAGTGACAAGCCCAGTGAACTTGTAAATGCTTCAGTTTATGAGCTGCAAAGAGAACTCAGGTCAGGGAGGCAATGTGCTTGAAAAATGTCAACCACTTTACAATATCACCGCAAAATTAAGACTGGGTGAGGGCGACTGCGTGAGGGTATGGGTGAAGGTTTGAAAAGGAGCAAAATGTTCAGGCTAAGCACATGAAAGATGGGTGAACGAGAAGGAGAGAACAAATAAAGAAAGCATTTAACCTGAATAATCATGCAGCACTTTATGATCCTCAGGTGCACCAGGCTATAATTCTCAATGGGGCTGACAGAAACTCCATCCTAATACACTTAAAGGGAAATGGAAAAGCAGCACTTTGAAAAGGATCACTGCACTGACAAGAAGACTGCTTTGTCCAGTGCTCTTAGTGACAGGCACATCTCTAAACCTTCCATAAGGATAGGAATCCAGGCAGGCAGCATAAAGCAGACTGACTTGTAACACACTCAACCATTTCAGACTCAACATCATAATTTACCATGGAGGTGGCAATTCAAAGTCTGTTCAGCCTGTACTGCTCTGGAAGGTTGTGGTTCACAGTGCACCAGGGGTAGGAAGAAGGATGCCATAAGAGAACCTCTGGGCAGATTCAAAGTCACTCGTTCTTTTTGTACAAAAGGTATGTTTTTAGTTCTTTTCTAACTCGCACACAAGGGCTTAACATGATTTTTCCAGATAGCAAACACGCAGTTCCCAATGTCTATTTTTTTCTCTTAAGCTACATGTATCCAGTGACATGGAGACAGAGACATTCAATGCCTCATTCCAAGCGCACAGCAAAGGCATTCCCCCATGCACCTACCATGACTGAGGGTTAAATTCTCTCTAAGCTGTGCCCATGCTAGAAGAAAGCTCCCAAAGTGAACTGTCACATCTAAAATGCCACTCCTCAGAAGAGCATCCACAAAGTGAGATGAGGTTTCACAAATCTAAGACATAGGGAACACCAAGTCCATTAACATGTGGGGTTGTTAAACACTTCCCCTCCTGGGCTACTATAATATCTGATGTGTATTCTACTATACCTTTCCTCAGATTTCAATTTCTGCTGAAACTGAGCCTGTTTAGTCTCAGAAATCTGGAAAGTTCAAGGTAGCACTCAGGTCAGCAGCATTTGTGCTGCAAACCCCCTACCCCAGCTGGGGTGTCCTTGGCACAGCCAGGCTTAGCCTGAGGGGGAGCACCTGCCTTGGGGTTCTCTCCACAAACAGAGTGCAATGGAGCATATTCCTATATTTGGTAGCTCCAGGAAGGGTGTGGTGCTTATGCTGCCCACTGTAATTACCTAAGCTTACAACCCTTCTTACAGAATAGGAACTAAAGACCAAACTTCAACCCAACACAATTACACAAGTCTTCAGAGTCCCTCCTCCACATAAACTAGAGCAAGTCAGGTTCAAAAATTTCTTTCTGCTCTAATAATTAGCCAGTGACAACAATGACAAAACTCAGACAACATTACTAGTCTTCTGACTGGCTTATAGTGGGACAAGTTTCAAATATTTTACAGACCAGCTGAACTATGTTATTCCCTAAACATGCAATTGCCTGAGAGAGGAACTGCAACCAGTGCAGCAGATGACAGTAAATGGAGCTCCTAAACGACAAGAGCATCTGACTGTATGAGAAGAAATACCTCTTCCCCAAATAATGCATTGTGTGACTACATCAGAACTTTTAGCTTTCTTTGAACAGACATTTGTTTTTATAACTTAACAACCCTACAGTCTCTTTCCTTCCAAATACAGCCTGGTTCAGCACCTGGAAGTTTTGCACATCAAGACGAAAAAGCACACCCAAGATATACACAAACATGTGGCTCTCACATATTACCAGCAGCTCATCTTTATAGGGGCAGGTTAAAGATTTCCACTTTTGCCCTTTCCATTTTATTGGCGTTTTTTTTTTTTTTTTAAATGCAGCTGACTAACTTCCGATGGTTGATGCTATGTTGGAAAGGCAAGCTCAGAAGTTACTGCTCTCACCAGCAGCCTGCTGTGCAACCTCTCTACTTCTGACTTCATTCAAGGCCAGGGTTCACGTCCTTGAGCCGTGGTTTTAAGTCAGAGTGATCCTAGTTAGTTAGCCTAACTATGGGATACCTGATCCTCTCTAGTTTTTAATTCATAACTGAAACGGAGAGGCTGATCCCCCATTCAAGTGTTAATACTTAGGCTGGGAAAGACAAGGTGAGTGGCAGGCAGTTGAGAGTTGTGCTGGCTGTGAAGGTTCTCCAGTCAAGTGTTGGAACAGATCGCAGCCAAATTTAATCTCAAAAAAATAAACAACTTCAGCTCCCGCAGTGGCTACACACACTTCAGGAAATGGCTGTATTCTCAAGGGATATTGAAGCAGTGTGGTTTGGCTTATTTGGGTTTAAAAATATTCTGCCTATAAATTTACTCAAACACTGTCATAAAAGCTCAGCTACACATACTGGCAAAGTATTGTATGTAAGCCTTCTAATTAAATGCATGCCTTCAGCAGATTTAACAAACAGGTTCTTGAAGGTACGTGAAATTAGTTATGTTAGAAGGATAACTGTCTTTGGGTTTTTTTGCCACAGCTTACCTTATCTATATATTTTTAGAAGCAACTAATTAACAGTCAGCTTTCTAAAGTCCTAACATTCCATATTCTATCAGTTTTCATAATTGAGGAAAAAAGCTCCACAGACAGTTACTGATAGAAAATCAGGTATTTTCCTCAAAAAAAGCAGCTGCTGCCAGTTCTTTTTAAGGCTGCATTCATTGTTTTTTTCCTTTTTTTTTTTTACGTTCACATGCAGACTGAAATCAGACTTAGGGGACAGATTCAGACCATCTGCCCTACTCTTCAGAAAACTTCTTCCCTTTATTTTCACTAATTAGCATTTCAATATATCAACCAAATATTTTTTCCTTACAGCAATCACTGCACTACCAGTAACTTTTGTGTTGAGTCTCACATAAGTACAAATTCTGTGCATCAAAACACTCAAAAGAGAAAACCACAAAGATTCACATCAGATTGCTGCATGTGGCCGCTTGGTAATTCTGTTGACAGTGGCATGTGTGGACAGATGGTGCCTATCTATATGAAAATCCACAGAACAAAAACCCCTCAAACTCTCTCCAGATTACATTTTGTTACACAGGCTATATGAATTATGTATAGGAACTATACAGAATTACCAGGAGAGAACATTTAGTTTAAATTAAATTGCTTTGGACAAGTTCAATCTTGGGAACTCTTCTGAAATCATACTGTCTGAATATCCATCGATTCAGATGACCCAAAATCCAGCTACCTGCCTTAGGTTTTGAAGATCATTTGTTATCCCTAAATAACACTGGTTTAAATGCAACAGATCTGCATAAGCACCCTGCTAAACCATTCGACTGAACATGAAAGGAAAAAAAAAAAAAGCTGAATACTTCTGCAAACTCTAACGTACAATTTTACACAAATTCTTTTTGCATACTTGACCCATGAACTTGACTGATGCAGAAATACGTAGGATATTTGTATTTCTCTAAATATACTAGAAAGTGAATCAACATTCAAGAAAGGAATAAGTAAACACCAGAATAAAAAAAAAAATGACACTACCTTGGTACATTCTAAATAATCCAAGAAAAGTTTATTTTAGTCATAGTCTCTTCAGCTGGCCATGACCAAGGACCCTTTTAACAATTCAACCAAAGTTACGGAACATGTTCTAGTTATGGGAGCTTGTCGCTACAGCCGCATTATGTTAAGTTATGCTTTCTGTTTTCCTGCCTTGATTGTACAGCTGTCATCAAAAAAAAGCTACAGATGAAAAAGAAAATACAAATTCTCAGGAAGTTTCCCTATTATTCCCACCAAGCTTATAATCATGTTCTGTTGAATTAATTGATCCATAACTGTGTCAAACAAAAACTACTGTTTGGGCAGTGTGTGCAGTGACAGTGACTGTACAATTTAAAGAGTGTTAAATCCTCACTGCTCAAGGGATAAATGATGTTTAAAAATCAGCTAAACAAAATGTTTAATTTAGTTTGTTGTTTGTTTTTAAATCTTCCAAGTTCAGGCAAAACAATTGTCTAAATGGTGGCAACTATGCTAAGAAGAACACCAAGGGAGATGTTGAAACAAATTAAGATTTAAATAAAATTAAAAAAAAAATTCTAAAAGAAAATCACCAATAATGGGTATCTCTTCCCATAATGTCTAATTGTCAAATTTGTGCAATATTTTCCTAAGCAAAGGAACCTACTAACAGCAATCACATAACTTAAATCCACAGCCTGAGCTGTTGATTTCTCAGTAAGTGGGCAATTACTTTTGACTTTTAAAATGAACAAACAAGTCATAAAGAACAACAAGTTGCAAAGTTATCACTTTATTAACTTTAAAAAAAGTTGCTTAGATAAACATCATAGGTTTCTTTCATGTTGCTGTTCAAAAAGATGGGAAAACAGGGCCCTTTCTTAATCACTTGTGACATGGACTCTAAGGACACTGTACTGGTTAAAAATGGCTTTTCAAAAGCAGGCATTCCATACACTGCACTTCACAACCTGCAGCACTGTTGTCTTCTAGTTAATCATTAAATCACTGAAGGGCTTAGGCAGATTAGGAAAGATCACCCTATACTAAAAGCTAGATACCTTTCAGCAGGAAATTACAGGTGAAACGTAAAAATTTAAGACTTACAAAAATTATGGGAAAGGTATTGTAAAATCCATACCTTTCAAAAGGTCTTAACAACCCTAAGTCTGAAACATTTTGGACTGTACTATGCAAAGCCACTTCAACCATGAAATTTACTGTATACAAAAGCAGTCACAAAACTAACAAACCAAGTGTGCACACAAACACTGCCTTAAGTACAAACCAGGTGCAGCATCTGTGGACAGAGTCATATCTTAGAGCTGAACAAGCTACTGCAATTAGCACTTATTACTTCAAAACCAAATGTACCTATTTTTACATAAAATACAGATTATTCAGTAATTACAGGTGGAAAAGCACCTACTGTTCTCCTTCCTTCTTCTCTCATCTTCACTAACTGAGTAGTTATAATAAATGGAAAACTAAGAATAGTATTGATCTTTCCTGTAATTTATTTTCACAATATCACACCCAGCTGAAAGCAACACTCCAACCGCTTTTCCTCACAAGTGCTCTGCGAAAAAAAAAAGCCTCTGAGCACATAAGTGCTGACACGACTGTCCACTGCAACAGCAGCAACTGCACACACCCCATAGGAGGGTAGAAGGAGCAGATACACCTCACACCCAATTCAGTGAGAGAAAGCATAAATGCTATTTACCTGTTTGTAGGTGCCTTTTAAAACAGTGGCATACCTTTAAGTGGGGACTGGAGTTTGTTACTGAACAGGGATAGGATGCCCATAGTCCCAGGTGGCAACATAGCAAGGGTTTAGTGTTTAGCAACTCCCACAACAGTAATTTGGGCTTCTTAACCCCACACACGTGAAACAGGTCACCCGTGCATGGATGGGCTGGCTGTTAGTTAGCACCAGGAGCTCACCTTACATGGACTCCAGGGCCTCTCACCCATTAGGAAAACAAGCTGGGACCTTCGCAGAAAACTAACAAAAACTAACAACTCAGGCTTACTACATTCTTCATTCAGCCCTCTTCACCCTTCTGCTCACCCCACACCTGCTGATGTAGGATCAAATGAGTACAACACATGCTACCTGAAATCACTTTTATTTTGTAGTCTAAGGGGAAAAAATTCCTAATTGAAGTAAAATACTCTAAGTTTGCATAAATCATGTTAATCACCAATTTTCCATTCCCAGTTTCTTTTCATGACTGTACACCATGGTATAACATGATGACATTTTTCTTGGAAACCAGCACAGTTGGAAGCTCTGAGTAGCTGTGTAATGTACATGAAATGAGGCTGCACATATTTTACACTGTTCAAACAAAATTATCAGTTCTGACTTTATAGCTGTCACAAATGCCCTACATTTTATTATTTCCATTCTAATTTTACTCATAATATTTACCTTCCATTTATGGCGTATTAAACGTTTTGGTTCTATCAGCTCCCACTAAAGTCAATGGACATTTCCATTGACTGCAAACTGGATAGAACAGACATGAAAATTTTAGCCTGTAGGTTAACCCCTCTCACTAAGATCTAAGAGCTCATTGAAGGGCATCAGGAGAATGGCCCAAAGGAAGGTCACAGTAGTATCACTCACTGCATGAAGGGTCACCATGGGCAGATTCAGAGCTTCACAGCATTCCAGAGCAGGACAGAACAGACCTTTCGGCCTAATGGGTCTCAGCTTATCCTTACCAGTCTGATAAATTTAGCAGCTTATCATCATTACCATTCTTGCCACCACAATAAGCTAGATGTTCACCACGTCTGCTTCAAGTCACTCACAGTATGAAATATAGCTTGGTGACACAGGCTGTGCCCCAAAAAGCCCACTAACTTAACTGATGTTTGGAAATCAAGCTTGTCAGAAACGACTATTAAAGTTTAATCAAAACATTATGATGTCATCTTTACATCATATTAACACATGGTCAGAAATCAAAGAAAATTTACAAATATTTTCATAATTATACTTTCCCTTTTAAGGATAGGAAACTTCAGCACTACTTGACTTCATGCTTGATGAATTAAGACAAATCCTGATCTTGACTTACAGCAGAGTAAGTTCTAAGTGGTGTAAAAGAATTTAAGGCCCCAATATCTTCAGAATGGTGATGCCTCACAGAAACAGAAACATTTGTGTTGCAATGCAATGCTGCAAATGTGTGGAAAAATCTAAGGCAGGACAATCAAATTGCTTTGAAATGGTAGAGAATTTAAACTCTCTTTTAAAGAGAGATGGATGGACTATCAAATTCTGCAAACATTAAATCAAAGATGAGATGTATTAACATGCAGCTACAGGAACTCAGTATTTATATGTCAGTGACATACCCTGCCAAGCATGGGCATTTCACAGTTCAAGAAGTAACATCTTTTCCACAACAGGGCTTACACATCATGTCTTTATTTTTAAATTGAAATTAATTTTCTTGCTATGATAAATTTATTAAATGGGACAAGACAGAAAGAATGCCTAAAATAGGCATCTTTTAGAAAAATCTAAAAATATGCCTGCCCTTTGTTACATATGTCATCACATCATTACAATTAATGTAATGTTATAATTACACCATGCGAAGATTTATAGGGCAGATAAACTACAGAGCAACTATTTGGATCTCCTTTTGTATGACACAATATTTTGATTAGATGACTCAGCACAGTACTTTCAAAGACAAACTGCTGAATGTCCACTCTTACAAAGGAAGGTTCATTTTTATGTATCTATTTTGAATGCAAAATAAAAAGAATCAAATAACACGGCCTTTTAGAACGTTTAGTTCACATTTAATTATTTATGAATACACTGAGTGTATTTGGCCTCTAATTTCGTTGACTGCCAAATGTCAAAGCTAATTGACAGCCATAAACACTTAAATAGTGACAGCTTTGAGTTTCAAGATCTACTCTGTCACAAAAACCATGCTCTTTCAAGCACAGTTCCAAAAGGTGACCTGATCAAGAAAGAATGTTTGCCCTCTGAAAAAAGCCAAAACCTGTATTTATGTGTAAAATTCTTCACAGTATTTTTAAAATGTTTATGTTATATATGGAGAGTACAGTTCACCTTGGGTGAGTCTCATTATTTCACAACCAGTAAAATGCCGATGGAGTCAAAAGTCACATCTTTAGAAAAAGCAATGAATTTGACTGAGTGGAAAGAGGGGTTGAGGCTAGGTCAGTGACACCTAGTATAGTCACTCACTGCCCTCTTCCATCCCCTTTTAAAAATAAGAAAACCAAACAAATATAGCTTTATACAGCACAGAAGAGCAATTTCCTTTAAATGCTGCATTTAAGCTCTCAAAAGAAAAAGCAAGTGAAAGCATTCTGGGCTGCCATTCAGTTCCCAGTCTCATTCTTCCCAACAGAGAGCTGGTTAAATTTTTTGAGTTGCTATAGGTTTCATAGAACAACCTCCAAGGCCACCTTTGCCTCCCTAAACTCAAGAGCTGATCCTCTCTCATGATAAGCCTTTTCCTACACTTTGCGGTGCATAAATTAGTATGGAAGGCTTTGGTTCCAAATAAACATACCCGTTTCATGGTGATCTCCAGCACACTTTCTATCACCCTTACAAATTATAAAGCAGCGTATCTCGGACATCATCTACTAAAAATACCTGACCCATCAAACCCAGTAACTCAACTGATCCCAGGGATTCAAGTAGAAAAAGATGCTCAGATACCCATATCCCTCTGCCACCAGCTTCAGAGATAATATACAAACCTATGCACGTCACTCAGTATGTTTGAACAATACAGTAAATTCAATATTCATGCTTACTTCTTTAAGTCTATTTTCACTTACTCTAAGGTACATTATTCAGCTCCAAAACAGCAACAAAATTAAAAAGCAGAATGGAGGGAGATTCCATTACAGGAACATAGCTGATCTGTTCAACAATTCTTTTTAAACAAAACATTTTAGGCTGTTAATATGCTGATACTGGAAGTAATACTCACAGTTGCTTATAACTCCTCCAAGTGGGTCACCCTTGAAATCAAACTCAATATCCATGTATTTTCCCTGTGAAAGCAACATATTTTAAGACTATAAGCTCTGTTTAAGAAAAAATGCTCAAGACATATTTTAGTTAGTTGGTTGTCTCTAAAAGTTAAAAGATCTGACATCTCCCGTACAATCCATCAGAATTTTGAAGAATAGAAAATTATTACATACTTCTATGTATATACCACAGCCAGAGATTTTTATGTGAACACCTTTAATCAGGTTTGTAAAGCAACCTGAGCAATTTGCTCAGTTTCTAAGGTTATATGAAGAAAATGCACAGTATACAAACTTCCATCAGAATGCCAAGAACACCAAACAATAGCTGTAGCCATTTGGGTATCACCAATGCTTATTAACAGAACAATGCTGGAAGAAATTATCTTCCATACAGACTTATTTTCTCAATGGGAAATCTTATTGGAGCATGAATCACGGCAGCTGAAGGATAGCCACTCAGTTTGGCCGGGAGGACTGGTTGGCAATCATGGGATGTCTGTCCCTAAGCGTGTGCCTGCCTTGTAAAAGTGATGGATTTTTCCCGCTGAACTCTTTCCCTCGTAACTCGGGAGACCAGAGGCAACAATTAACAGACTGTCACCGCAAAAGTGATTTCAATTTTAGCTGCACTGGCGCTGTGTTTCCTTGAATTCTGTTTGACTTCTCCACATCACAGAAAATTGCTCTGGTCTTCGCATCATTTTAAATTTATTTGACAAGTGTTTAATGTAGTAACAGCTACATTTAACAGTGGCAAAATGGACTGGTTTTCTCCCATACTGTGTAGAAAAGGCAAAAGCAGAGCAGCTCTCACTGGCAAGGAAGTTTAGAAAGATAAAAACTGCTAGCAGGAATTCAACTAAATTCCACCCTCTGGCACATACTTAACAGAGGACACTGGTCACTGGGAGGGTGGTGAGGCATTAGAACAGGCTGCCCACAGAAGATGTGGATGCCCTATCCCTGGAAGTATTCCAAGGTCAGGCTGGATGGGGATTTGAGCAACCTGCTCTAGTGGAAGGTGTCTCTGACCACACCAGTGAGGCTGGAACTGAATGACCTTTACGGTCACTTTCAGCCCAAACCATTCTATGATTCTATGACAAAAATTGGGTACTGAAAAGCCTTGTGTTTATACTTCCTTATTCACTGCACTTAGAAAGAGATTATGTTTTGTTTGTTTTTCTATTTTGCTTTTAATTAGAGAACATAAAAACAGGCACTTTATGTTGACTCAAAGATACTTTCTAATTTACTGGATATTTTGTCAAGATTGGCTTGAATATACTTAACTTCTGTACTCCTTGCTGGCAGCTGAGGCAGGCTAGAGAGGACAGTACTTGTACTGTCTTGTTTGAAGTTAATTCTGAGCCGAATCAAATTTTAGAGATTAAAAACTTACATCTGATTATTAAATTTTGATTTCCCAAGGACTGGGCCAGCTGGGTGTTTCCAGAAGTATTTTTAGCTTTGTGTTTATAAGAAAGGACTTGAAAGGCAAAATAGTAGCTCATTGCACTTTGTCCTAGAAAGACTTGTGCTTGCAAGCGGCACCTCTTCTCTTGGCTGTCTCCTCCTCCTTTATGTAGTACATCATCTCTGATAACTGCATTGTGTCTACTCTTTCTACCAAAAATCAAAATCTCTACAGGTGCCTCAAATTTTGGCCCTGACCTTGTCATGAAGACTCTTTTCTCTGTTCAAAGGCAGAGGCATTGACAGCTGCAGAAGGACCATTCATAGATGTCGAGCATGGAGAGAAGTCCCCCATGTGGAAAAAAAAAAAGCTGCCCTCCAGTCTCACAATATCCCACAATTTTATTAATTTGCTTTTACTCACAATGCACCATTTTTGCAGTGTATTGATTCGCCCTCTGTTGTCTACTTTACACATCTCACAATATTACTCTTCTGGACACAAGTGAGCAAATGACAGAGTTGCATTCAGTCTCCTGATTTTAGCAGGAGAAACTATGATGAGTACTCTCATTTCTGAATCTCCCAACTCTAGCTTCAACTTTTTTTTCTCCAATTTCAATAATTTCACATTGTTTCATGCTAAAAAAGTCTGAAGTCAAACAGTTGATTATAAAGAATTTAAGCAAAAAAGTAAAGTTATAAATGTTTATACTAAAACCAAAGATGTAAACAAATTTAGAAACATTATAGAAAGCAAATGAGAACCTAAAGTAGCAATTTTAACAGAAAAATTATACACATATGAATGGAAAACAAGATCACATGAAATGATTGACTTGCTAAGTAGACCAGTTGCTAGACACATGGTCTCTGACATTAAAGCCACCAGTGCCAGAAAATTAAAGAATCCAGCTGTGGTGTAATTACGTTTTCATCTGGTCACAGATTGCCTCATGCTAATTTTTTTCTTTTTTAGCCTCTACTTGGATTTTAAATAGATCTCCATGCCCACACCAGAAACCAACAATATTTCTGACAAGGAGGTGAAACATTTTAAAAAGAGGGTTGACTGATAATAATACCCAGTACTAACACACTAGGGAAGGAGAACACATTCAAAAGTACAAAATGAAATTCTGATTGTTGCTAAAGGTGTTTGCCTTCTTCAAACACCACAGTCCTCAGATAACTACAAGAAAACTCTCTCTCCAAATTATTCATTCCCTCCTTACAGATGCCTTGATGGCCGATACAAGGCAAAACAGAAATAGCCAACAGCCTAACATGGTCCCCTAAAAGAATTTCAAATTCAGCCTCGAAGAAAATACTTACAAATCTAGAGGAGTTGTCATTCCTCACAGTTTTGGCATTTCCAAAAGCTGGAGAAAAAGAAAAACAAATATGACAACCAAATCTATTAATAAAAAATATTTAAATGCTACAATATCTGTGTCTGCTTATATAATTAAAGGAATTACAGACTCCTGAGAAACAATACCCTGTTCATTGTATAGGTATCAGTCACTGGGGACCGAGTGTGACAGACATGACCACAAATGAGAAAACACCTTCTTTGGACTCCAACAAGTTTTGTCTCAACACTTCCTTTGTTTAAAAAAGTGAAAGGTAAACATTTGGGTAATAACATTTTTAATTTGTTGATTCAAACACCAAGGATATACCCTTAATCCAGGTGCAGTTTTGTTTTGGAATCATTTCCCCTTGTATAACTTTAAATATAGGAAATATTTCTTTCGCTTCAATTTGGAGAAAGAAACAAATCTTAGTTCCCACAACAGAATATATTAAAAGACAGAGGTCAGAACCGGGAAAATTACAGAATGACTCTTAAAAGTTGTTTGCATGGGACAGTTTAATCAATGTTTGGAAACTGATTTATTTATGCTATTCCAACACATTTCTCCTACCTTAAGCTGAATATTAATCAGCTGAAATAAGTAAGATTTACAATGAGAGTTTGTCTTCAGCTTGGCCTAAACTAGCTTCCTGAATAGTTTGGTTTGAATTTCTTTACGTCAAGTTTTATGATGGGCATTCTACATTCAGATAGGCAGTCACCAGCTTGGAACTTGGGCAGGACAAGAACTCAGACTGGAGGACAATTCAAGCTCTAAACATCACACGTTGTCTAAGTACATTGAGTCAAACAGGAGTGTCCCAACATCAAGTAGAACACTCATATTCCAACAGGAGACTTTATTTATCCCAGTATTTATTTACATAGCATATATATTTTCAAAGATCAAGTAAAGTCAATGTTTTTTGGACAGAAATAAATACATGCCTTTAGGCTTCTACAAACTTGCATGAGTACACTCATTCTTGACCAAAGAACTAGAGCCAAAACGAAAAGTTTTTTCCTCCCGAAGGCCAGGATAAGTGAAAGAATTGTTTTTAAAATCTTTATGCCCTGCAATAAATCATCTTTTCAACAACTAAATCTCTGAGCTGCATTTTCTTAAACACAGTGCTGAACAGTAGAGTAATTTATAACTGCACAGAGTCAAGCACAAATGTTCCATTATAAAGAAGGAGACGCATTCCTTGGTTTTCCCTTAAGTTCATTATTTCTAAAAGTTAATTTACAGTAGCAACTGTAATTTAAAAAAAAATAATCCCATAAGACAAATTATGCATATGTAACATTTATGTCATTTTCTTGCACTGCAGCTCGACTGAAACAGAACCACATAACCAAAGCAAAATAAATCTGACCACAAATGCTTAATTTCTGTCTAAAACATCTATAAGCAGCCCAGTTTCCTCAGCTTTTATTCCTTGTGGAATAATCCAGTGTCCTAGCTTCCAAAAGACTAAACAGGCAGTTACTAGCACGTCAAGAGGAACAAATAATCCTTTAAAACAATAAGGCAACCTTCTGTAAGCTTAGTCTATTCCTCTCCCATTAAAACAAAGATTCATAAACCAACAAGAAATCAAATACATTTGGCAGTCCCTGGGGAACAATCTAGCTTTGGCAAGAAAAGCCTTCATACCTCCCATGCTATTCCTGCCTGTATCAGAAATCTGCTTCCAGAACGGTGATAAAAGCAACACAGTTCTTCTCTGTGAATCCAAAACAATGGAAGGTTGCAATCCCCCCATTCAGCTTTAAGTGGAATGCAGCTGATCATCAGAGAAAGGCTTATCCAGCACTTCTATTATCTTTAAATGTTAACATTTCATCCTTTCTTTGCAAGTCTTTGCTTACAATTTTTGTTTTGTCTACACCATCCAGTTCCCCACTGCTCACTGCCCACTTTTGCATTCCCTTCCCTTTTTTTCACTTTTTTCCCCTCTTCCCACTTGCAGAGTGCTTGTCCCCTGTAGACTCCAAATCAACATATAGCAGTCTGGATAGCTAGGCAATAAATATAACATTGACACTCAACAGTCTTACAAACACCACGTATCATCTGGTCATAATGCAATATTATTGCAGAGCAGTCCTGAGACTTTGTCTCAGCACTGCAATAGCAGTGAGAATTTTGGGAAAGACTGAGCCAGGAATTGGCACAATAGACCTAAATAAGTCAAGGCTAACCAAGGCACTTCTGAAGGCAATTATTAGACAATGGGACAAATCTGCAAGCTTTGAGGATTATATATGCTATCTCCAGGAAGAAATGAAGATCCTGTTTCTGGCAGCCAACATCTTTAAATTATAATTACTAATTAAAAAAAAAAAAAAGTCTTTCATGGGAGAGCAGGAAAGGCAGTTGTCAGGAAGACAGGCCAACAGTTGCTAGACCCAGGGAACAATAAGTCTCAGGGAACAACAGGCATGCATATGGATTGGCTTAGTTTTTTCTAAGACCCATTTCTTCACCCTTTTTTTCCCAAAAGAAAAATTATGTCTTACAGAGCTTGTTTGTTTACTAGAGACTACAATAATATGATTTGGAAGGAAATGAATCAGAGGGTCTGAAGTCAAGTCTTTTGATACAGCCAAGCATCATCAAGGCAGGGTTAAGAAAGGGTAAGCCCTCAGAGAGCAGCAGGAGGAGTCTGGGAAGTATGATCTAACTTCCTAATCTTTCCCTTCATGAGGGAAACCATTTTCTTCTCAAGAAAACCTACTCGTAACTGAATAAAATCTTGCAGCTGTATTCACAGAAAGCATCTCCTATGGTTTTAGACACTAGCTAACAATGAAACAACAGGCACAGTTTTCCAACCCAGCTCGGCAGGAACACTGATACACACAAAGGTAATACACTTGTACATACTCAATGAGATTCTTACCTTCAAGAACTGGATTGGACTGTAAAAGTTGTTCTTTTACTTGATTAACCTCTGCGCCTTTTCCACACACAGCAGCTACATAAGACATGACAAGTTTGCTCGCCTCTGTGGGGGGAGAGCCAAATAAAACAGCAATAAGTATTGGCAAAAAGGCCATAAAATTATTTGCAGACTAAATCTCCATCAGATTTTCTCAACGCCAGACAGAAACTGTAAGTACATTTAATTTCGCTTTTCTTCTACACTGTTGTACCATCTGGGAAAGCAGGAGGAGCATATCCTGCTATGAGACCCGCGCCTTTACATCAGCAATCTTCCCAGTTTAAATATCTAGAGCCTACCCAAACAAAAGAAGCCACCACTGGCACATTACCTGCTACTTCTTCATTTACCCTCAGTAAGAGGCATTCTTTAAAGAAAGAACATTATCCTTTGCTGACATGTTGGAAATGTTTTAATCTAGCCTGAAAACAAGCTCAAGCAGTTTCAAGACACAAAATTCAATCCGTTTATATCAGCAGATACACAAGTATAAGCATACAACACTCACACAGGTGTAATTACAACTCCAAAGTACACTGCAAACAACTGAGTAACTGCAACATCACATAATGTGCTGCACTCTGTTTGAAAGTATAACCAGTAGAGAAAGTGAAGCATTCATTTAAACAATTAAATTAATTTGAAGGTACAAACTTTTAACAAAGTCTGGAACAACTTTTGGACTCTCAAAGCTGGGTTCATATGGATCTCCATCACCCCTATATAGACAGAAACAAACTTAAATAATCCATTCAATTCCTATATTTTTAGCTGGTCAAGACAAAGACCTGTTGAAAAAGGATTCTGTCTATAAAGACAGTCTGTGATGGTTAGTATGATGCAAGATAGTGAAATTTGAGGCAGTATCAGCTGATATACAATGTAATTACTAACAGCTAGAAACCCTATCAACTCATGACTGTGATCATAAAAAAAATCATCATATTATATTTGTAACGGATCTTCAGAGATCTGTTACAAATTTAAGAGTCTCATTTCAGGAAACAACTGACAGATGAGAAGTTATCCCTTGGATTTTGATTTTTTCCTATTTAACCAAATTTATTTGCTAGTATTATATTACTATCCTATATTGCAGAGAAAACTGAGCAAACCTGCAAACAGGAAGCAAATGAGGAGCAAGAATTAAAGGTGTGTTCAGAAGGCCTCCTATCTCCTTTAACTGCACCTCGAACCCAGCTCTCATTTTTAAGAATCTGTTCCCTTCAGAGCTTCAAATTATCAAATTATTTAATTTGAAAGATTTCCTAAAGCAGTCAACATCTTTAAGAGGAGTTATCCAGTCACCGAGAGAAGCAGCAAACAGGCTATTATAATAGTATACACAAAATAACTGCAAGATAGGCTTTGAACATCAGTGAAAGAAAAGAAAGGCCCTTTCTTTTAATAGGAACTCTGTTTGGTCCAAGAAGGACATCAGGAAGGGAATCATCACCTTAGTCTCTCAAAATCTTTAAACAGACCACTTGTTCTGGCGATGTATCATCTTTTCCTGCCCAATGTTACTACCAATTAACAATATAAACAAGCAGTGAAACAAAAAACAAAATCAGAAATAAATAAAAAGATCCAACCGATGATAGTTGAGTTTCAGTTCTTCCAAAGCAAAAATGACAAATGTTCTGCCTACCAAAAATTTAAAATAGATTTACACAGTATCTGTACTAAGAAGTTTGTTTCCTCGACTCCAGGAACTTCCTCTGCATCCCTCTCTGCCCTCCTTTCTTTTTTTTAAATGAAAACCTCACCTCTCAGCTAATGGCCTCATTTCAGCAACATTAGTGACATAAAACATTAGAGAATACCACAGATTCCAACTTGATTATTGACTTGAATTTCAAACCCTATATTATTTTCTACCTACCTTTATAAAGAAGGAACCATTCATATTATGTCCCATATGGCTATGAAAATTACAGAACAGTCAAACTCTCTATGCAAATCAAAATCTACCATTAACATATAGAAATTCAATAATTCAACCACTGATCCACCTTTCAAATCAATCAATGAATAAAATGTGTACCTGAGTTGTATGAGGTGCTTGATAATTCATAGTTCCAGAGGAAATCAAGACATTAAAAAATACCAATATAGAACTCCTTTCTAAAGTCTGAATTTCTAGACAGAATATCAGAATCATATTAATAACAACTTGATTATTTTAATACACACTTTTATTGAAGACGTGTTTTACATGATACTGAACTGTGAATAAGGGTTATACTACAAGACTTCAAGGTCTTTCAGTTGGATGTCACTGATCAACAAAAACCAAAAGATGAAGCCTACACTTTGTATTTTCACAGAAGACTTGGAAAGCAACTTCTTGTTACCCACTTTAAATCTTGCTCAGAATAAGTACACAAAGCTCCACATATTCTCAGATTCAAAGGAAAAATCTCTCAAATTACTTGGAAACAGATGTATGCCTTCCTACCCGCTGCCTCTTTTGCAAGTCACCTCTGTTTTAAATTGCTATTTTAGAAAATAACTGGCTTCTTTCTTTTTTTAAGGTCTACCTAAAATGTACTGCAGTTATGCAATCCTCACTTGATTTCTAACATTCGAGTTTAAAAACTAGCAGTCATTTTCAAGGAAATTTCAGCTTTGCCTAAGAAACAGAGTGTTCTGGAATGCAAGCCTATCTTAGAACTGCAGCTGAGCACAGCGTGCAAAAGGCTGATAAAATTTCCAAAGTAATCAGCCACTATTTTTTTTTCCTTAGATAAACAGCATAATCCAGTTTGAATGCATCTATTTATTAAGAGACAAGTAGAAGCACCAAGTCTAGAAAACCAGGAGCAGTCCATTTTCTATGTCTTCATGTTTCCCACCAGCAGAGCCTAAATGTTTTGTGGCCCTTACAATACTCTATCAAAAACCAGCATTACTTTGGTATGACTCTGCATACTGATGAGGACACTGTATTAACATGGGGTAGGACTTCATCATGGTGACAGTGTGAAAGAACACTAGTTTACATGAGTTCACACCTACAGCACTTATTTTGCACAACGGCCAGACACAAAAAGATACTGATACGTCTCAGCTCTTACAGATTCTGGCATCACTTTGCAAGACTCTGAATAACTCTGAATGTTTTTCAATAGGAGCCAAACTGCTCCTCACCTGTTTTTCCAGCTCCACTCTCTCCTGTGATAAGGATGCACTGGTCTTTGTCCTGGTCCCTTAAAGATCGGTAAGCCTCATCAGACAGAGCAAAGCTGCAAGGAAAGAAAGAGTCAATTGAGAATTGGAAGGAAAAATAACCCAAAAACCAACAATTGTTACAATCTGTCCTTCACACATCCAGGCAGGGGAGGAGGAAAAAACAACAAAACAAACCCCTCCAAGTGCTGATGTTCCGTAAGTGGTGAGGCATGCATTTTTCAGAATTTAAAGCCCCACAAAAGCAAAATGGGTACTCTTTCTCAGAGGCTTACTCAGACTTTCTCCAGCAACATGCAAGTATAATCTCTAAGTTTTCCTTAGGATACTAAAGCCAAAACAAAATAACAGAATTTTAGCAAAATGTAGCAAGCTTTCTTCATTAAACAAAATGTCATATTCTTCATTGAAAATATGTCAATGCACCAGCAGGACATTTTCTGTCTGAAGACATCTAAGAAAAAGGAAACAGGAGAATCCTGAGCACTAACAATACCATAACCGGCACTTTCAACTCTGTATGAAGAAATCTCACAGCCTTATAAAGCTTTTTAAGCCTTTGGGTATAGCTGGACTTTTGCACAAATATGCAGAATTACTTCCCAATAACTGTGTAAGTTACACGACACTCAGTAAGTGTGATGTCATACAGTGAATGTAAAGTATATAATAAGAACAAACATCTTTCCTGTACCAAAAATGTCTTTTCCTGGAGCTCAGAACATTATGACCCTGAAATTCCTGGGCTGCAATTTGAATCCAGATGTGCTCTGCTGCCATGCAGCAACATATTTTTTGCAGACATGCAGATGCCTTCTTATATTTAGTTTTATTTAGCAGTAATTTTGAGACAGAGAAAAAGCAAAGATTTTCTTTCAAATGCATTTTTCAATTAATGGAATAAAGGACTCAAGAAACTAAGCATGAGAACAGTTTTGAAAGAAGGACATAAAAGCAAAATCCAAATAAAAAGGCATATGGGCATTACACAATTGAAGGAAAAAATCTGATACTCAAACATGGTGTAATTTTACATGAAATAAACACCTATTCAACAGACCAAGAGCTTTATTACATTACCATATCTAGTAAAATATTTAGTGTCTGTATGTACTTAAAAGTGGATATTGTTTATTTACAGCAAACAAGCCATGTATGAAAAGCAGAAATGAACTCTTAGGTCAACATAAAATGCATAATTGTTGCAGGTTTAACACACTTTTTAGACTTGATTCTTTATTCTACAACAGCTTTGCATTCAGCTGGTAACTCCAAACAGATCAAATATTTGTTTTGAACAACGTGGTCATACAGTGTTTTCACAGGCAACCACAGCCCCTTTATAGAAAAGCAAGCTCTTTGTCATGACACCAGTTAGGGGAAGCACGAACAACACAATGCAAGCAGTGAGAGCGTTTTCTAGAGGCTCCCAACGCTGCAGTTTGAAAGCTTTCAATACTAAACCTACATATACTAATACTTATTGTTACCACTGTCCCTTAGCTCCAGGCTTCTCTCCCCAAAAAGTTCATGAAGAGCATGTCACGCTGTCCCAAGTTTATCATCACACGCATGTGCAACACCATTTCTATTTCCTCACCCCTCATCAGTTAGACTCATTTCATATTTGCCTAGCTGGGTTTTGGTTTTGCTTGCATGTTTGTTTTTGTTTTCATGTGTTACCAGCTCAACCACCCTGCAAGAGACCAGAGTACCAAGTGAGGGGTATTCTGAAAAGTCTGGAAAATGGGTAAATAAAATACCTTACAGCTCCTTTGCTACTAAACAATGAGATCTTCCTCTCTACTACCTAGGCAAGGATGGTTATGTCATTGATTCCCCTCTCTTTGTGTCCCTCTCCTTTCTCCTCTCCTACAGCACATCTGCCTGCCTAGTTACATGACCCACCCAGGGCTCCATCTCTTTCAGTGCTTTTCTCACCAGCTTACTTTGTCCAAGGCACTAAATCACAATTCTTCTCTCTGCACAGATGGTTGGGCCATCCACTGAACACCCACAATCAAAGGCCATTAACTCCTTTCGATACATATACCATTGAAACCAGGAGAAAGACTGATCTCCAAAACGTTAATACTGCTATGGTGATTGAAGTGTTTAAACTCAGTAGTTCAACTGGAGGTGAAAATCTGTTTATGAGAAAGTAGCAGGCTGTAATGTTTTTAGCATTACAACAAAGTCGGATTGTGAAGGGGCCAACATGCTGGAGAACTAGCTAAAAAAATAATATTCTGCTGCTGCTGCGAGACCATGACACAATTTCTGGCATCCATTTTACTGCCCGGAATCCAAACTACAGTAGCAATAACACTTTACCAGACTCCCTTACAGGACATGTTTAGGAAATCAGTAATATTTGTTGAACACTGCTGCAGATATACTTGTAAATTGAAGAGTACAAGGAGCAGCACTCAGAAAAACTTATTCCACCACACATTAGCTTCCTTTTTGCAAGCAACAAGATGAAGAACAAAGGAATAAACTGCACTGAGCATTCATGGGCCATGTGAGACAACTTCAACACTAATGCTGTGATTTCTACAGGTTTGACTGAGGAAACTGACTTTCAGCAAGAAGATAAGACTCTGAGATGCTTTTCAAACTTAGAGACTGGATGGCTCATTTGGTGCCTGCTGTCCCTCAAACAACCTCAGCCATCAACTGGATTTTCACTGTTGAAACAACTTCCTTGGCAGTAGTTTCACACCAGAAAATGAAGTCGGCATCAAGCACAGAGAAAGCATTCTCTCTGTTGATATATTGAGTTACGAGTTAATCAGCTTAGCACCCATTCATCTTCTATAATACATTGAATTTAAGTTTCGCAACAGCCCCAGTCAAAATATATTTTACTGCTTGATGTATTTATTAACTCTGCCTGCGCTGCTTAGTTAAAAACCCCAAATGATGCTTTTTCTCCTTCTTTCGCAGAGAAACTGAGAGTCTAATACTGCAATGAGGCCTTTGAAGTTGGAGAAGAGAGGGGAATTTCATCCAGTTCTGGTTTAATCCAACCTAGTCAGAGATACCTGGCATATATTATAATTTCCTCCAACCTACACAATCCACTAAAGCCTAATATGTCACCAGTATATCAAATATTATCTACTACAGACAAAAGAAAAAATAAGTCCACTCATTTCAAAAGAAGTTTTACATATGTACTTATCAAAAGTTACGTAGTAGAAGCGTTCTCAAATCTATCACTGATGTTTCAACCACTGTTCCAACAATTCAACTGAAGGAGGAAAAACCAAGAGGCTATTTAAACAACTAAGATTTCCTTGTCTTTCTGGCATTGAAGAAACAGCATAAGCACATTTATGCCAGAGTCTGAACAAAGATCTTTATCTAAAAGAAAGCTAGATCTATTATAATACCATGTTGACTTCCATGGCATACCAGTATGCCTCACAGTCCTTCCTATTTTTCCATTCCTATCTATTACTGCCTTCTATATTTACAATAAAAGAAAACCCAAACAAAAACAAATTTTGAGTCTTTTAGTTCAAACTCTACCTGATTGAAAAAAATATAATTTCATGCTGGTCTCTCTTTGTTAAAAAATAATTTCATTCAACGTTATTTTAGTTTAACACATTTTAGTGATCTATAGACCACAAAGAATCCTATTCTTTTCTTTTTAGCAAAAAGAGACATGGCTCTGTAAAGGCAACATTTGCAACTATAGATTTAAACCACATACCACTCTTCGAGCCACCTCACAATTACAGAGCCTAAGTAAAATTTTAGAATAGTTTGTAGTTTAAAAAGTAGTTATAAACCATGTGTTTCGAATTAGCTGGTGAGTGTGTCAGCAGCGACAGTTACCACACCTTATAATAAGCTCTCCTTTGATTTCTAGGTTTTCATAAAAAAAGATGACATTCTCCTACCACAACAAACACAGAAATATTTACTGGAGTTCTTTTTTAGCTAAGACTTAAGTATAGAAGCAATTTGAAATCGAAACACCACCCACACCTAGCTCAGTAAGAAGGTTCTGCTTTTTTATAGCAAGGCTTTTTCAGCCACAGGCTCCAGATGCCCCGATCTGTCACAAAGTCCTAACCCAAAAATTCTAACAAAGGAAAACAGCATAGGCCTCCAAGGGGGATTTCCAAAGGGCTCTGGAAATTTTCAGCATCTCACCAGCATCTCTATGCTAAAACATAACCCCAGGGTCAGGAAGAGACAGGAGCAAGGTTCCCATGCACTCACCCTGAAACAAGCATCATGTGCTAGGGCTGCATTTGAACCCTCCAGATTACACCCACAATTACACCAGGGGTATAAACCCCTTGCTCTTATTGTCAGAAATTCAGCTCATGGGAGCAGATTTTCTACTATCTTTTTCCTTTAAGCCAAAAATCACAAGAATCAGTATTTGCCAGCCTTTGGTTCTTCTTTCTGCTGTCACTTTTATTCTTTCTTTCATTTTCCTTGGCATGTTCAATTAACAGTAATTAGTTAGCATTATTTTAAATTCCCTCCAATTGCTCTCCTCATGTAGTAATAAAGTCAATTCACTTCATCCCATCTTCACCAGCTGTTGCTTTGATTCAGAGATTCTTGGTCCCCATTTTAGAACATCTAGTGCGTAATCTTGGCTGACAACTGACACCTCATTTGCTACTTTCAAAGGAAATTAGGAAAACCTCTCTTCTTGACCATTCCAATTCCCCATGAAGCAGAGCTCTGGTACCAGGGTTCATTTCTGCTTAACTGTGTCTAAACACACTGGCAGGATACTAAAAGTCAGTGCTTATCAAAGACTACATACCATGCTAGACTAAAAAGAACAGCAGTAAAATGTAAATTGTACATACACTTCTAATACAATTTTACATAAAATATAATTTAATTATTTCAAGTTCAATTAAGAGCATCATTTAATTTCCTTCCTTCTCTTTCTGAAAGCACAGAAGGGCTCAGTAACAGGGTAACAGCAAACTAATTATTTCTTTCTCTCATAATATGCAGTGGGAAAACATCAGAATCATAGTTTGTTTGAGTATAAAAACAAACCTGAGCTGGAAAGAGTAGAAGGAAATTTTATAAGGTACTTTGAGGCTTTACATTGTAAATCATCACTGTTTGCTATATATGTTCCCCTGCACATTGAAGCTCAGTGGAAAATTCACCATTCAGGAAAAACAACTGTAAGATATTATTTATAGTATTAGCTCATAGTGCAGAATCATTTAATCTAATTGCCCTAAGGATAAAAAGTGTACTCCCATTTTCCACAGTTAGAGACTGTCTCACGTTCAGCACTTTGACACACTTGAAAAGAAAAGGTTGATTAGCCTGCCACTGGAGTGAATAAAGTAACAGCTGAATTGATGAAGCATCAGCAAGGATAGACCTTCACAGGCAAGCAGCTGCTCTTTCAATAATGCCAAT
>VYXB01003934.1:718688-762374 GCA_013397135.1 Pachyramphus minor | reverse complement strand
CCAAAAAAGAAAAAAAAAAAAAAAAAAAAAAAAAAAAGGAAAAAAAAGCAAACAAAAAGCCACCAAATTTAAACACGAGGATAAAGAGGTGTGCTAAGACAGATGGAAGGTCTTTTCTCCTATTCATAGTCTCCATTTTTATTTTCCTGGTGAGCACAGAAACCTGTTTGATCAACAACACTATGTGGGTAATACGCACAGCAGACGGATACCTCCTGCGTAGGCCTTACTGCTTTGTTATTCACATTAGCAACTGTGATGTTATTAGATTCAGACTAAAGCCCAAAGCTGTGTAAATCAGCCTATTTGATTTTTAAGAAGCAGCCATAATTTACGGAAGGGACAGAGAAAACGGGAGGGGGAAAAGGACAGAGCCACTCTTGATATTCAAGAGTAAAACACTTCAGTACACAGGCCAATATTAAGCCAGAGAGATTTATTTTCTGTTCTGGTAGACTGGGAATATAAAATAAATATAAAATAAATTTTTTTTGGCTGAAAATATCATCTCAGATTGAGGCAAATTTTAGACATGTTCAATGGACTTCAACTCAAAAACCTTGCTACAGAGGGGTTCAGCCAATGCTTCTTCCCCAACTACTACGCCTGCACAACCTTGCAGCTCATCACAGCCTGACCCTCTTCCCTCTCACAGGATGGCACCTATTTCCATTTCAAGGGAGGCTTTATCAGTTCTGATCACTCCCTTTTACCATAAGTAAAAAAAAAGTACTATTTTTTTAAACAAACAGTGATCTTTCCCCAGCACTGCACACAAGAGCCAAAAACACAGCCATTGATTTTCTGCCTATTCCAACAACATCTAAGGAATCTTGTTAGAGCTGCACATTAGTATGATGGAAAACAAGTACCTTTTACCAGCAGCCTATGACACAGCTGGTGCCTTATTTTCCTTCAGCTGGTGCAAAGCAGGATGTCTGTAGCTGAGGATGATCACACCATCTTCCAATCTAGACTACAATCCATCTAAGTTTTAGCAAACCTGGTAAGCACATCCACATCCCATTCAACAGTTCAATGCTGTCAGTTGGTAGGGAAATACTCTCAGCAGACCATGAGGAGAGTGACCTGGGCATGGCCCCAGGGTTGGGTCCTCCAACGTAATGCAAGATGGGGGCAGCAGGGAGCAGTAGGCAGAGCCTTGGTGATGCAGCCAACAAGTCCCTGTCCTGGTGACGCGTTAACCATGGAACACCAGACTGATTTTGGTGCTCCAGGGCATACCAAACCAAACTAACATTGACCAATGCCAGCTGTACACACCATAAACACCTGCAGCTGCACACAAACAACAGGTGTAACTCGTGACTTAGACTGCCTAAAGACGGGAATTAAAACAGCAAACTCCTATTTGGAGCAGATTCTTGTCAGCTAAAGTGAAGATACACATAAATCAAGGCTGGGAAGCAAATACCACCTTGCATTTCAGAAGAGCAGCTCAGCTTGGATGCCCCCTTGACTAGTCCCATTTTCCTTGAAATTATGTCAGCCAGCTGGAGGGCACATAACCATCACCTCCCCACCCATACTAGCATCAACTGGTAACTCCCAGTTCCACAGCATTTACCAGTGAGTTTGTAATCAAGACGACCCCTCACTCTAAATACTGGGCTGCATTATCCAAGGCCACCAACCAGATCCTACACAGTCACATAGGTGGACACAGATGGGCCTCTCGCAGACCTACACCAAACCAGTCTGCTGTAAATGGCACTGCAAGGATTTCAAGTTTCTTGGGGGAAAAGGCATTCCTGTTTACAAAACCAATAATTTTACTGACCCCTTGAAGGGAAGTACAGGAAGTGTTTTCTACTGTTTTATCAAAAACTGTATTTAATTAGCTGTTTATTTGCTAAGACAAACCAGCAATTGCATGCTTGATTTAATGACTGCCTAAACCAGCGAACTCCTTACACTCAGTGTTTTTACTGCCAAACTATATGCTGAAGCCATATTCATAGCCATATTCCACATCAGAAGCTCCAGGTTTTTCCCTGCACTGCCAACACAATTGCATTACATGAGCCTGTGGCCACCAGCAGGGAAAGCAGTTTCATGGCACACCAGAGGCGCTGATGGCAAGCTATTTGTGTTTCAACATGGACATTCTGAAGCTTTGCGGTCCCTGAGGTTGGGCTTGTCAAAATTAGGATTTATTCCACTTCCCCAGTTCAAACAGAGTAGCAAAGTCAGACAGCAGAACAGTAAGGGAAGAGAGGTGCAAACCGATTTGCCATGCTTGGCTTCTGTAAGAGTTTAACTAGAGGGCACAAAATTATTTAAAATCCCGGTTTACTATTTCATCTATGCAGTAGTAGATTTGAATTGCACCTCTGAGCTCTTGCATATATGTGGAAATGAAGGGCTGGTGAGGAAAGGGGGGAGCAGAGGAAAACAGTCATTCCCTTTCTGCACTGAAATATTCAGACTCTCAATATTTTTACAGAAAAATGAATTACTTTCTGTACCTAACACAGGGTGTGTTTGAAACACAGGGAAGTTCACTGGTCAAACACACGTGTTTAGTTCATGTCAGCTTTGACCAAATTTTACATGAAAGAAATCTTTTTCCACAGAACAAGAAATGCTTTGAGTATGCTGCTATGAGAATAGCACGCTATAAAAGGACTCCCCCAATAACACTGTAATTCATCTTTACTTAGGTGGCTACTTTTCCACCTCAATAAAACACTGCAAAACAATTATTTCTCACTTTTAAAACACAGACTGTGGTTAAACATGGGTCCTTACAATCATCCATATAGCTACTTCAGAAAAAACAAGACCAGGGTACAGGTTAAGTGAGATACTTAGAAGACAAGACTCTACAACCCCATCAGAGGAACAATAATCAGTATAACTTGGCTCTTCCTGTACAGACGGGAATATATTGTTAGATACTTTTCTCCTTTCCTTTTCTAATTTATTATTTAAATAGGATGTATTTTTGGGGCTTACAGTTAGCGCTTGTCCCAGTCAGTGGCAGAGCACTGATTTGGTCTGTTTAAAAATGACAGTGATTTCCCTTGTCTCACAAATCAAACCACAATAGGGCTGTACTGGTTGTGGGGTTTTCCTGGGGCAGAGAATGGGAGAGTGCTGCTCTTCTGATTTCACACGGAAAAATGCTTAGCACATACTGTTTTATGCCTCTGCCTCAGAAAACATACTCCTGCTTAGCAAATGGAAAATCTCGCTGTTTTTTTTTTTGCAGCCCTAAGAAGCATCACCCTAAAGTCAGAAGGTAGGAATAAGTAATTTCCTCCCAGTGCAGTAACAGCAGAGATATGTCAAGTCAGGTTTTGACTTCCACAATATGTGTTTATTGCTACCACATGCTCACACAGGGACTTCTCTCACTGCAAATAATTTTACTGCAGATGTATCGGTGCTTCCAAATAAGCTTGTTCTACTTTGCTAACTGGAGAGTGAAAAATAAATTTATTCCTTTATTCTAAAGTAAAACAAGCATGTTCCAATATTCAAGTGGGAGAAAAACAGTGAAGTAGGGTGTGCAGTTTCACATACTTCATAGAAAGGGACGTGTTTTAAAAGGTCTCACCTCACAGGACAACAGCATAATCTAGCACAACTAAACTCCAGTATGCAGCACATACGCAAGAGTTATAACATCTCATATAAAAAGATACATCTTGGAGTGATGAGACAGGTAAGGAGATGTCAGCCATACTTTAGTGCAATACACTGCAGTGGAAGGCAACAGTTTGCCAGCAGAAAAAATCCCAAGCACTCCACTAAATTCATATCACAGTACCGGAGAAATAGAATGATAGGATGGCTTGGGTTGGAGGGAACCTTCAAGATCATTTAGGTTCAACCCCTCTGCCATGCACAGTGACAGTTTCTACTAGAACAGGTTGCTCCACACCCCATCTAACCTGGCCTTGAACACTTCCAGGAATGAGGCATCCACAGCTGCTCTGGGCAACCTGTTACAGTGCCTCACCACCCTCACAGAAGAGAATTTTTTCCTAATATCTATTCTAAACCTACTCTCTTTCAGCTTGAAGCCATTCCCCCATTCCCCCTCATCCTGTCACTACATGTTCTGTCGACAGTCTCTCTCCACGTTTCTTGTGGGCTCCCTTCAGGTACCAGAAGGCTGTAATTAGGTCACCCCGAAGCCTTCTCTTCTCCAGACTGAACAATCCCAATTCTCTTAGCCTTTACTCATAGGAGAGATGCTCCATCCCTCTAATCATGTGGATTCCTTCCAACAGGTCAATGTCCTTCCTGTCAGCTGCATCCAGTTGAGAACTCCAGAGCTGGATGCAGCACTGCAGGTGGGGCTCATCAGAGCAGAGTAGAGGAGTAATCTCACATCCTCACAGCTATTTGTAAGCTTAAGTAAGTTACTAATCATCAGATTCAAAATCTGGACTGTAACAAAAGCTAGAATGCAGTGGCCTACAAGTTTATCAGAGACAACAGTGACAGAATTGCAAATAAAAGTAATTCAGTTATCTGGAAAATATCTGAAAGGCAATGTCAACACTATGTAATTACATAGTTATGCTGCTACTCAGAAGGAGTTACTGAATATTTTTTAATTTTGCAAGCAACTTTTAAGTTCTCTTAACAAACCAAGTAGTACGTTAAGAAGTTCAGAAAGCTTATGCAACTTAATTGCTGCCTCCCTCTCTTTTCCAAACAAAATATCTGTCATGAACCCCCAGGCAAAGTAGGCACTAAAGCTTATCTGAGCTCCTGAGAGCTTGTTAGCTCAGGTACAACACTGAGTTAATGTGTGTATTCGGTATATTAAATGGCATTTGATCAAGTTTGTGAATGAGACTTGTGGATATATGTCCAAAATTATCTTTCTGTGAATGGTCAAAGCAGGAAATGAAAGCCTTCTTCAGACTGCTCAAACACGAGGCTTCAGTTCAGCCCACGTGGACTATATCCAGAGATAATGTATTGCACCTACGTCCTTGGCTGGAATGCTGTTGCTCAAGGATGATGTCAACTGCACACGTTTTTTTTCATCCTGTGGATACATTCTCATTAAAAGTCATCTTGGAGTAATTATGCTCAGTTGCAGTTTGAACTCCACAAGGTTAAGCAACTAAAAATAACTTCTTTAATATGTAAAACAGAAACTGTGTATACACAAAAAAAAAAAGCAGATTTGAACTAATTTACTGAAATGACCACAATTAAACTGTCTTTGTAGTTCAGACCTTTGTTTGTAAACCCCAATCCCAGCTCCCTTATCTGTTCAAAACATAAGTAAAAGATTATTCAGTGTGCTAGACAGTAAATATTAAGACTGTGTATTTCCTGATTCCTAACATGAAAAAGTTTATCTTTAATAAGCCAAACTACGTTAACTATGATGTACCCAGAGCTGAAAAAGGCAGTTTTTTGCATAATGTTGCCCATAAAAAGAGACTGAATGGAAAATGATCTGATGCTAAAGGTGGTACAATATCTGAAATTTTACTAAAGTTTCTTTAAGGCTTTAAGCATTAGCCTTTTTTATGCTGTATCTAAAATCATGACAAAGGCTCCTCGCAGAGCAGATGGGCATTTCCTGGTGTGCTCTAAATTGTTGTTGGTGTTTGTTTTTTTTTTTTAAAGAAAAAAAAAAAAAAAAGGGAAGAAAAAAAGACAACCATTAAACACAATGAGACACTTCCAGTGAAAGGACAACAGCTGTTCTTAATTGCAATTTGAAATCCCAGATCTTAAGAAAGTACCATGCTGCCAGTGCAGGAAGGGCATAATGAAAATTCTAGTCCATGTACATACAATGCATAAAATGGGATTTGTCTCATTTTTGACAGGGCCTCTTACCTGCCCTCACTTTTCAGAGGCATTTAAAAAGCAAAACATAGCAGTGTCTCCTTTGTAAGTACAACTCATTCTTTTCAGTGTGCAAAAAGCCCCAAAATTCTAATGAAAAGAAAAATGAAGCTATTGGAACATTTTACTTTACGTGACAATGTGAATTAATTTTAAAAACCCTCACCATTTTATACCCTAAAAATATCAATGGCATAATATGAATGCTAGACAGAACAATCCAGTTCCAGGAAAATGAGAGAAATAGGATCTGGCAAAAAAAGTTACCATTAGTTTAGACTGCTGAAGCCTTTACACACATCTCCAACATATATTAAGGCTTTTTTGGTTTTTTTTGCCTTTTTCCCTTAATTATATATTGGTTTAATAACCTAGCCAAACCCCAAACTTTTTTGTGCTTACAAATAAATACAGACTATAACAAATACGCTCACATGCAAAAAAAGAGGAGAGATCATCGTAGATAACTAAAAACATTTGACTCTCGATCCCCAACATGACTGAAGTCAAATGTGAAGTATGCTGTGTACAGAGGTATGAGTAAATATTTGAAAACAGTTCTGAAAACGAAGTTATTTTGTTGAGGCTCTAAGCCAGCAGTTAATTCATGAAGGGTGCTTCAAGATTATTTCCCTTTGCACACCATGACAACAATTATAGAGTTACAGAAGCATCTGGAACAGATCTTGAGTTAAGTGTTTTCCTTACAAACTCACTACATTCTAAAGGTACCCAAAGTCTTACATTTTTGCAAGCTTCCTCAAGAAGCCCACTGGACACATGAGTGTTGGCTAGGACCACACATAGCCCTCCAAAGGAGAAACTATGGATGAGCAGGCTCTAGTGGAGCCAGGTGGGTCCTACCCAGAAAGGAGGGATATCTGGCAGCAGGACCTCCAGAGCTGTGGCTGACAGCACTGCCAACCTGCATAGCTGTGGACACTCCAATGGTTAGTGAGCCAGTGGATCTGGTGCTTTTGAATAATTTTGTCATGGCAGAATTTGCTTCTTGTAGCTTCTAAAAGAGAGAGATGCAGAAGATCAAGACCAGCAGCAGCCAGTACTCTCTATCCCCTGGGGTATTTTGGGAGACAGTTTTGTCCTGATGCTTTTTATATCTCCTGTAGTCTCTATATATACTCCTTCCTAGGCTAGGAAGTGTTTAAATGCCACAACAGCACAGAAATCCACCCTGACTCCATACAGCCTGTGTGCAAGCAGCTCTGGCAGCTCCACCCCACCTGTGCGACAGCCCTACGGCTACAACATGGCACTCTACATTCTCATCTTGGACATCCCATGTCCCAGAACTCACAGAAGAACGACAGCACCAGTGCCATACAAAAAGCATTTAAAAGGCCCTTTCATTCCTTAATTTAGACAGCACTACTTAGAGGACTGATGGAAAGGCTCATTCCACCAAACTTTGGAATCCAGTCTAAATGTCACTCCAGACCATTCTAAAAATTAAAATCAAGTACAACATTCATCTGTACACTTCTTGCTGAGGCTGTCTATACTTCTTGGATGTTGGGTGCATTTTTGGAGCCTCCTTACAGCCACACATCCTGCTATAAATCATTTCCTGTATTATTCTGCATTATTACAAATTTTCATGCATTCTAATACCAGCAGCAAACAAGCAACTACTGTTCTTGTCAATAAGACTACATCCACCTCTGGAGCACTAGGGTAAGATGGCTGCATTATGTACCCAAACCCACTAAAACAGCCCTGCTCAAATTTCAGGAAAAAGCTAAATTTATCGATTTATGCAAGATACCCTAAGCATTCAAGTCATCAAATCACTTCCAAAATGCTTTTAGAGAATGAGACAGCCATTTCAATGCAGCCACATCATAACTGCCCTCCTCAAAACTCTTGTTTTCTCAAAAGGACTTCTGAGGTCTCCTACCAAGTGTAAAACACAGGAAACTGTAAATCCTATGGGTGGTGTGAGAGCAGACTGCAACAGAAGAGGCTCTTCTCAGGCACAAAGTCTTTTGACTCTTGAAGCAAGTATGATGCTTCATCCTCTTTCATCTCTATGCTTGAGGGACTTACATTCATGCATGCACCATATCCAGTGCTGCATCGCTAGAGAGGTTAAGAGAGCAATAATCCTGACCCCTGCCAAAATAAGACTTCAATGTTCTCTGTAGGATTTTTTTTCCACCCCCTTTCTCTTTCAACTAATTCCTAGCCTGGGATTAACAATTAGGAACTGACAGTCCTCCCTAATTGCTATTTATGATTTCTATCAGTCATAGAAATGTTCCCTCCCTGCCCAGTGGTTAATTTTGCCAACTAACCTCCAAAGTGATCATTTTCCCTCAACTATACATCTCTTCTGAAAGCAGCACTCTCTGATGAGCCACAAGAACAAGTTCAAAGACTAAGTCTCTGGAAAAGTCAAGAATTATTAGGAATAAGAACAGAATGTCTCTAAAGAGCAGACACTGCAAGGTGAACAATACAATGGAGGGGATGGGTTTAAAAAAAAAAGGCAAATGAAGATTAGGAAAGTACAAACTGAAACGGAAATGTTAAAATAAACATACTGGGGCAATGAAGGACACTTAACCATATCACAGGCTCTCACCCCACACCCCCTTCGTCAACAAGTAAAGACAGCTACTATGTATCTTACAACCCTGCTACCTATGGGGAAAAGCTTAGTTTTACATATAGTTAAAAACTATCCTTCACAGCTGGGGCTTTATCATATACTTCAGACAAAAATACTTGCTTTACATCATAAAGGAGAAAGAGTTACTGTAATCTTGGCGTTTCCAAAGACATGCAATCCTGGAACATCGGCAAAAAAAAAAGAGGAAAAGACAGAAGCAAAAATATAAGGTCTATATTCATTTCTTACATCAGCTTAAAACTGGAAAAGGAAACAGCAAACACTATACATTGCCAGAGTAATTGCAGATATCCACAACACAATGATTTGTCCCAATAATTATCTATATGACAATCCTTGAAATGGGGAACATGAATAAGTTCCTCATTCTTACATTTTACCAAATATCAGGTTGGTGTATTTGTGCTTGTATTCCATACAAAGCCAAGCTGGATTTCTGGAGTTGCCTATAAAAGTTTTAAGTTTCTCTAAATTTGAAAGCCCTACATGCAAACTATTGTCTCTTCAGGAATGTCTGATTTAAAAGAACTAATAACAAGTAAACAAAATATACAGCAAAATTGCCTGAGTAGAACGCAACAGACATCTGATAAAAGCCTTCTCCAGATTTTTACTGCACTCCTAGTTACTCACCATAAAAACTTCAGTGTGTAGCTAAGACAAATGCACATTGAGTGAATACTCATTTGCTTGTAGCTTGCCATTAGCAACACAGCTGCCACTTTTATTTTGTCACTCAAAATAATCTGTGATTCTTCTAGAGCGAGCAGGTAAGGCATCTCAGAACACAAACAGGAGCAAAAAGCCACATGCCACCCTACTTCCCAGGGACAGTGAGCTGCCAGTAGCCAGGAACGATTGTTAAGATAGAAAATGCATGAAAGCACCTACTCTGCAATCCCTTAATGCAAAACTGTTACTGGTAGGAAAGCGATACAGCACGATGGTTACAAATATGCTGTATGATAATCTACTTGATTTCCCATTGCATTCACTTCAAAGATGCCAGTAGCTGCTTTTGTCACTGGTGAAAATCAATGTAAAACAGCAAGATAGACAGCTTGGCTTACTCTCATGACCAGCCTACCCACAAGGTAAGCAAAGCAGCAATTACATCAACTGAAAGAGTAATTACATCAACTGAGAGAGCACAACAGAAATGTAAGGACTGCACAAATCAAGCAGCAAACTGTTTGAACACTGAAATGTCATACTCTGCCCTGCCAAGTCACAGACAAGTTTGATCCTGCCTTGCAGATAAAAACAAAACCAACAAGATTAACAAAACATCAAAAAAACCCCCAACAACCCAACAATTAAAAAGCTTGGTAAACTTCCTATTACAACTATGCAAATAGCCACAGACTATGAAAACAAGTATTCCAGAAGACCTAGAAAAGTAACACTTTATTACATGGTGCCAGTATTTAGAGAGGAGCAAACTACTACAATAAAATCTCTTTGGTCAAATTTTATCACTGTAACTCTATCCAAAATCACCTGATCACAAATTTTCTCCCAGAAATTCAGTTCGGCTGCCCATTCAAAGTATGGCCATGGCCTCACTCTAGTTTCCAAAGATCATTAAAAAAACAAACAAAAGAAAAAAAAACAAACACCAAAACAAAACAAAGCACCAAAACAACCCTGTCCAAACCCTGCAATTAAGTATTAACTGGCGTCACTGAAAGACAGTCACTGAAAGTCACTCTCACAGACACTCTTGAGGAAACACAGAGAAGACGATTAGGTGTTCCCTCCTTCCTTCCCTCCCTCCTCTTTGAGATTAGGGCTAAGAAAACACTTGAACAGATTTTTCACTCCCGTAAGTATGTTTTCTTCAATGACCACATATGGAAAAAAACTCCAGGTATGGATTTCCTTCCTGGTATTACATACTTCTCTCTTTCCTTCTGTTATCATTTGCTCACCAAGCCTGCCATTTAACTGGGACAGGTGGCATTCTGAAGCACACCCTCTCTATATCAATCCATCACACTGGAACACGTGCATGTACCTCAAGCATAGATGGAAGGTCACATAAAACTACTGGAAAATAACCAAACCATGATTTATGTTCCTTGTTTCCCAGGAGCTCCCACGCAGAGCCAGTGCTGCAGGAGTGTCCCATGGCAGACTACTCTAGAGATGCTGACACTTAAAACCTGGGGTTCCCAAACCTGAAGGTTCTCTCCAAAATGACAGACGTCAGAGAATGTGAGTTATCATGCCAACAAGTGACAGCACATTTATTTCTGACAGAAGAGTTTTGGTGCCATACTGACCTGGAATAGGAATCTCAAACCAAACCACCGCTAAAAATATTTTTCAATTAATTATCTGCATTTCTCTAGCTAACACTAGCAACAAAATCATATTATTTGTACTAAAGAGACACTGAAAAAAGAAACACACTATATGTCATTTTGTTTCTAGACACATTTTCTAGGTTGTATGCATCAGTTTACCTAGTTCTGCTTTGCTCAGGATTACACAACAGGATCCAAAAGTCATTTCCCAAAGCACATTTAACTGGTGCAGTGGGCTTACCCACAATCAATACTTCTGAAGAGGCCATGACTCAATGGAAATTTACACATCAAAGAAAAGTAAGTATGTACATTTCCACAAATCAATGTGGGGTTTCTTACCCCCATGGCAGAACAAATACCACAAATTGCCAATTTGTCTCACAGCATCTCTTCATTAAACTTCCTGAGCAGCTAAAAATACATCTTGAAGATTGCAAGGTCTCTGTGGAAGTGCAGCAGCCTCCCCAGATATGCCTGAACCCTGCTTTTAGCAGCGGCCTGCTGCTGCCGGAGCAGACAACCCTAGAATTACCTGCAAGCTCCAAGGATGGGATGATGCCACCTCTGTCCCAAACGCCATTCTCAGTCTGTACTGACCAGTGTGGCAGGCAAGCACCACACTGGTGAACAGCCTGGGCTTGGGTCCAGCAGGACTGTATGGACACCCTGTGCAGTCACCTCATGGTCTGTCAACCAGCACTCAAGGACCAGCTCCACGTTCACACAGGGAACAACTGGACTGGCATAAATCCTTAAGTACACCACAATGCACTACATATTAAAAGGGATGAAAAGTTGTTTAGGCTTGTCAGAGATGGCATAAGGCAGCCTACATAGTACTTATTTTATACACCTACAATACTTTCCAGATATCTTTTAAAGATGGTGAGAAGTTTACCAATTTTAGCAGAGACTAAAGTGACTCTCTTGATTCTGCAGTTCCCATAAGCATCTACAGGCAGATGGGAAGGAAAGCAAGGTCACCATAAAGTAAAATCATTTAATATTTCTACAGTTTGAAAATACTGTATCAGTTAAAGAAACAATAACAAATATTATTTCCTAATCTTCTATTTTTAAAGATATTTTGTCTACTTAGTAGGTGTCAGAAGACAAAATTTTCATACAGGAGAAAAAAAAAAAGAAAATTTGCGGAGAGATCATATGTGTCCAAGACAAATTAGGCTTACATTTTTCTTGACTTGCAAGGAAACTTGCAAGGAAAATCTGTTACTATCGTGCAGTCAAGATCTCCTGACATAAAAGTCAACATTTGCTCACTTCAATCTCCTGCTTTTGGACTTCAGAAGTTCTTGTTGTAAGATAGCAGCCTGACCATAAAATTATTGTTATTAGTGATGAATGATGTTTATGTAACATATTTCTATCAAGTTAAAACAACTTAATACACACAAGAAAGATTGTTGACCACTTTTGTTCTGGAAAATCATCTCTCAAGAGAGATGGAAAAATGTGGAGATCAATATATGACTATGTACTTGATTCAAGGTGTAACCAAGTACATAGTACTGACTTTCAGAATGTCAGACAAACTTTAACTCCCAGATTTTACTTTTAAAACACTCCATCATTTGACAGCAAATCCTATGCAGCTGAACAAAATTAGCAGAGCGGAAAGTTCTTTTAGCAAGGAACTGTGTCAATTTAGCAAGCAACTGTGCTTGCTAAACAAAACTGTGAAGAAAGAAAACCTGCATATAGCCAGAGTTCAGATCCAAGAGGTCGAAGAACTACCAGAAGCTTATTCAATCGGATTAACGAGCTATCTGCATTTCAGCCCAACACATGTGGAAATGTTACAGATGAAGTGTTAAGGCAAAAAATTAATCAGAACAAAATAACTTCTAGAACTATTTCCACACATAATTTCCTTTCAACCTAAAAGCTAACACTGAAGGAAGATGAAAAAGTTATGGCCATGTTTAGACACTTATCTGATTGCTCAAGTCAATCTCCTGAATTTGTGGCTGCAAAGGCAGGTACAACTTCACAACAAGCTGGAAACTCTTCTCTATCCTAATGTCATGCAGAGGAGAGGAACAGCTGGCTTTAACCTCACCACTACAAGGTCTGACAAGACAAAATCATCACTGCAACATACAGACCTTGAAGCCCAGGTACCTCATTTTCAGCCATAGCACCCACACCTGCAAGCAACATTTTGTCCTATTATGCACAGGGCTTAACCATGTTCCTTTACTCTAAATAGCTCTGACCAATAATTCTGCTATATATTTTACCCTTAAAATTTGCATTATATATTAATGGTGTTCTGTCTGTCCTCTTAGAATGAGCTCATTTCCAACTAGCACAGAGACGACCAGGTTTTTTTTCCCCTACAGTTACCATTCACACATGTCCAATATGTTTCTGCATTCATCATGAGGGTTTTTTCTTGTTTTTGTTTTTTTTTTCTGCATTGCACAAAGATAAATTAAGAGTTTCAGATATCAAAAGTAACACTATATGAGTCAAACATATTTAACATCTAGAGGCTTCCACAAGGCAGTCTGGACTTTGAATGAAACAGATTTCCTTGAAAACACACTGCTTACTTTCCAATGGAGTAATAATGGCCACTTTTAATAATTAGGGGAAGATGTTCTGAAATGCACATACCAGAACCTAAGTGCATGAAAGAGTATCTCATTTTGACTTCATTTTAAAATATAGATGAGCTAACAAAAATTCATTTTGTGGGAGTGGTGGTGTGATTTTCATTCTGCTTGCTTTAATCAACAGAGCTTTTGAGAAGAGAGACAGCTGGTACCATCTGTTCCAGGACAGAATGAAAACTAAAACTTCTTTGCTGTACTTACATGTGAGGACTGAGTTCATAAAAGTTTCGGTTTCTGTATTCCTCCACTTTCTCTGGAGTATAAATGGGTAGAGACCTGTAGGGGTTTATTGATATCACCACGCTGCCAATGTATGTCTGTCGAAGGAAAAAAAAGTTATTGTGAATTTTTCTCTTTAACATACTTTTGCTGCTTACGCATTGTCCGCCCATTTAATACTTCTGAAAAAAAACACAAAACCGAAAAAAAACCACCCCAAAAAACCCTGAACAAAAAAACATCTAATTGTAGCAATAAATAAATATGTACATACACCCTGAAATGTCTTTTCAATCTGTCTCAAAAATCACTGTTGGGTACCAAGAAACTATTTCTACATAACTGAAAGCCGCTTATGAACACTTTTTAAAAGAAAGACCAATCGTACTATATTTCTGTGACTAATTCAGCTGAGGGAGGCAAAGGAAAGAGGACACAGATGTTCACAAAGAACTGACTCCCATCTGCATGGAAAATGTCACATGAGTGTCGCTGCAGCCCTCGGGCACTCACACAAAAACACATAAGGCAATGCTGGAGTTGGACTGTGCTCCCTTACGCAAGGAGGAACTTTGACACCTTGTCAAAGCCTTGAGCACAGAGAAGAAACCTGAAGGTTAATAGCCTCTGACAGGTCTCCATCAACGGGGAGATTTACTGTGAGGGTTTAAGTCAGACAAACTCCTAACATGATGTGAAGCATAAATTTTATGTCCAGATTCTAAACATATTCACCATTATCACTGGAAAGCAGAGGGAGCTTTTTGTTTTACTCTGTTAGATCCCATCCGCTACTGAGCTGAATGAAAACCAGTTCTGTGCACCATGACTACCATGTCTGCACATGACACAATTAACTTGTCCTTGTCAAGTCTACTGCCAAGTGTCCCAAAGCTCTCTACGCCTCACTCCAGCTGCAAAGGCTGCATCCAAATACACCAGAGGGGCAAAAAATGCCAAAACCCCATTCCATCCTGCCTGCAGATACTGACCAAAGATTAATATAAAGTGTTTGGTATCTGGGAGATGTAAAGCTGTACACAAAAGCCACAGGTTCCCATCACTTGGATTACATTTACAGTAATGATGGAAGAAAAAACAATAGTTCTTAAAATGATCCATGATTTTAAACCGCTTCTGTGCAGTGATACTTCAGCACCTTCCAATCACTATTTGGATTTCATCCCTCAACGTTTCTTAAAGGAAAGTGCTGTAATTTGCACTTTTAAATGGGAGAAGAGGCATGAGGAGGCCAAGTTACTGATCAACAGGTTCAGTAGATCACCAAATTACTGCCAGAGCTGAAGTCACAAATGAAAAGTATTAATTGCTGCAACCCTTCCCTATCTAACTTTCAAGTCTAAAGCAATTTCATGCTAAATGCTAACTAAATTTGGTCCTAAGTAGAAACCTAGGAGAGCAGTATTTTCTATTTTCCATAGCACACATACGCACAGGCAAGCTGTGAGATCACATGGCATTTTCTGTCCCAAACTGAGTGGAACAAACTAGACTGCAGTGATAAAACAAGTGGCGTGAGGTCTCCAAAGACTCTCATAGTTCATCCTTGTAGTGTTTACTACTCACAAGATGAATCAGAAGCAGCCACTGCTGACAACTCCTTGTGCCGTGCTGCTATGATGAAACACAGCACTTCACCCATTGGGCTCAAGACTCACCATTTCTAAACAACGTATACTTCCTCCTCTCCCTTCAACTGGCCAGAAACCTTCTGCAAAGCATATCCTGATGTGCATTGAAGCCCAGAGCACAGCCTGGGCTGGTTTCACCCCAAAGGGCTGTGTTGAGTGCTGTGAGGGGAAACAAGCCTGAAGATGCCTTGCACCTCGGCAGCCAGGCTGCAACCCAACAGAGGGACAGCTCCAATTTGCCTCATGCCAAAGTTCGGGAGGGTAGCACCCCCAGAGGCATTCAGACACAGACTGTTGAGATCAACCCCAAAATAATTAAGATTTTTGCTTGTTTTAAACACAAACTGCAGCGTGTGCTTATGTGTATGTTCTTCAAACAAAGAAAAAATTATTCTAGTTTTGTAGTCATCCTCCCCCTATGGAGGAAAGCATTTTCCAACTATGTCTAATCTCTTTGGCTGAACAAGATGCAAAAACTGCCTTTCTACAGTGTTTACTTTGCTCTCCCTGCACACATACGGCCTTGGCAATTTGCAAGTCTACAGATTCTTGGCAAGAGCAACAGATACCCAAGTGTAAGAAGCTTTCTAGTCTTCCCAAGTGCATGGATACCCCAGTTAGGATTCTTCCCTGATAAAACACTAATATGTTAACTTGTTTCCTTCTAAATCTTAGGAATTTGTGAATTCAGCCTGTTGGGAAATCAGTTTTGGAAAGTATCAGCAGAAGAGAGATGAAGGCCAAATCTTGAAGACTGTATTTTGAAATATTAATTCTTCAGAACTCAAAGACTTACCCCTATTTTGCTGCCTTAATAGCATCCAATTTAATTGCCAAGTTCCTTGAAGTACCTTGAGATGTCAAGGTATAGAAAGATGAGTGAAAGTGAAAATCTGGACTTTTAATTTTAAATACAGGCATTCAAATGAGATTTATTTAGAACCACCTCTTCACAGCTAAGTATTGCTTAGACAATGTGTTTTGGTAATTCGAGTCAGCTCTTTATTGTCAGACATGAACAAATACAGACCATTTCCTAGAGTACCAGTATTTCAAAAGGTCAAATGATCATATGGAAACAAAGACATACTCCTGTCCATCTTAAACACCAAGCCAAAGTATGCCAAGAAATCACTGGTTTTGCTGCAAAGCTGCTTACAAGAACTACTACATTTCCTCTTCTAGAAATGCCAATCTCTCAAAGCTGATGCCTGATAGCTACTTGCTAATGGTGGTCTGAGAGATTCCATATAACAGGGATAAACAGATCCAGAAAATAGCTTTCCCACATAACATCTGTCTTCCCACCAGAACTCTATTATAAACAAACAAAATAAATGGCTTAAATCCTTGAGCAAGCGACAAGCACAGAAACATTCCATTGCGGAAAGCAGAACACCCAAGAGTAGTGGAAGACCATACCACAGTACCCCAGGGACAAAAGAGATTCTTTATTTTCCCTGTTTAAGGACAAAAATGAAACCCCAGAGGAGTGGCCTCGTGATGATGAACGCACAGAATACAGTCAGGAGATTCGATTTCTTTCTTGATCTTGACATGGTCTCGTTATGCAAGTTTGGACGAGATCTGCTGTCTCCTCAAGTTTTGCAAACTAGACTCTTGATAATATCCCCTCCTTCTTTCCAGTTTCTACATTATTGCCATAACTCACAAAGGCAACTTTTGTCTCCTTGGTGTGTTTGCTCAGAACCCAAAGCAAAAGGGCCTCTCACTCAGGATTTATCAGTGCATCTGTCATGTAGCATGGAGAAATTGTAATGGGCTAACATTTCATCTGCAGAAAAGAGCATTCAAGTTTTTATCAGCTTAAATGACAATGCATTCTGTATTCTCTACCAAACGCATACCACTCGTTCCTGTACCCCAAGCAGGAAGAAAATTCCAAATCCAAATTCAACTGGAAAAGCTGTTGATATTTGTTACATGTAACTTCTAAGTACTGTTGGAGGTGCAATGACCAAGACCCTTTGATCCTCTGTTTTCTTCCCCTAGGACTAGAAGCCAAGGGGAAGATCCACCTGGGGAAAGATCCTAGGGCTACTTAAAACTTATAGGCACCTTGCAAGGCCTTCTGTGCCTTTCTAACCCAAGCCTTAAGAAGAGGCCTGGAATAGCAAGATGATACACAGCTCTTATTGCTAACGAGAAACACACAGGGCAGCAGCCTCTTCCCAGCTAAGGGATGAGGAAAGTTCTTGCTAGAAACTGGACATTTTCCACTGCCCAAGAACTGCAGTGAAATCCGATATACGGGGAAGAGGCAGTACAGGCCAATCCAAGAAGGGGAGCTTTTGGAAGACCACTAGTACAGGTTATGGGAGAATATTTCACACCCTGGGACACAGTATAGTAATAAAGCTATTTTTTCTCCTGTCCAAGTTAGACTTGCAATACCCCAAGGGCCCAGAAGAGAGAAGATTACCTGTGCAGAAGCCAGGGAACACTCTTGACATTAGTTGAGGCTGCAGCACAGACGCTGCACAGCTGGGGCTGTCATAAAAGCCTGCTCCACATCTTTAAAAGCTTTTCAGGATCTGTGGCAATCTCTGCAAAGCAACCTTCTGCAGAGTTTAAAGTAATTAAGCATCTACACGGATTTGCCGCAAACCTTCTGGAACTGTACTCTACATCCCTTTTGTCTGTTCTGTTAAAAACAAACCCACTGCTTCTAATGGTGTGGTAGACTGCAACAATCTAGAGAAATTGCTGCTGCACACAAGTCAGTCCTGCTGTAAAATGCTCATCTGCTAATGTACCCTTCAAGTGCACTAAATTCCCAGGGGACAGTAAGGTTGCTTTATTTATTTTTTTTAAACACTGGAGCATGGAAATAGAAAACAAAGAAATTCTAGTAAAATAAGATTATTTTGTAAAATACTGATTCTTCCATTTATGCAGACCAATTTTAATATTCCAGATATGCACAATGCACATTTCTTTAGTAATGATTATGCTCAAACATACTGGGTTCCTATGAATTTGAATAGTTTAGGATCATGCCACTAAAACAACTCATTGAAAAGAAAGACCATAAAGATCAAAGAGAAATGTGATTAAATTTTACTGGAATGAATCCAGAACCAAGGCTTACACAGCTCTTTTTTTATTGGGGGAGGGGGGGAGAAGGCTGTGTTTTGGTTTTGTGGTGGTTTTTTTTTTTTAATGTGACATATGCAAAATTATATTTCTAATATAATATTCATTTTCTTTTGTATTTGCCTGAATTACTGCAATTCTGGATCTAGCCAACTCATAAGCACATGTGCTGCTGCATGTTCAGATCAGCTGAGGCCAAGGGGATGGCAGAGAAAGCCTGTGCTTACATGTTCTAAGTTTTCTGAACAATCTCAAACAGAACCCAGCAAATTTAACACTGCAACTTTATTCCATAATGAAGTTTCCCATTTTAATAGACATTAGCAACTAGGTCAATACCTTATTAAAATATCACCTATTATTTGAACAACCATGCTGTGTGCTCTAATTTGTTTTACATCGTGGCTGGCCACAACAAAACAGCTAAATGCACTGTATTTCTGGTCCATTGTGGTTTTTTTTCATGTTGGAAAAAAAGTTGCAAGAGACAATATTTGAAAAGAGTAAAGAAAAGAGTAACATCAAGACTAAAAGCAAAACCACCTGAGCCCTTTACTGTTTCTGGGGGTTTGATTTACTGTAGTCCTGTGTTTGTATTGCTTGATGGAGGGGGATGGGCTGGGTACTTGAAAAAGACAAACAAACAAACTAGAATTTCATCCTGTAACACTCCAGGGTTTGCCTGCACAGCTTCAGGACAGCACATACAAAAACTACCCGTGATTCAAGCCAAGAGCTGCACTTCCCCTTGAGCCAATGCTGGGCTAATGCTCCTTCTGCTTCCGTGAGCCAGGAGCATGAGCACGGCCTCCAGGTACCCTCTGCAAGAGACTTCGCAGGCACAACACAACCTCAGGATCCCAAAGAGCAACAGTCAAATGGAAAGAACAGGAACTAAAAGCTAGTCTGCAGTAAACTGGAAATACAAACTAGGCTCTCATACATAGTCTTTCTTTCTCTCTCTGTGTATATATACACACACACGTATATATACAAATGGAAAAACCTTTCCTTCTTCTTGATACTGTTTTTCATCTTAGTTTCAACGCAGTCCTTTATAATTTTGCCTGTATAACTGAAGAAATATATCACTGGATTTCTGAACAGACACAACCTATTCTCTGTGATGATGAAAACTCTCTTGCTCAAGGCCACCTTCTCAGAAAAAGCATTTTAGTCCCAGTAATACAGTGGTCAAAGTCTGTATGTTGTAATACCAAAAAACCCAATCCTGGTAAGCTAGTGCATGTGCTTAATGCAGTTATTAACCATGACAGGCAGCCTTGTAAAACCTGGATGGGAGAGCAAAGACTGTAAAAAAAACTACCTAGAAATAGCAAAACCACCCTACTGGTAGAGCAGACAAAATAACAGCCCTGTACCAAATACATTAATGCCTGGCATTAAGACCCAAGAAACAAAGCTCAAACAGGTCACACACAGGCAGAAGCTACATCTATATTCCAAAGCAAACAATCACAACACAGGCAACCTGTGCCAAAGAGGACACCACACCACCAAAATACTCTTCAATACAGGTTTGATCCTGCAAGTCACTGTGCAAACAGCAGCAGTCTGAACAAGCTGTGGCCAACCCACACTGGCCAGACTCAAACCCTAAATCACACTGGAACCTGTTTGAGATCTGAGCCCTGAAGTAAGAGCGGATCATCTGCCAGAGGAAGACACCCACACGGCAAGTTGAAGCGAGTACTTGAAGTGGATGCATCTGGGCAGATTGTTGGGTTTCTCTTCTGAGTTTCTTCAGGGCACAGAAATCTGTTCCCTGCTCAGTGAATATTGCTGCTAACCTCAAGATCATTATGACAGACTCCAGTGTTATTATTAATGAAGCAGACTAATCATCTCTGCTGGTCACCTCTCTGACTAAGTTGGGTTGTTTTTATACAAGCAAACAGAATTCCTACACAGGATGAAATGATAGGCAAACCCGTAAAGTAAGTGATGAGGAAGTCAACCCAAAGGTGATATGAGGAATTTTCAAGACAGCATGTAAATACCCCTAAATATCAGTGCTTGCCCACTTTTCAAAAGATAAAGACTTGTTTTCATAAGCAAGCAGTAGCTGGAGATTGGACAGTGCCTGTGTCAAGAAACCATTGGTGAAAACATAAGCAAGAGCATTCATTCAGAAATGTTTCATTATTTTTGTATGAATGAAATGGGGGAGGGTGGTGGTGAATATGCCTCCTGCCATGCTGCAGCCAAGGCTAACCTATAGTCTTCAGAGTGAAAGCCATGTTTTTACAGCACCTGGACACTTTTGCTTTTATTTCTGTCATTTGTCAATCTTTCATTAATTTTTCTTTTGTGTTTTTGTTTCATATAACGTGCACTGAAACCACTAGTAAATGACCCAAATGTTGTCACCACCTTAGTGAAGAAATACACAGTATTTCAAGGTAGAGCCAACACTATAACAATCCCTGGGGCCCTACTGGAGGCATTTCCCACACCTTCTCTCTTTTTTTAAAGGTTTCACATCAGAGGCAACAAAGAAAGAGTGTGTAGGGAAGGAGAAGACCCCTACACACAACCCACCAAATGCATACAATTTTCTGTGATGCATATTAATGTTTTCTTACCCCCCCTATGCAGACACTGCACGTGGCCCTACAAACCAGTGCCTCAAACACTGGGCTCAGCATCGTGGGAGCTGTACAAAAAGGAAACAAAGCACTGCCCTAAGATCAGTAACTCTCCTCCCACAAAGCACTTCAAGGCAAAAAGCAGCCAACCTGCTGCCTGTGAAAATCTTTACTCCTGACTCTGAGCAAATTATAAAGTTTGTTTTACCAGAGCAGGCTGATTTGAAGGGCCAGAGGACCCACAGGATTTCTATCTAGATAACAAGCAAAGCAAGATTTGCAAGGAGGTAGAATACTTCTTAGGTCACAAGCTATCAGAGGAAAAGATGAGCCTTGGGCACACAAGCCTTTTTTCACATCTGAAGGAGAAGCAGCAGGCTTCAAGGTCCTAGCCTGTGGCAGCTGCAACAATATTATTACTACAACTCGGTAGCTTCCCTCAAAGGGCAAAACTGTTGAGGCACTGATGGGAAAATTGCTCAAACTGACACAGGCATTCCCCGAGGGAGGAAGAGAAGGAGATGGGAGGAAACTCAGGTCCCCTGGGCTCCCATCACAGGCTGCTCTGCTCCAGCTCTCAAACCATCCTGGCTTTAAGAAACTATTCAGTCACCACACCTGCCATTCCTCAAACTCCCAAAGGAAGACCAGCAGCCCAGGCTGGACTTGTTGGATAAACACAAGTAAATACATGAAAGTACAAGAGAGCAGGGTCAGATCTGGCAGGAGGAAAGACTCTTCTGCATGTTGCTGCACAAGCAGCAAAGCACAGAGCAGCTACCAACCAACATGCACACAACTAGGACACACCAAAACCACAGGTGACAACAACCCTCATCAAAACCCAACGAAAGACTCCACAGCAGCATACTAGAAACATACATGATCATGCTGACATGAGAAGGTAATGAAATTGAGAAGAAAATTGAACTTCAACAATCCCTCCATCACTATTATCTCAAAGATTTTCTCAGCAAGCTGCATTTGGGTTTCCCAAAACCATAACACTCTGTTCTTCACAGCAGCAATGGAGTTATATGGAGAGATGGTCACAGAAAGCTGATGAAGACCAGGACAACTGGTCTCATTCACATAATTCCTTCCCTACCCTATTCTTTCATAATGTAGCATCTGGAATAGCAGGTATGAGCGCAGCAGGAACAAAGCAACTACGCTTGACAGCAATTCAGTAAAGTCCTGAATACTGTAAGGTAGCTGGAAAAGGGATGAATCAATAATACAGACAGACATAGTGGAGTAAAGGCAAGTCAGAAACAAAAAGGCTCCCCAAAAAATATTAAAATAGGGATCAACAGGAAGCAGCTAAGTTTATGAAACAAGCACACCAGAAGAGCCATGCCAGCAGAAGGCAGCCACAAGGATGGTACCCCACACAGATAAAACTGAGTTATTACACTGGAATGCCAAATATTTAATGTTTCAGTGATAAAACAACAAATGTTCAGTAACATAAGGCTGTTCCTGCCCAAAGCAGCCCACAAACTCCACGCACCAGAAAATACAAATTAAACGCTGACATCAGAGAAAGATTCTGTTCTGTTGTAAGAACAAAAAGCAAACAAACATTTTCTTGTAAGGAACAAAATGTTGACCTCTGCAAATTTGGGAAGACTTCAAGAAACAACATAACTGTGGGGAAAAATGTGCAGGGCAGCAGAATAAAGCTGTATCTGACCTCTAAAGGCTGACTCCCGTGAGCCTACGCAGCTCCACTCCCCTCCAGAATCCTCACACCTCCCTTGACACTTCCACATGTCTCACAAAGCAATAAATCCAGTATGAAAATAAGTTTCAGACCAACACATACACTACATTTTACCCCAAATCTCTATCATTCATAACTCACTGCAAACACTCATATAGACAGATGCCCCTCTCCCATTTGTCTGCATCCCAAAATACAAAGGAAAAATTATTGCTGATCTGGATTGGATGAGCATATTTCAGTCAACTTAGAAAAAATAAAATAAAAAGCTAAGGGAGGGAGTTCAACAGAACAAGTCAAAAATTCATCAGTCATACACAAAGTGAATTTTACAAATGTATTTAAAGCTTTCCATGAGGTCTGTAGGTCACACATTTTAATTGCACAAACTGCTCCCTGGAACCTTCCAATAATCAACATTGTGGGATTTTTTTCCTACTTGCTAACTGCACTGCCCATGAGCCACTTTTTACTTTGTAAAGTTAATGAAAAATTCTCGCTGGCTTTTGTTACCAATAGTTACAGAAAAGAACTTTTGTGGAACAGCAACGCAAATTTTATCAATTAAAAGTTTAAGAGTTTCAAAAACAATATAATAAACAATTACAATTTTCTAATGAGATTTTTCTTAGTCAGACATACCTCAGACATTTCCAGACATGACTAAACTCCAAGATTCCCATTTCCAATTAACACATGCATGTTACCCAACAAGCCCTCCCCCCCCCCACACCCCCTGAAAGCCACTCAGCATGAGATTACTGCAGAATGTGATGGTCTTTAGTAGAATATCTGGCCAAACTCCAGCTCCACCAGCCTTCATGCTTATTTTTATAGGCACAGCCTCCAGCTTTGCACTCTGGTATGTAACACAACACCCAAGTCTATTAAATTTTCCATCAAACACACATAAAATTGAACAACAGGTAATCAAGCCACAGTCTATTCCCTAATAGTTAGGAGCACACTTATTACCCTCTTTGCACCACGGCACGAAACTTAGCTAAGGTTCTAAAAGGGCTTACAGTGAACGTGCCCAGGATGATACAAAAGGACCATCAGAAGATCCAGATCTGAATGCATTTGCAAGGGGAGCTCTTACAGAGCAGAATTTCAAAGAGATAAATGGAGCTGGCATAATATCTCCAACATCAAACATTCAGCATCAAACATAACTATGAAAGAGACTTGAAAAAAACAAAAAAATCTTCTAGTGGAATGAGCCCAACTATCTTGTCATCTTTGGCTATGGGGAGAGATTTGGCATTGTTCGTTGATGGCTCAGTGTGACTCACATTTCATAGAATCACAGAATAGTTTGGCTTGGAAGGAATATTTCAAGGTCTCTAGAGCTCAACCCCCCTGCAACAAGCAGGGACATCAAGCAGAGCCCAGCCCCAAGCTGACTTTGAATGTTTCCAGGGATGGGGCACCTACCACCACTCTGATCCACCTGTTCCAGTGTTTCACCACCCTCATCATAAAAAAAATTTCTTCCTTATTATCTAGTCTAAATCTACCCTCTTTTAGTTTGAAACCAATATCCTTCATCCTATTACAATAGGTTTTACTACAAAGTGTGTCCCCATCTCTCTTATAAGTCCCTTTTATTGGTTTACCTACCCAGACTGGCTAACACAATCATGCAACATCTGGCCAACCAAAGCATTTTCAAAGCTACCCATGTTACAGGCCTCATTCCTCACAAGAAATCCTTTTGAAGGTTATAACTGCAACTCCATTTTAAAACTAACATATGTAGCACAGATACACCCTTCAGTCTGCAGGCAACTGCCTAGAAACCGACGTTGAGTAAGCCTGGTTTATTGCTGAGAAACATTGCTGTTCACACAGCTTCAGTTTGACTTTGCTCTTTAAACCTGGATACAACTTCTGGTAATACCTAGAAGGGAGCACTGACATGAGGACTGAACTTAAGTAAGCAGCTGAGCCATTAAAGGACAAACCCACTCCTGCTGCCCTCTGAAAGGATTCTGAGAGGTCAACTTCTGTATGTAGCTTGTTGGTGCTGCAGAAATCTGCAGTACTAGTTACTTAAGTGCCAACAGTAGCTCTTTAACAGTGCAATTGGCTTTCCCCAGGATAGCATGCAAATGACAGATTTTACATGGCAAAACAAGCACTACTTCCAGGTGTAACAGAGGCTTCATTGTCCTCACCAGAGTCTAAAATTAGAAAGGCAAAGTATAGTTATCATGACTGAAACTGGGGAGAAGACGGTGGAAATATGAAGAAGGTAGAGGAGAGTTTGTACTTGAAAATTAATGTGTTTGGTACAGTGAGAACCATTCCAACTGTTACTGTTTTACAAGTTTTCTACAATATGCAACAGTGGCATGACATTTGCAGGGCAGCAGAACTCAACTGATATGGAAAGGAGATAATAGTCCTCAAGCATCCCAAACCAAGTAACTTGCATACCTGGTGGCAGCATGAGGCACAGGCATAAACATCAATTCTTTCCACCCTTGATATAGTGAGTGTTTTAATACTTGTAAAGATCTGCAACATTTTGCCTTCATATGGTGCGTTTACAAACATGTAAGCTACTTGAAAGACCTTAAAAAAATAAATCACATGATCAAACAAATCAGAAAGATTTGAGAAAAAGGAGAGAAAAAAGGATGAATGGTAGAGCAACAAACTACAATGGAATGATCTTAAAAAAAAAAAGTTTTGGTTTTGGCAGCAGCTCACACTTCTTAACAGAGCACATTTAAGTACTAGGCTTTCCCACCTGCAAGGCAAAGGATCCTACACTGCAAGAGAAAAGTGACACCTCATATCACCTACCAAAGCACATAATACAGCTAATTACACTACATGTCAGTGCCAGGCCCAGCCAAATCAGAAACTGGGGGAAATACATACTTCACTGTCACCATCTCAAAGAATTGTGTTTGAACATAGTTGTCAGCCAGCTCATAATAGTAGATAAAAATAAAACAGAATACCCATTTGTCATTCAAACAAATGTATTTCAAGGAAAAATTATTCAGTCTGAATTAAGCAGAAACATGTAATTAAATACTTCGCAATCCATAGTAGTTTACAGTAAAAAAAAACCCCTGAAAAATCCATATGATTTATAGCAACTCTTCTTAAGAGACTGCATAGCTTAGGGTGGCCTCACAGAACACGTTTGTATGCTTAACACTTTAAGTAAAACTTTCAGATATGACCCAAAGATTGGGCACGGTGACACTGTGTTCTTTAATCTCCAGGCAAATAGCTCCCTTTCCTTCTCTTTTCATTCATATTATCTTGAGCTGAAGTGGAATGAGATAATTCATTATCACCCACTCTTACTGTAGGCATTAGGAACACAGCATTAACCCTAAAACTGATGGGGAAAATGTTAATTATACAAGCCACTCACTGGGAAAAAAAAAAGCCTCTGAGTCCCAGAAGAGGCAGCCACTGCAGCTGTTGAATACGGAGGACTTGCCAAAAGCAGGATGAAAGAGCACAAAAAGAGAAGGCTGATATCTATCTGCCTGTATCAACATCAACGGGTTATCAATAAGGAACAGAACACATCTTCAACGAACAAGGAAAATTTGACACAAAGTTTTCCAAATGTAACTCTCAAAGGTACCAGGAAGATTTTTTTTTTTTTTTTTTAAAGCATTGTGGAAGAAATCTTTCCACAAATACACATTGTTCTGGTTTCTTCTCCAAGGTTTTAATGGATACTGAGAGTCCTTGTCTTATTTTAATTTTCTGTTTAATTTAACTATCAGTCTAAACTAAAGGAGCAAATCAGTGGAGGTGATACAATAGCAGTTGGGTGCAACTGTGTATTACTAACCTAACCTACAGAAAGGGAATAGGCATGGAAAATTATTTGGGAAGAAAGATGTGACAGTCAATGAATAGCAGAGATACAAAAGCACAGACTATAAGGGACAGAAGAAGCAAACAAAAATAGCACAGATGCTCCCATACTGCTGGATGGAGAGGAGAAGGTATAATGAGACCACGAAGGTTCAAATGCTTAGCAAGAAGGAAAAGTATAATCACACTAAAAATTCAAACTGGGAGAGGGCTAAATTATAATTAAGGACAGAATACATCTGTTTGATTGTAATAAGCTGCAAACACAATTGCTTGCAGATCATAGCTATACTTTGGCTTAAATATTTCGTCTTTTACTCTTAAAAGACTTATCTTCCACCAGCAGCCTTGGAAAGTTTCTATGCATCATTAAGTTGACATAGCTAGCTGAAGCAGTATAACAGATACAATACTGTGCACATTTTAGCAAAAATGGAACAAAGATGAAACAGGAAATTAAAGGCTTAACTGGAATCACAATTTGCCTCTTCATTCCCTGCCTATGTTTCAATTGCCAGTTCACATCTCTCCTGTTGATCATCACTCAGAGATTATCCCTGAAGATTTTGATTACTTCCACGTATATCCAAGCTCAGTGTATCTAGTTTAAAATACAACCATTCTAATAAACATAACTCTTTTGCAAATCAAAGATAGAAGGCAACACTTAAGTCAGCCTTAGCATGTTCCAAGCTTGCATTGTTTCTACTTCAACCTGCTGTAACATCCTGGAAGTGCCTTCCCTGTAAGTGAATTATTTATAACTGGAACGTCCTCTGACAACAGCAGTATCAAAGTTATTGTCAGCAGCAGTTCTGGAACGGTTCTTTATGAAAATCAGAGGTCCCCCATGTCACACAATGGAAAAAAGAAAAAGGGAAAATATCCCAGATGGGAAAGTCCAAACGCAGACAATGCAGTACAGGAAAGACTACAGCACAAGTAAGGTTTAAAACATCCCTAATACAATAGATAATGTTCAGGCATTTAGTCTATGTGTATCCTTATAAATAAACACATATCTTAAGAATGACAAAATAGCTCCCCATAGGATGTTATTTCTTAACATATACTTACATAAACTTCATTGTGGTCAAAGCGCTTTTTCAGATTATTGATGAATGAATCTTCATTAAGTGGCTCTAAAAGAACCATATCTCCCACCCCTATCATGTCATCTAAAAGTGATGTCTTGACCTCCATTTTGGCCATTTTCTCCTGAAAAATAAAGAAACAAGAATAAAACAAAGAGCAAAGTTAGCTCAAAGTTATTCTAATTATTCACAGACATTATCTAGCAATGCTACTTAAGGAATAAAAGTTAAAACCCCGTCAAATTACACTACTTTAAAATTATTTTTCCAAGAAACATTCTCAAAGACATGGCTTCTACCCAGGTAGTCCACACAATTCCAAAAATTTAACTTCCAATCATCAACAATGCCTTCTGGTCCGCTATGCATTAAATGTGAAACTGCAAGAAATAGGAATGATTATTCCAGTGGGCACCACAACCAGATTTTTCAGACCATTTCAACATTCAAGTGTACACAAACCCAAGTTTTATCAAAAGCTTCACCGAGATCTCCAAACTCGGCTTTAAATTTGTCAATACCCGTTTCTCACCTTTACTTGCATTTCTCCAAGTCCATGAACTTTGAAATTCAAACCAACTAAGTGAACTCACTCCGAGACAAAAAACACACTATTTGATCTTAATTCATGAATCCTGTACTCCAGAGTGCCTATATTCTAGTACAGTACTGCTCTTGGTTACTTGAAGCTACCAAATTACTTCACTTCCTAGTCAGATTCAATTAAGTTACAGATTTATTTGTAACCACATTGCTTAAGGGAGCACTTTCATGGGGCAGCAACGATCCAGCTGACAAATGGAGACTCTGCATCTATATAACTGGAGTGGCAAAAATCAGAAGCTGGCCTTAAACAGAGGACCAGGATCAAACAAAGAAATCAAGTCTGATAAAGGAAGTAATTTAGACAAAGAAGTCAAGGTCAGGCCAAAACTTGACACTTATTTGATCCTCCCAGCCTTTTATCCTTCCAATCCAAATGCTACATAAGGTTACTGAGCTCCTCAAGAACTGCAGGCACACAGTTACTGCTTTAAGCTTTTGTGATGAGACTGAAAAATGAACGGATTCACAGCAGCAGGAGGCAAACCGGGAACCAGAGGTGAGAGAACAACTCTGCTGACCAAACACAACAAGAACCAGCTACTGCACAGGTACACTAAACAACAGCTGAACTTCACCAGTCAGCTGTAACCCCTCAGCCATGAACTGCCATCAGGCTTTCCTTGTTTCTCCTCTCACTGCAGCACATTTTAATTCCACATATTTTTTCTCATTTTCCAAAGAGTTGCTGAGCAGGTATTACCTTATACAATCAGCGTTACCTTGCCACAGCAGCTCTCCATCAGATAACTAATTTAAAATAAGCAAAGTCTTTTCTCTCTTCCTTTTGCCAACAGCCACTAAGTTACTACATGTTATTTGATGTTTTTCAGCAGTGAGTGACATTTCAGGGATATTAGATCAAAACTTAAATTGTGCTTGATGTTTTTCCAAATTCAACGAAGAGAAGTGCAGCTCCACAGGCAGCTGACGGAAGTGAGACAACAAGACCCCCAAAACCTGAAACAAGCCTGGGAATTACTAGAAATTCACATGGAAATTCAAAAACAGTGCTGAACTATGGTAACCAACCAAAGCTGAGTCAACTCTGCTAAACAAACAAAAGAGCATTTATTTTAAACAAAAACACTGAACAAATATTTTTGTAGAGAAAGATACTTTTATTCTTTAAAGTTCACCTCTCTGAATCACCAAAAAAATTTTAAACATTTACAGAATCTTTTCAGAGGTATCACTTCAATTTCTGCATCCCATTAAGACAAATTCTTTAAACTACCAGTCTTGTTTCAGAAACCTAATTACTTCCCAAACATAAACTAATGCTCAAATAATTTTTGAAGGCTGAAAAAATAAAGCCCTTCTCAAGTATGGAACTTATTAAATATTGGGTTTGTGGCCAAATATATAAAAAAAGCCAACACAAAAATCCTAATAAGGGCAATTCCAACCTAAAATTTAGGTTCTAAGTAGCATACCTCATCTACCATTGTGAAATTACATACCACCTACCACACTTCATGCATCATTGCTGAGGAATTTCAGGACCAAGAGCAGCCAAACTCATCAAGAATATTCATGTATTCCCAAGCTCGGTGGCACCTTTTGCAGAAGAAGTGCACAAAGACACTATATCTACTACTAAATTGGATGAAGAAGTTGTATACAAATATTAACTTATCAATATATTTGAAAGGTTCCATTTTATGGTCAAAGTTTAATTTTCAGCTTGCTTTTCCGCAATAATTTACAGCACACTATGGTTAAAATATTTCCATTAGCTTGAGAGTTAGAAAATAATACAAACGTAAATGATGAAAAAATTGGACAATAAGTGAAACAGCTTGTTTAACACTGACTGCTCAAAATCCTTTGCAATAGCTTTACCTAAGCAAAATATTTATTAAAGGTTATCTCAGACACTTATGCATGATTCAAGATTATTCTGCCATACCAGTGTTGTTAGCCTCCACTTTGGTGGAATCCAATCATAATCCCTGCTCTGGTTTAGGTAACAACAAAGGAAAATCAAGTAAGCTTGTGGGCTTGCCTATCTAAGGTAACAAGGAGGGGAAAAAGCACTGTTAAGAAAAGCCAATGGTGTCTAAACATACATTATGCAATGAGATAGAACTGCATTAATAACTTAATTTTATTTACTAGAATTCAGTAGAAGATCAGTATATACAGCACCTTCAAAATACCAAATACCCATTTTTAGAGCAGCTTTTAAAAAAACATCGAAAATCAGTACATTACACAGAAAAAAAATAAATAATCAAACCCTTGCAACATTACATGGCTAAACTTCAGAAAAAGCTCAGAAACTCAATCCAAATTCATGTCCAAGTATTTGTATTTGTCATATACTCAAGATGCCTTGCAGCTGGAATTCTTTCCCCATCAGCACTGGTGACAGCATGTGCACCACAGTTTGGAGAGTGGTACAAAAAAGTACCTGGCTTTTGCCTGTGCCTGTATTCATGCACCTCTACCAAGACGAATGTTTCTCAAGAATCATTTTCAAGAGCCAAACCTGTGAGAGGAACAGGACTAAAACCCGCTCCCAGTGCCTGAGAGAGCAGGAGTGACCAAAGCCACAGCTGTGCTGGTGAGAGAGCAAACACCAGGAAACAGGAAATTGGGTTTGAGGAAAGAACCATAACAGGTCACGTCCTATCAAACAACATTTTCAGTGTTTTTCAAATGAAGACTGCTGAATGGTGGAAGGTGGACGGAGGTACCGATGTGAGGCTCTATTTGAACTGCTCTGTAATTTCAAACTGGAAATTCAATAAAAAATAACCTAAAAATGTAAGTGGTACTCCCTCAATTTACCTAATACTTTGCTTTTGTGACTGTAACATCTCATTTTGTTGGCATCAAGAAAAATAAGTGTATAAAGATTACAGCTGCGAGTTATTAATATAGCAAAAAATTAGCTCAGGGAAAAAAAAAGAAAACCCTAACTAAAATTCTAATGCCTGTAGTCTACAAATTAGATTATTCCTTCAACATTCCCTGAGCTCTCCCACACCCACTTACTACTTGAGGCTTCTCCCAGATTTACCTTTCTTATCCCTAAGTGAGAATATTCTCAATACATTTCCATTCTTAGAAAAATAAAAAGAGATTATTCAGTAATCCTTCACAGTTTGATCTATTTCATGTTGGACAACATGCTCAGGAGGAGAAGTGCTGGGCAGCCCAAGTCTTTAAAATGCTTTTATCCACACACTCCCACACTACAAAGAGCCTTTTAAAACAGACTGTTGTATCTACTGCTTGCAGTGCCTGGGATTACCACCCAGCTAGGCCAGTTCAATCTATAACCACCTTGCCCCTCTTGGCCACAAGGATAGCAAATTAAAAAAAATCACACTATCCCACAGCCACAGCAGCCTTATCATCAGCCATTCTGAAACAATAGCTAATGAGAACTATAAATAGAAGATGATACACAGACAGAATAGGTAAAGCCCCCAAAGCCTCGTACAATAAAATGCACACATTCTCTGTGGGGAAATGAAGTAATACCCTGTTATTGGCATACAGTATATTATGGAATTGGCCGAGGTTTTCCACATCACCCTCAAGCAGAACAGCAACAATTGTCAGCAGCTTCCTACAGCTGTGCAGCCTGTAGCACACACTCAGTATTTACTCCACAGGAACTATCACTGGCTGCAGAGGTGGTTTGCTTCATTTCTTTCCTGGCATTGTAGCAAAAAGACAATTTCCCTACCACCAACATTGACACAGATGTACTCACATATGCCTCAAGCTCAGACTATTTAAAAACAAAAAAAAAAAAAAAAACACCCAAGCCTTTGGTTTCACTGCAACCAACTCACTGAAGAAAATAACCCCCTTTTTATAACCCTTTACAGAGACAACATGCAATATCGGTAATTCAATAGCAGAGTTCAAACTGATTTCATGTTTCAGGTCCGATCCTGAGCCCCCATCAGGCTGTAATTATGTTTGCTCACTCGTTCCCTGCTTTCTCTGTCAGGAGCAATCAGCCCACACAGAGCAGGGACACTGACTGCAAAAAGCAGCCACAGACATAGTGTCATTACCTGTACAAAACAAAAGCAAAAGGGACTGCAACCATCATCTCAAACTGCTCATGAAAAACCTAAGTACCAATTTAGCAGGAGGCAGGATTTAAACTTATCCTGTTCTGCTGCCCAGCACATCCTATGTCTCACCAGCCTCTGACTGCTGCCCAGAAAGCGCAAGTTCATTGGCAACACCTTGTGCTGGTTCACCAGGTAAACTGAGGCAGACTCTGCAGCTGAACTATTACTATTAATGCCCTTTTCACTCAGAGCTAGATTTCCCGACATCAGTACGTGTGAAAAAACATTGATATCCTCCTAAGGAAATCCTTGCTTTCCTTCCCAACCCCCTAACTTTTCAGTCCCAGGATGCTTCAGGGGAGCAATGCACTCAGCATCTCCTGTCTGCTTTCTGGCTGTGGTCAGCCAGGGACACCTGCACCCTCCTGCCCAGCTGTGACTGCTCACAGATGTTGTTCTGATGCTATCGATGTGCTGAAGAAAAGAGTATGCAGAAAACAGCATGATGTTGCAGGCCTTGACTTCTTCCTGCAAGAAAATGGACTTGAGAAATCTGACAAACTGTAGGAAGGAATGTTAATAGATATCACAACAGCAGTAAAAGCATTCAAAGAACTAAAATGCTTCCTCTGACTCTCCACCTTCAGTTTTGGTTTTGCCAATGTCTGAATTGCTTCTGAATTCCTCCTCCTCCCCCCCGCCCCACAGTCCTACTGAACAAATCAATGTTTTTCAAACCGAAAAAGTTTATAATTTGGAGCTTTTGAATCAGCTACTGTTTCTCACATCTTACCTACCAAGCAAGAGCTATTATCTGAAGCCTTATGCAACTTCTCTTTAACTTCTGTGGGCATTGAAAATTACACATGTGTACCGGGTTCCTTAAGTACTTAACAACAAACAGCTCTGGTGAATTACAGAAGTAAAATGTGGCATTACAGGGTATATTTGTATTAGGACCACAGGAATGTTTGCATTCAGCATCATCTAAACGGGAACAGCCTTTTACCAACATCAGATTAGGACAGTTTCGCACCAGTGACTGCAATTTAGATGACAGAAGATTTTATCAGAAAATTCCTTAGGAGAACCGAATGCTCCACTGGCCTCTGCTCCCAAACATTTATCTAAAGATCAGGTAATTTTCAAGAAAGAATCAGGCCACTTAAGGTACTGTTGAACAAACAGCTGCAACCAGGTGAAGTAATATAATCTTTTAAATAGTTTATCAATGAAGACCTAACTGCAGTTTAGAAAAACTGGTAGTGTGATAATTAGACTTCATTAGGACATATACAAAATGTTTGCTGGGCATTATCTCCTCCTGACAGTGACTGAAAGTTTCTTCATTAACAGGACTCAAGTCCTTTATTATATCCAGAGGGGAGAGGTTTGATTGTTGGTGTAGTTCTTTAGGGGTTGGGGAGGGTGGGTACTGGGGGTTTTTTGTTATTGTTGTGGGGTTCTTTTACTTTTACATCAGCTTGGTTACAACCCACATTAAGCAGTAATTAGTTGTTGTTAGTCCCCTAAAAGCGAGGGAGATGCCTCTGTCGTGCCTCTGTTCGCATCATGATGGGACTGTGCACAACTCTGGTTTCACTCTCAGTACCTCACCACAAAACCAAAATCACATGAGCCATATATGCAGAAGATACAGCTTTGCCCTCCTTCTCTTCCTTAAAAAAAAAGACATGAGCCTGGGGGAAGGAATGAGGGACTGTGTTTGCATTTCTTTAAGGCTATTTTCTGTTATTTTTTTCATACTGGTTTGAATAGCATTAGCATGGATATTACCTGTTCTAAGAGACTGTGGCGTATATCTATTCTACTATTTCTACTTTACAGTCCCAGCAGTACATGCCTTCAAATTACTTCTAATAATTACTTTGCAACCACAACACAATAACTGCCACCAGTAATTGCACTCAGGGGTTGATATATTTCCTAAGTCAACTTGCTGCTTTGCTTTAACTCATCCGTGTCAGTCATACAGTCACACTAGGTTTTGGGAAAAACATTTGGGTCTTTCCATGCTGCTTAAGCACTCTTCTTTAGCAGCTGTGAAAATACAATCGACATATGTCTGGTACTTCATTTTTAGCCTGCAATCTTTCTTTACTTTTTGGATTATATTGAGCAGGCTTCAAAGAATATAGGTATGGAGTAGCTTTTTCTGTAAATGGTTATTTTGGAGTCTGGGTGGGTTTTTTCTTTTTCTCTTTTTTTTTTTTTAATTACTTCAGTTTAATGGGGAAAACACCTTGGGCACTTTCAAGGCATCTGGAAATAGATCTTCACTAACCAGGCTGTTTGCAGGCCAAATTCTGGTTAAATTCCCACTGACTTCAGCAGAAACAGGATCCATGGTGGTTTCTTATATTTCGGCTTTTCTTGGTTGTTGCTGAACCACAGAGTTTTTAATCATTCCAGGTCCACATCTACAGAAAGGGATACTCAGGGACAACAGGAGTCTCTTTTTGGCACGACCTTCTTATTAAAATCTCCTTGAATCTTTTTCAAAATAAGGAGCAAAACATGACTGCGAAGCAAAAGTTGTCAAAGGTCCTGCCTTCTTCCCCTAAACCAAAGACTAGGTTTCAGACTGAAAGTGTTCTTGAGACAATGTGAGTTTTTAAAACATTGCCAATACAGAATATGAACAGAGAGAAAACCCCTCATTCTTAAAAAAAATAAAATAATAATTGAAAAAAAATTTTAAAAAAAACCAAACCCACAAAAATTATCTTGTAGTACTGGGAAGCCAAACTCCACTAAGTGGTGGGTGCCCTTTTAAACTGATTATCTTAATCTTTGAAGCTGCTGCCTAAAGTTTTCTGCCAATCTGGGGGAATCTGCCCAATCCAAAGGTTACGTTTTCATAGCTGTTGCAGAACAGGGACACAAAAACCAATGTAACGTTTATTTATTTTGGGGGATCTTCTTTGTTTGTTGTATGTCACACATCAGTAGCTTGCTACCACACCAGAGCTTGCATTCAAAAAATCTTCCAGTAGCAATCCTCTCAAAATACTACTTAAAAACAACCAGCCCTCACAAAGTCAAATCACTTCTTTCAACTGAGCTTTCTCTCCTTTGGGAGCAATCCAGCAATCAGCTGTAATCAAGATCTTTTATTTATACTTTCATTATAACAGGAGTTTTACTTTCCATTCCACATAAGCACGTGGGCAAAGAGCAAGCCTTGATGCAGAAGAACTGCTCATGGTGGAGCAACTGGAGTGGATATTAATTTACATTGTGGGTACTAAGAGATGTCTCAATACTGCAGGGTTACAATATCAGAGTACACGATAATCTTCTCCTCAAATGCTTCGTGGGTTGCCTGTTAAGCAGTCTGTGATAAGCCTTGAAGATATGCAGAATATGAAATAACAGGCCAGGTAACATAACAACTTCACTCTGCTGCCAAGAGCAGAAGGAAAAGCTGCCCCCAAAACTCATCACAGCAGTCACTGAACCACACTTAAAACTGAGCACAGACAAACACAAAACTAATTGTGAGCTTCAGGAAATCCAGATCCCAGGAGAGGCACTGGTGCCCCTATCTACCCACCATCAAGTCATCGAAGACAACTGAGCATACCCATAGCTCCTGGAGCAGCTGCCACACACCACTGCACTCACAGATTTACCCACGGAGCAAGGTCTAACTTTCCATACACCCATATTCTCTTCCAAGCAGTTAAACTCTGAGTAAAGCCAAAATTTGAATGGCTGAAAGCACCACATGTTTCCACACCATCCCCTATTCTTTTCCATTTATAACAGGAGGAAAAGAAGTCATCTGAATCTCACCCCAAGGATCTTATTTTTGCCCTCCTGGAAATCTCACTGCAGGGTCCTCTTAATATTAGTAAAAAAAGTTTGGAATGTTTTTAGCCTAGTATCATAGAAATAAGACACATTAGACCAGCTGTATATCTCTTGGTCTACATCTACTCTCTCACACATGCCTAATGTTGAATTTCATTCAAAAAACAGAGAAATAAAGGGCAACTGAATAGCTGATTTTCCATATGTCTGTAAAAGCAAGCAAGAGAGCAGATCGCAGCAACAGGCATCTCATCAGAGACATGGGTTGCAGGGAGAACAAACCCGTTATTAAGTACCACAGAGCCATTGCAGAAAAATTGCTCCTCAAAATTCCCTAGCTGTAGAAAAACTTCAAATGGAAATTATTACTTCTTCTCAAGTCAATCCATCACAAAAGAAAAACCTGCAGGAAGTCAGACTCAATTAGTTCCATTTCTCCCAGGACTAGATGCCAAGGTAAAACAGTAGAGCAAGGTCTCATCCTACCATTTGCCATCACTGTCTATTCTGCACATCAATTTTTGTCCAGGAAAACACTGCTATTTTTTAAAGAAGAGAGGGAATAAAAGAACTTGGATGCAAGTGTTGCAGGAAAAGGGAGCATTACTTGCCCAAACCAAAGCTAAAACCCCATCTATTTAGGGGAAGAGAAGGCTTAGATAGATTAATTACAAGAACTGTTTAGACATGACTGTTTAGACAAGTGTTGAACTACATCCACAGTTTTGTTATTTTCATTCTCAACAGTCAATTTCAGTTAGACACCTGAAATTAGAGAATAAAAGTCATCAGTTTCTAAATCAAGGCATCTTCAGCTCTTCCTGTGTTATCAAGAGATATTTCGGACAATGGGAGCAGTTCATGAAGTTGCATTTCAACACACAGTAATCGCTCTTCTCCAAACGTCCATGAAGTTAGATGTCAGCAGACAGTGTTTTTATTAACAACGAATCTGATAAAAAGAGATCTCCCAAATGAAATATAACACTTACAGTGAGGGACACCTTCCTAAAACATCAGTAGAGAGCACCTCCCTCCCACAGAAGGAAAACAGCCGGCCTCACGGCAGACAAACTCAACCAACACTCACAGCTACTGAGTTTTCCCTCGCTTTGTTTCTGCAAGAACTATCATCTGGCAGTTTTTAGGACGCATAAAGATCTATTCACATGAGACACACGCAAGCTTCCCCTGTTCCAGAAATCTGTTACAAGGTACAAGGAGCTCCAGCTCTACTCTTGCTTGCCAAAAGATTTTCCAGGGTTTCTCCTGGAGTGAACTCTGCTTTAACACAGCCCTGCACTCTTTGATCACTGAAGGTAATCTCCAGAGCCCTTTTAACTCCCGCAGCCTGACAGCCTGTGAGCTGAACAACGGCCCTAGTAGCTATATATGTTCTGCATGTTCCAGACCAGTGCCAAAGCCACTGTATCCTACAATCATGACTACTACACTGTACTACTCCAGTGTGATTTTTCAGCCTTCTACTGTTTTACAAGAACTAGTTCTTACAGTGTGCCTAATTTCTAGACTAAATTTATTCACGATCAGCTAATATCCACTTCTTGCTTTTGCTAGTGCTACTGAAGTTTGGTTTGGTTTTTAAATTTAAATGTGTTTTCCCCCTGACAAGAATATATTTAGAGAGGATCATCTCACAAACCTTTTTCCAGATAATGCACAGCCAGTATTGGTCATTTCCCTCTCAGTGATTTCTCCAACCCCCTGACCACCCCAATCATCCTTTTCTGCTCTCTACCCAATTTGAGCCCATCTTTGCTGAGCAGGGTTAACCAAGGCTGTACAGAGGATTCCTGGTACATCATGGCAGCGGTATTTCCTCACCACAACCAGGAATATTCCTTAATAGAGAGAGGGATTCATTTTTACCTCCTCCACAACAGTTTTTCCTTCTCCAAAATTTCACTAGGAATTAGCACTTCCCTAGCTTACCCTGCACAACAAAGCTCGACTGCTCCGCCAGCCACAGACTTACTTTCATACATAAAAGCTAGGAAGGGTCTCCAGACACACCAGTAACCAACTGGTTACTTGTTTAGCTTGTAGATTTAACTATTCCCAGAAATAATCTGTTTCAACCTCTACCACCATCCTGCCAACCTCTCTCCAAGCTCATATTTCTGCTGCAAGTTAGACATCCAAGGTATTCTTGCTTCAACATTGGATAAGCATGAGCTTTGTTAAGAAAAGCTTTTTTTCTCAACCCTCAAACACGAAGCTCTAGCAAAGTTATTCAGTGGGCAGTGAACTGGTCCCCAGAATCCCAGAAGAAATGGCACCCCTTCATCTCTTGACCAGCGTCACCAGTGCCTCTATATTAACACACTTATTTTCTTCCACATAGGAACAATGGAGAGGACTAATTCCATATTCACTCTCTTCAACAGCTCTCCTAAAAGCAAGCTAACTTCTCACTACAGTGCCAGCCAAAGAGGCCTTATGCAATAAGGATTTTGAGGATACCTCTTTGATCTAGAAGGACACCCTTAACTGTGCTTCAAGTCTTTTTTATACAAAGGCATTAAAACACAGAGAGTGAGCACAACTTCCTTTGCTTGTGCTTTCCCAAGATACAGAACTCAACACTTCATGACCTAGTAGTTTCCTCGTTTCATTTCTGAGGTCCAGGTTCTCAAAGGTTAGAGGCAATGATTAAAGCACAGTCTCAGGACATGCTGAGTATATGCTCCACTGTGCACACAAACTTGTAACCTTAAGACCAAGTTCTTGCAAACATCTCCAAACACCAGTGCTCTCCCATAGACATGAAGAGAACAGACTCCATAAAGAAAACACATATAAAAGAGTAGGAACATTTCAGGATGTAATGAAACATTTCAGGATGTCACGGCTCTCTACCTGGTTTTCTTTCTATTGTAGCAAATCCTAGTTTATTAGTTTAGTTATTATTAACTCAAAATACCCCCACAGTAGCACTTCAGAGCACACAAACCATGAAAATTATGCAAAATTACAAAAAAAGAAACAAAAAGCGATCAGCAAGACAGCTCACATACAGAGCATATTTGTGGGCCCAGGAAACCTGTACCAGTGCTGACCAGGCTGTGGTCACTGACTTTTAAAAGCTGCTTTTGCTGACTGTAGGGAAAAATGAGTCTTTCCTTGCTGGCTGTATTTAGAAAATAAAAAGTCACAGAATCACAGAATATGCTGAGTTGGAAGGGATCCACAAGGATCATTGAGTCCAATCCTTAACCCTGCACAGGACCATCCCTAAGAGTCACAGAAGTCTACAGTAAGTAATTCTGATAGCAGAGCACCCACCAACTCTTCTGTTGCTCAGCATCTATTCCTTGTAATTATGTACTCTTTTTCTCCTTGATATATGCTTTTACTTGCTTCCTGGTATATTTTCATTTCCTGGTCCTCTTGCCCAACAGCATAAGGATTTCTGCTACTATAAGGCCCTTGTAAGGACTGCTGCCTCTACAAGACACAGGGAGAACAAGGAAAAGTTTATTAGTACACCCACACCAAAGCAATTCCAAGGCAACACTGCAAAGAGCCAGGGACAAGGCAATTACCTAAAGCCCAAGATACACCCACTATCCACCCCTGCAAAGGAGAAAATCTTTGCAACAGCAAATGTTTCTAGCTCTCACTCCTTGGGACTCTGGGTATTTGGATTCCTTACCCTGAGCCTTCAGGTTGTTTGCTGAAATGTTAAATCTCGTCACTTAGGCTGGAGGCCACATCTTGATTGTTTTCATCCCAAAAGCTGGAGCACTAGTGTGTGTGCCTATATTTTCCACTGGAGAGAAAAGATGCTGCTCTTGCCACTGGGGTCCATTATTCCTACTATACTGTCTACACAGGATTACCAAACCAGTTTGCATCTGAAAAGGGGACTTGATAATGTTTCTTTGCCTCTAAAGCTGTACTGTGAAACTCATCCTTCCCACTGAAACACTTTCATCTCCACAGTGACTCTGCTATCAGACTTAAAATATATCAAGAAATGGATACAACTTTATTTGGTGATAACAAATGGGAAATTTCCCAGTAACAAGGTGCTGGGAGAGACAAAAAGATTAACTTTCTGTGTAGTTTTCTCTAAAAGCTATGCCACTAACAGGATGAGGAAAAAAACCTTTAAAAAAAGGGAGATTTCCACACTGTTTTGACACCAAAATCTGGATCCACACAAACAAAAAGGCCAAAGCTTTCACAAACCACAAGCAAACTGGGGCACAACTGCAAAGGATGAAGGTTTTGAGACTAGTGCTCAAACCCACCAGGAAAGATTCACAAAAAGAACCTTGTTGTACTTCCAGTATCCTCTTAACAGCTACTTCACAGCTTATGACAAGTAGTTGTCGAGCTTTCCACTACCCATCAGCATAAAATTTAAATGTTTAACTTTTTGGAGGCGTGTGGGTTTTCGGTTTTGCTTTATTCTAGGAACTGCAAAACAAAAGAAAATTAATGTTATTCTTTACTAGTTCTTTATGACAAAGCATGCCTTGATGTTAGTTTATACATCAGAAATCAAGCTCTGGTTTCCTTCTTTTTGGAGGATATGAATGGAGAGGTTACATAAGGGTGTAATAAGAGCTGTTACTTCCTTTCCCGGTTGAAGAGAAAAAGATGTGGATCAGGTTACAGACTCGAGGGCTGGTCATCACTACTGCAGCCTTCCTAAAATTTTTGCCAGTAGTTCCCCAACAAACAGGAGAGGCTACTTAGAAGGCTCTGAGAATTTAAAAGACTAGTTACATAGCTATAACGGGGGGAAATGTCTTTATTTTTGTCTTTCATCAAACTCAGGATATTCTCAAAGTTTGATACATACAGTCACTCAAGTCTACACTTTCTATTAAATTTTTCTTTGTTAGTACAGTAAAATGGATGAATGAAATATAGGGTAAGATTTATGGGCTGGTCTGATAAATGAGCTGTGCTAAATAAGCTTAGCAGTCTGACAGAGCAGTCTGAACTTTGCTGGGTATGTCAGTGTTTGTCCCAGCTCTGACCACACAGGGCAAGAGAATGGAGGAAAAGCAGTGTCCAGCTTGGCCTACACAAGAACTAAGCTGTTCTCTGTCCCACTAGCACTTTCTTCACCTTCCTCTCCAATTCCCAAGCCACTGCTATTACTGCTGCCGAAGGAAGATGAGATCAGACTCCAACATGAGGAATTTCTGTTCCCACAGAGCTCAGGGAAACCAGATGATCTCAGAGGATCATGTGAAGCAAGTCCATGACACTTCCATGAGGCAGAGTATCTCCTGTATATTGCCAGCAGTTTCTTAAGAACTCACAGTGGGAAAAATTAATAGCTTTGCTTATGTTTCCAATTTCTCTCTCCCACTTCCTCCTCTCATTTGCCAGAATTCTTCCTTTCCCTCCCCTCAGAAGCACTAGTAGGCTTGCAAAGTATACTTGCCCTTCTAAAAGCAATGCAATCAAGTCTTGCACAATGCTTGAAAGGGCTAACACAGAGATAAACTACGACCCCTGGCATAATTTTCTCACAGAGTTCCTCCCCACAGGTGTGATTTACCAAGGTCTCTTACCAAAAAAAAAAAAAAAGGACATTAAAAAAGCAAGCTTCTATGATTTAAGATGCTTTCATGAGTCCTTTCACCTTCGCCCTGCTGAGCATTCATTCTGTCTGTGGTGCCCATAAGGAAACAAGCTTTTTAAATGTCCAACACCATACAGGTGTTTCAGAAACATCTTTCCTAAAGACATAGGGGAACTAGTGGCAACCTAACACATCAGTAATTGCTACATAACAGCATGAGCATGGACCACTTATGTTACTTTGGGAATAACAGGAATGATCCAACCATTACACCTTCAAAACAGAATCAAACCACGTTGCATTAGGCACTGAATTGAAGACATTCTTAAACTCAGGCCTGGGACGACTGGAAATAAAAGCACATCATGAGAAAAGTATCATTACCTCTAATATGTTTAAAAGTGGCCAAGCACTGAACTGTACTTTAACACATTGGCTGGACTATTTCTGTTCTCTAACACTGCACACTTTTAGGGAAAGCCTTGTTTTTGACAGAGGGCTTGACAAAGTGATGATTCATCCAGGGAAGCAGGGGCAGCTTGTTGCCAGCCTTAATTCACAATTAACAATAGGACAGACAGATATAGAAGACTCATGATTCGACCCAAAATTTGCAAAGTCAGCTATTTTACCTGACCTTTACGTTTTCCAGTGGTAACGTTTTATCTAGCTATATTTTAAATAGTTTCTCTAATAGAAATTTTAAGAGTAGTTAGTTTTTATTTCGTAACTGTTACATTTGTCCTTTAGAATAGTGGTCCTGATTAGATACATAGCAACTGACCTAATGGCATGGTCTGAAATTCCAAAGTTTTAAATTACTCAAAAAAGCAAACAGCACGTGTGTGCACAGACGTGTGATCACTTAGGTACCACTGGCAAGAAGAGTGAGCAATGGACCTCGGCACTTCGTGACTGGACCGCCAGCCCCACTCCCTGTGGCTCTGCTAGGAAGGCCATTGTTTTCCACCGGGGAGTCTGGCCACTCCAAGGAACAAAGGGATGCCCATCCCAAAACACACAGCGGCAGCAGATGTCCCACACCGCAACCCAACAGCTTCCATGGGCGCAGACAGACGGTCTTCGTTGGGAAGCTACACCAACCCGTCCCCTCAGGGAAGTTCTCCGGGACAATGACCCTGCCCTGGAAAACCTTTCCTCAAGCCTCTTCTCCAAATGTTATCCGACATCAAAATCCCTCATCCTGTTCCAAGTCACCAGCACACTTCCCACGGTCCCCCCGAGCCCTACATCCGAGCCCACTCTTTTGAATTCAGCAAAGCCGCGCACACACGGTAATTATTTTAGACAAGAAGAAACAGATGCCACGGTCTCCTCCCAGAAAGAGCACGCACACACACACACACACACTCATATTTGAGGGGGTTGAGCCCCGGACGGTCTCTGTGTGCACCCACCAGCGTTCGTGCCTAAGTGAAGCTGCCCGAAGCCCGCAGCCACCCACCACATGGTAAGGAAAGACACAGCGCCCGCAAAGCGTCCCGAAGCCGCAGCTCTGGCAGGGGAAGGGGCGCCCAGGGGTTCCCGGACCCGGCACTTAGCAAAGGAGCCGGCACCGAGACCCCACAACACCACCACAGGACGCTGCAGCGCCGAGCCCATCCATCCCCATCGCGCCGGGCTGCCCCGGTCCCGCAGAACAAAGGGAGCCGTGCGGTGTCCCGGGGGGGGCTGTACCTGTGCCGCCGAAAGGCGCTGCCCGCCGTCCCGCGAACGCCCGACGCCTCCCGCCCCGAGCCGGCGGCGGACGCTNTGCCCTCCTCCCGCGCCCCGCCCGCCTCAAACCCGCCCGCTCTGCGGCTCTCAGGCACACCCCGGTGTTCGTTTTTTACCCCTACACAGCTCACCTTAAACCCTTACAAACTAACCAAAAAAGAGACACTGACT
>VYXB01003934.1:638052-718352 GCA_013397135.1 Pachyramphus minor | reverse complement strand
ACTCACAGTTAACGATGGTGAATTTTTGGCAATTAACTGTTTTAGCATGAAACCCAGCAGCACCTCCCACTCGATTTCTGCAATAATGTTTTTCAGCACCTCCTCGACTGAATGTAAGTATTTACAGCAAGCTTTGCATAACATATCTTATCTATCCAATCCTGCCCCGATAAGCAGATGAGCCATCAACAATGGAGGGCGACTACCCCATTGTGTGAAAAGACGGGGCAAAAAAGAAAAAGCCCTAAAGGGCTGTGCTCATACCGTGTCTCTAGGACTGAGCACAAGGAACAGATGTTAGTCCCACACCCCCTTGAAAACTCCCCATCGCACAGATGAGACAGAGTGTGTAGTTCTATATATTACACTGACACACTTCCTGGAGAAATATCCCGTGTGACAAGTTTCAGTGCCTGCGCTTTTTCTTAAGAAACCAATTACCACATTTTGTTACTTTCTCATATTTGCAAGCAGGCTTTTTCCAAGTTAGGTTGATTCTGAACAGCAATAAGCTTCCATTCAACCATAATCCAAAGCTACATTGGCTAGATAACTGTGAGAGGAGGACCTGAACTGCAGATACACAACAAAACTCTTCAGAATGTGGAAGAAATCCAGTTTATACCACCGGATTCAATACAATCAGAATCACACAGTAAATATGCAAAATGCATTCTAAAAGTCTTTCTGATTAAAAAAGCAGAATCCCTCAAGCTGTTCCAAGTTACCAGCACACTTCCCACAGTCCCCTCCCCCCGACCCCACTCTTCTGAGATAGATATCTATTTCAAATTCAGATATTTCAAAGTAAATACTACAGGTGAGGTATTCCTTAGCAGTCCTGTTTATAGAAAGAGATTTTTCAAATCTGTGACTATGCAAGTGTTGGAGACCACCTTCAGATGAACCCCAGGAACTAGAGCCCTGCAGCCCTGCTGATTCATAGACTCATCACTATTTTATTATTTGTAGATTTTCAGCACAGATGCTTAGCTCCTAAGATTTGTCTTGCCCTTACTTTTCTATATCTACAAAATTAATGACAGGTTTCATTAGAAGTGGTCAAAAAGCAAGTGGTTACAAGCAAGAACCCTTCCTGAGCAGCACCATGACCCCGTCCTTTCACCCTGTTCTCCTTTCAGGTGAGTGCTTTGCTCATGACTCAGCTTACTTTCCGAGAGACAGTTATTGCATTCTTTCCCAAATAATGAAAGGGGGGGGGGGGAAGTAATTTCCTTCTACTCCAAATCTAAATGAAAACTAAATTCAAGTTTCAGTAAGGAAAGCAATTACTGTGCAGTCAACACTATTTATCAACAACACAGCCAGAACAGTAAACAAGATCACAAGACACTGACTGCAAATATTTCTCTGAGAAAGTATTATTTCAATTTTACACATTAAAATTATCATAAGTCACATGGTGTGAATTATCATTGCATTGGCATGAAAATACAAAATTTTCTACCTCAGAGATTAAAATTCTCCATTTGATCCAAAGAGAGGCGTCACCAGGAAAAAAAGTGATGCACCTTTCCTGTAGTGGTCCTACCCCAAAAGGGGTAATGGTGGCTACTTCTCAGGTGCACTCTTCATGCCCACTTGATGCTTAGATTCCTGTAAATAAGAATGTCCATCTGTAAAAGATGCTGATATTTGGTAGCATTCATAATACAGATAATATTAAGCATCTTTGTGAAACTGACTTGTCCTCCAGGAAACAAAACAAAAATATCCAGAGTTTTCCCCTGGCCTTCCAGCACTCTATTTCCCCCCTGGTTTTCAGGTCTGTGCAAAAGAAACTATGTCATTATCCATCCTTATTCTGGGGTAATTTTCTGTTTTCACTATAAAATGTGAATTAGCAGCATATCATAATATCGCCCGTTCTTTGCTTTGTAGGATAAGAAAAGAAGGAAACATTGGTCCCAAAGCATGTGTTCTCTCCCTAAAGCAAATTAGTACAACACAATCTATAATATTTTTTCTTTTTACTGTATCTACTGGACTACCTTAATTATCAGTGATATAATCTGCAGTAAATGAAAAAAAGAAATCTAAAATAAACTAAAAGACATGCCTGGTCACAGATGATCAGGCAGACACCAAGAATCTTTTCCAAAAGATTCCACCAAATATCTTTTAGATATTGCTCATTTCTTAAAGACAAACTGTATATCCTGGGCTATATAATAAGAGATCAGGGATAATCAGTATTCAACACACATTTAGGTCTCTCTCTAACATTAGATATTACCTGGAGAACATTTAAGGGGAATTTCCAACTACTGAATCATTAAATATGCTTTCTTTAGCACACAGATGTCATTTGGAAGGGGCACAGGCAGAGGCTTTGTTCGGTAACAGCCTACAGCCATTTCAGAGAGGAAATGGGAATGTGGCTGCATCCATGTTTTGCAGCTCCCACATCTCACGAGAAGCTGTGGCAGACATCCATGTACATAAGAGCAGTTTAATAGCTGCTTATTTACAGATAACCTTTTTTTTTCCTTTTCTTTTCTTTTTCTGTGTGTTTCCACAGGGTGGATTACCGTTTCTTGATTACAGCCTAAAGGCCTACAGCTTCACAAGCCAAGCAAGTCAGATACAAAACCCACCATAACACTGGCTGTTCTTGAGACTTCAGGGTCCTGTTTAATCTGACAAACCATGAATCAAACACACAAAGCCCTTGGATTGGCCCATAACAGTCCCTGGCAATTAGAAGACCACTAGTGAATGGCTAAAAGTACATACTAAGCCAACCTTGATGAGATGAGAGGCAAAGAACAGCTGAGCCAGCCACTTCAGAAGACAAAACTTGAACTCCTGTGAACCATAATTTGCACTGCCTGTCAAGATTTGCAGCAAGGCAGGAGCATAATCTAGCCTCAGTTGGGTTTGTGCCTCTAGGATGAGGATAGCTCACTAGAAATACAGAAACATTTGACAGTATTAGTTAGAATTGGATGGGTAGAAGCGCTCTCAAATGTGTGTAGTTTGTTGAACCATGCATTAAATACCATGATTAATGAATCAGTACTTAAGACAGGTATTATTATTTACAACTTAAAATTAGCTTTCAGTTAAAAAAGAAAAATCAATCCTTGTTTTTCTTAATCTTTCTTTCAGACACTATGATACTTACTGATTGACATGATTTATTATTTCAGATTTCTTTGGATATACAATTGTCATATGTAGAGAGATTAACTATAAGAGATTTTTCCCATTCATAAATGAAGAAATTGAGTCAGCAAGTATAAGTCAGCAAAAAAAAACAAGTAGAGCATTTCCACAACAGAGAGGAAAATACAATTTAGATGCTCATGTTTCTAATCCCATGCTTAGTCACAAGACCAAGCTTAGCCATTTTTCTTATACTCAGTGAGAAAATTCTGCATATTCATAAAACATGGCATCTATACCTCTGTTCAGTGGGACTGAGTGCATAGAGGAGTTCTGAAAATACACTCTACAGTAGTCAGAATACTTTCCTACTTCAGACAAAAAAAATCCCGAATCAGTAGTCATAAGACAGCAACACGAAATCTTACTCTAAGACTGAGCAGGGAATTTACCAATAACAGTCTCTGGCTTCTTTGTCATGGAAAATGGCCATAAGTTTGAGCTCTGTCTGTACACAAGTGAATGAGTCAATGAGCAAGCTGCTGGTGGCCCAGAGAATTCTAGTTTTGTGATGGGGAAACCAGAAAGCAAAGACTGTACATGAACACAGCTCATCCTTCCCCCACCTGTGTCAAATTAAACTGCATACAAGTTAGAACAAACAAGCAGTGGCTCCGTACAGCCACTTGCTGGAATGTTCCTCAGGTGCTTCGGAAAACACTGGTTAATTCAGTACTGAGGTAGATCATCTGCTTTCTCCAACTGTGGACCTTATACAGGATTTGTATTCCCACCTGTCAAAACACTGCCAGCTTTCCATTTTGCCATGATGTCTCCTCATTTGCAAAGGACTTCATCTTTTTGTTCAGAGGTAGCAATATGCCTTCAATTAGTGTGGTACTTTTTTTCTTTGCAGCAAAGACCTGCATAAGACAACCTGAGGGTCTAGACCTAGAATTCAAGAGAAGAGTTCACCCCAGGGGAGGTTTCACCATGTGTGTTTGGAATAAGCACAGGACAGGATCTGAGTAGCAATACTCACCTTTTTTTTTCTGGCTAATTCAGTCTTGAAGTCAGTTTGGTGCTTGATTCAAGCTACCGAAGTCCAGCAGCCTAAGCTGCACATTTCCTTCTAACAACCTTGTGACAGCCAAGGAGCCCCTAGTACAGAGGTGGTTCAGCCCCCACATCCTGCCATCACACACTAGCCTCTATCAAACAGCCAAGTGCTCCCCTGAGATATCAACATGTTCGAGCCTCTCAAAAGGCACATCTGGAAAAGTCCCCCCATCACTGCTAACACTAGTGAGATCTCTACCTAAGCACAAACAAGTTACAACAGCAACATGGCTGTCCTCAGCAGACAGCAGCGAGGAAGGATGGAAAAATCTCATGGGGAATTCAACACTGGCAGGCACTGCAGTTCTGTGCCCTTTGTACAAGGGCACATCCTCAGTTTGATTCAGGGATCTCAGTAACTCAATCCAGTAGCCACAGTGCAGAATGTACCTTACTGTGCTTTATCTGTTCTGAAGGGCTGAGCATCTCTCTCTGACATATTTGGGTGATTATTTTCTGATTTCTCTTTATAAGTACCTGGATGGAGTGCACAGAAAAAGGGAGGCCCCAGGGAATCAGATGCTGCATGTCCAAAGGACTCAGTAGCTGCTGGATCAGCACACTGAGTCATGAAACCAGGAGTCCCCAAACATGTTTTTTCTTCTTATTGTTTTTTAAACAAACCACATACAACTTTCCCTACTAACCTGCCTTAGTAATTCTGCTTTTCAATTCAAGAGTAAGTACACCCATTAAAATTAAGAAAAAGACACACCAAAAAAAAAAAATAAAATTCAAACATGAGAGCTGCAAGAACCTTCTAAACTGCCATCTCATTACTTCTGCAAATTCAGAACATATTTCAAGAGCTCAAGGAAGAGTTTGATCAGAGGTAAAGCTTGAAATTTCAGAGTTCCTAAATAATACTCCCCTGCTCACCCAAAGGATTTTACTGTTGATGTCACAGAGCAGCAGAAGGTCCTACTTTTCCTGGTAGAACAAATCAACGTCTCCTCCCTCTTCATCCCTTCACAAGCACCCCCTCAAGCAAGTCATAAAAACTGTAATTAGGAGAGGGGAAGGCCCAGTGTCCTGTGAGATTCAGAAGATCATGTCAGATCATTCCACACATTAAGCGACAAGAGAAAAATCTTCAGTTTGAATCCATGTAGCACTCGGGAAAAGTTTCTTTGTGCACCTAAAGACAAACAAGTAAAGTATTTGTGATACAATCTCCACATATGCAGGGATATACAGCCTGAAAATCTTTGCTGCAGAATAATTATGGACATTCTTTACCCATTTCATATACTTCTCACAGAACTCTTTGATTTTTTAATATATGTATTTTTGCGAATTCCCAAGCACAGTATGTGATGTGTTAAAGGTAGAGATTTCTAACCACATGTAACATCTTTTTGTGGGGATCCTCCTTCCTGCAGGCACATGGACATGGTAATGGCATATTCTTCTGCTGCTATCCTCTGTTATCAAAGACTCTAGACTTAGAAAGAAAACTTGTATTTGTATTAAGGATACTGGACTACAACTATTCTTGCCAACAAAATTACCCAACACAGAGGCACTGTAATTGAGCTGTAGGTATATGCAAACTTACTTTCAGAATAAACCCAAGTATATTATAACATTACATCTCACATTTTGAGGTTTAACAAGTTGCTGCAGACTGGGAATGACCGTTCCTGTGTGGTAGTGTAAAATGATGTGAAATTTTTACAATATATTTATCAAGGTTTATAATAAGGAGTTAGGCTTTATTATTATTTTTCCCACTATTTAAAACCACTCTGCAATTTCCACTGGAATTTTAAAAATGCAAGTCTGCTTCTCACATAAGTAGAAAAGGCATTGCACCACTTTAGCCAACACAAGTTTAAAAGAGAATGACTTTTTAAAAGATCTCATCCTAAATACTAATAATTAACAGTGTTGGGACAGTTATAGATGAAGTTATGATGCACCAAATTCCTTTAGTTATGGATGAGTCTCTCATCTTTGTGATTTTCTTAAAGAAGAGTTTAAAGGGGAACTGACTATGCCAGTTTTAAGCTGTGGGTCCAAAACTTTTTTGACTTCAATCAAAAGCACAGAAAGATGGAAAATTCAGCCAAACTCTTTGCTGGCTATGTACCAGCCTATGAATGGCAGCAACAATGAAGGCAGTATAACCCATAAAGAGAAGTGCAGCATGGAAAAATCAGTTGCTAAAGAACTCCTAAATGAGATGTTTCTGGAAGTTCCTTCTTAGTAATTTTGTAAACCTGAAAGCCTTCCACTTCCCCTGACAGCTAAAGAAAAGAGATTAGTTTATCTAGGGCATATAAGGACAATTATTTCTTCCAACTCAATTGCAAGAAATGCCCATGAAAGGTAACCCAGCTGAGAAGGATGTGACTGAACATGCCATGCAGATGTTGCCAGCACCAGAGTTTTTCCTATGTTATCCAAATGTTAACTCCTCACTGGGGATTATGCATGTCTTATATGCAGGGAAATAGCAGTTTCTTTGTTCTCCATCTTTATTACAACATAGTGAACTCTTTTGGAGTGCAAATTTTTGCCAAGAAGCAGCAAATTAATAACATATGTATGTGGTGTGTTTCTGCTTCCATCACAGGTGAATGAAGTGCTTGTAAGAGAAGCTATTTACAACCTTCTTGAAGCAAGGATCTTGAAAACAGCCCCAGTCACAACAGCATGAAACAACTGCAATTCTACTGGATGAAGCAAGGCAACAATGATGTAACTGATGCCTCAGCCAAACTTTTAACTCTATCCAAATAGAAACAGAACAAATACACCAATGCAACTTTCCTCTACATTGTCCTATTAACTCCTCATCAATGCCATTATTCGAACTGTTCTACTACCTGTTGATTCCAAAAATATACTTTATTAAATGTTGCCAGATTAACCACTAGTCTCTCTCAGTAAAAAACATAACTTAGAGCAACACTTTCAGCATTCACTGATTGTGTATGATTTAGCTATTCTCTGTTATTATTATTCTGTGTAATATATAGATCCCCATTTTTACATAAATGCACTATAACCAAATTCTGTATAGTGATGGTGTTTAGTAGTATGCATGGGTTGCCCTATAACATGTATTACAAACCATTAGCTTTCATGGATCTCCTCAACGGATGGTCACTGTCTTTTCTTCAAAACATTCACTTTGTTATTTTCTATTCCCTCATTAAGAAACATTCCTATTATGTGAGTAGTAAACTATCTTTATCTCCAATACTGATTTAACTCAAAATGTTCTGCTACTTCTTGAAGGACTGCAGCCAGTGAAGTTTATAAACCCTGGTCACATTTAAGTGCTATTCCTAAACACGTGCTCATTTGAAGCAGAAAAGGTGGGGTAAAACAGGCTTTGAATTCTGCAAATACACTCTGAAAAATCCATAAAAACTGCTTAACAAAGATCACTATTTTTGCTCCTCAAACAGATGCACAGACTTGGGGCTAACCATTCCCACGAGTCCTGGGTATTGTGTCTGCTTCCAATACGGGGTAAAAAACGGTGAAGAGAGAAAAACATAAATTAAAATCCTATGCCAAGCCATTTTGGGGGGATTACCCAGTAGACCACAACAGGTCTGAGGGTCACATTTCACACACACAAATAGAGATTTCTAACTCATACCTACTAAACAAGCAGACTGGCTACTTGCTTTAGACAGCCCTGAACAAACATTAATTGAAACCATGTGTAGGACATGCTATCTTTGGAGTAACTAGAGAAGTTCAGCTGACTTTGGACTAAATTACCCAACATCTTCACACAGAAGAAGCACATTCATGAAAGTGATTTACTGTTTTAATATAACACACATCTATAAAGGGTTCACACATGATCCTATGGTTTCTATGATTATTCTCTTCAGAAAAACACAACAGAGAGAGAAAACGGCTAGAAAGTTGCTGTTTCTTCTGCATAATTTGTCCATGAGCTCTGAAGCACCTGCTTAAAAGACAAATTACTCTTTTTGTCTTAAAAAGCTAAAGAGATAGGGGGTCCTGAGAGAATAAGGTAAAAAAGGAACCTTTTCTCAAGCACATCACCCATCCCCATGAGAGTTAGAAGCATTGTATTTAGTGCACAAGGATTGTTCCCACCATACATCTTATAAATACTAGGAAACTGATGAGAAAAAGGGTGCCTGCCCCTCTTCCCCAACTAATTTGCTTCTTGATGCCTATATGAAAATAATAAGAGTCCAGATTGGTCACAGTTCCTTGATGTACTGCCTCTTATATCTGGCACTTAGCACAGAGAATGCCAGCAAAACTTTCACTGTAGGATGCATGATGCGGGTTCCTGCACCACACTTTATAGAGAACTACTCTATGCAACGGTCTGGCATCACACTAAGGGTGTTGTCCCAGTCATCAAGGTGTTGGCAAGGCCACAGAACTGATCAGGCTGTTGAAACAGGATAAACAATATAAAAATCCAAAGGAGAAGCAGATACTGAGGATATGCATGCTCCTCAAGCCCTTGAAAAGAGCATTCGTGGCAAGGGAGATTCTGTGGTCTGATGAAAGGACGGATAACACACATTTGCCATGGTGGAAGAATCAGGGCTGGTATCTTTATCAGGATAGCATACCTGAGATAGAAAGGTCTCCAAAAGGCTGGAGTCTTCATTGCAAACAAAGCTGATAGACTGCAAGAAAAGCTATGTAGGCTATAATGAATGTTTTTGACTGTAGGGAGAAAAATGAATGGCTTGAGTCCAGGAACTGTCTCTGCCTACATAGAGAACTAGGTCTGTAGGAGATCCTTATTCAGCACATTTCCTACAAAAGGCATTAATTTACATTTTCTTGTTTGAAGAACAGATAACTTTCTCCATGTGAGAAATTCCAGCAGGCATGGGCTCAGAGAAATGAACAACTGCTGAACAGACCACTGCATATTTCATACAAACTGCACATTTCATACAAGCAATTAACACGTTCAAACTGTTGCCACTTTGAGATTTCAAAGCTCACAAAGAAAATTACTTTTTTTTCCCCCAGAGCAGAAACTAGGACATCAACCCTGATTATTCTGCAGTTGCCCACCTCTAGGCAGTGCAGTTTGAGAAGCATGAGGCCTTAATCAAGCTCAGATGTAACAAAGGATTTCTTTTAAAGGCTATCAATGTTAATGAACAACTTGATCTTGTTTGAACATCCAGACTGTGATATGGGCAAGTGTCTGAGTATATCGTGTCCTCAATCTTTTGAACAGCCAGGTTTTATTTGCTAAGCATTGATCAGACCAAAAGGAATGAGCTTATCCCAAGTGGCAGTGGCTGGACTTGAAATCTGGACTTTAGATAGCAAAATGTTCAGGATTTGATGTAATTTGCCTCATGTGAGTTTGGAGCTGTCCTTGTAAACGTAAAGGAAACTGCCCTGGAGTCTTACTGGAAAACAGAAAGGCACATCCCCACTCTGACAGGCTTTTACTTTGTTCTTCTCTACCTAAAAGCTAAAAAGAGATGTTGAATCTTTGTGCCAAAAGGTAACAATTCGAACACAACTGGATGTATGCGTGTATTCCTTGTGCATGTTAGGAAAGGGGATTCCAAATTAAAGGCCATACCAAAAGCCAGAAATCAAATATCACATCAGTTTTACAAACATATCCTTCAGAAAACTACTCCCTTCAACTCATTTATGAGGGTAATTTATATAGGTTAATTTTATCCTTTGATTAGTAATTTTATTGTGTTTTGATTATGCCAGTGCATAATATACAGTTGCAATATTGTTACAAAAAACGTAGAGGTGCTTAATTTAAAATAAAAAGGCTTTTGTGCAATTTTTTAATAATGAAACTATTTCTACTAGTATTAGATTCTTACGAAGCCTTTTGAACTTATACTTTTCATATATAGTGGTTCAGATCATATACTGAAATATCTCCTGTGAAATTAGAACAGCCCTGCATAATTATCATTCTACTAAAATAAGGCTTTTCAAATGCTTACTCACTGACCTGTTCTGTGTACTGTTGCTCAACAGCTTCCTCACGAACTGAGTAATCATGGACGTATCACTGTCGAAACATTCAATATGTTACCCTGGAGCTTCCCACTCCTCCCCTCAGGGCACGCTGCCTTCTTACTGCGCTGGCTCACTCAGAGTCTGTATTATTCACTTTTGCAGTAACACTGCAGTTTAGTCTCAGCAGTTTTTGAAGAAAAGTATTGCTACAAGAAAATGTGCATAGAAATGTTGTATGAAATACCAATTAACACGTTCAGCAATCCGCAGAAATAAAGTCCTATCCTGCTGCAAGCAAGATTCAACTAATCAGGGGGCAAGTGCACTCTTACTTGCCAGTCATAATCACTTAGTTCTCCACATCCTTTCCAACTGGAGCGGAGGAAGGGTTGCAGCTACTCCTTCAGCCTCTTATCCTTCCTGCTTTTTCAGTCTTCACTGCGACCAAACTTTTAGGAAATTTAGTAAAATTCATATTCAGCAAATAAACTGTTCTCTGAAAAATGGGCTCTAATACTGGAACAGGTATCAGATGGTGAAGGACTTCACCTTTTAACTTGATCCTGCAGCTGCATTAACACTTCCTCAGGAAAGTCTGGTTTTGTCCCAAAGGTCTTATCTGCCCCCACTCCAAATACACAACATCATGAAGCTCAGATGCCAAGCTATTTACATAAAGATGTGATGGAAATTTCATTGTTAACATAAACATCCCCTGTTCACATTACAGGGATATTTCAAAACAGACACCGGTTTCAGGGCTTTTTGTTTAGAATAATTTTATCTCTGTACTTTAAAAGAAAACATATAGCAAACTTCCTGATGTCCAAGCACAATGTAGGATCATGCCAGTGCTTCACACTGGATTAAGTTCACCACCACACTGATATACAACACAAGAACGCCCATTTTTTCTATTTTTTCTTTAGGATACAGAGCTTGTCTGTCCTCATTAGCAGAAGACTATGATACAGCTGAAGATAACGCTCCCCTCAACCTGTATTTTCCTAAGGTATTCACAGAAATATGAGCTGAAGAAAGGAAAAGAAAAGCAGTGTGCCCCCAGATGCCAGTTAAACTTTTACACTCAGGAGAATACCAGCTACAGCAGCTGGAACCCATGGCTGAGAGCCCCGTATGCCTCTTGAACCACCTTTGGTATGTCCAAGAGCACAGTCACAGTAGAATGGAGCGTAACAAAGACTGCTAGCATGAGCTGAAGTTACACTTTAGTCTTCACTGCAAATGTTCCCTCAGAGTTGGTGTTTTGAGGCATAATCACTCATTTAATATTATAACAGTTTGTAATTTTAACTAGGGACACTATGCGTACCTACAGCCTTAATTTTTTTTTAAAGGTAAGGCTGATGAGTGATCTTAGATATCACATTTTTTTCAGTTGGCATCAAAAGACAAGTTTGTTTGTTTCCTTTTTTTAAAAAAGAGAAATTGTTCTCATCTGCTTTTTCCCTTGTATTATCCTTGTTAAGAAATCTTGAGCAGCATTTCCTGCCCCCTGCTCCATCCCTTGTTTACCATTTAGCTATAGCTGCTTTCAAACACAACAGTAATGTATGGCAACTCATTTTATGTGCACAAAGGATGTGTTAAATATTGTCTAATTCTCTTTCTTCGGTGTACTCTTCCTAAAAAAAAAGAAAAAAGCATTATGTATTCTAACTCCACAGGATGCCAAACATAGACATCTCCTGAGCAAACAGAGTAAGTTATTCAATATAATAACTATAAAGACAAGAACGAATTACAAGAAAACATCCTCTACAGCTGTAAACAGAGCTGCAAGGCTTAATATTCACCACCATCATACTTCCATGCAAAGCTTATTCCAACCCCTCTCTTCTCATTGCTAAAAGAAGCAGATTTTTTTTCATTATTTGGGATCTCCAAGGCACTATTTTTGCAGAGAGGAAGGGTCATGTGTTGATAAATGAGTCTGAAAGTAAAACAGAACCAATACTGAATCATGCTCCTATTGTTTAAAGTTTGATACACCCCCACACACACAAAAAAAAAAAAGGAAAAAAAGTCAGGAGTGAATAGCCTGGGGAATTTCTGCTCTGGTAGAAATAGAGTAAGGCAGTAGCCAAACACATTGCTACTGGCATTCAGTCTTGGAAATTTTAAGCCAGCAAAATCATAGCTTGCTTCAGTATAATTAAAACAGATGCTCAAAGGGGGCACTGTAAGGCTAAGTGGAGAAATTACACAAAATATATTTTAACAATCAGAATTACTTGAGCAATCAGAAGACAAGGAAAATGGTGTTTCTATGCTTCGAAATTAAACCAGGAAAATTGAAAAAAAAAAATATGCATAGCAGTACTTAGATGTGAGTTCTCCCCCATGCCCTAAAACAGTCTGTTTGGACTAGTACACAAAATTACCAGGAAAATTGAACAGGTCTTTATTTTTGCAAGCCCTGCACCTTTTGCAAACATGCAAAAATTGAACAAGGAATTTTAAGGCACCGATGAAGGTCTGCCTAAATGCATGTATCACCTTTTTCTTTAGGGCAATGTTAGACATTTTGATGCTCAGATGGACAAACTTATATACACATGGAAAGCTTTTGATGGCATTATCCACTACAGTGTTTCACTGTAGCTGCTTTATCTTCATGGTGGTGAGAAAAGTCATTAACCAATTTGATGGTTGGTTAAGGAAAGCTCATCTGAAAGAGTTAGGCTCATTTCAGCTCTTCTTGTCAAGCTCCAGATGGTCTCTATAGCAAACAATTATCACTTTATAAGAAAATGTGAATTTCAGTCCAGTTTGTTCAGTTTCTAATGGAACTTGGACATGTTCTGCTCATTCTGCTATTTTGAAGTCACTCTCCTCATTTTTTAATGACTTTATAAACAGAGCAATGAACGGGGCTATTGTGCCTGCTTTACATCTGCATTAAATACTTCTTATGACTCCCTCCAGCAGTATATTGCACCTTCAAAGACCCATATGAAACTCAGCCTAAGGCCTGACAATGCCAGAATGAAGTAAAGGGGTCCCATTACAAAGAGGGAAGTTAGGCTCCCTAGTGTGTAAAAGGAGGGGAAAAGTCAGCTACAAGCCATACACACTGATTCTATTTTTTTACATGCATGACAATGATCAATATGGTGATATCTCACCTATAAATTTGTTAGCAACATTAACAACTTTCTAGTCTTGTGTTTCAGAATTGACACTCAAAATGCTATAGTGGGCTTCTGGCAGGGGAGTTGCAAGAATCCTTGGCATTGGTAATCTGGTGTCAGAATAATGGTAAACCACACTGCAGCACTTTTATAATCACACTATATAAACCCATGTGGATAAGACACAGGCATGGTGTACAAGATACAGAATGATAAAAGAAATGCCCTTTATCCAGCCTACAATATGGTCCCTGAACTGCTCAAGATCAATGGTGAAAGAAGCTTCCTACAGTTTCTCCTCAGAGAAATCTGATGGGGATAGTAAATCAGGTCGATATGTCAAGGCTGTTGAAAGAATTAATAGAAGCATTAATTTATTTCAGATTCAGGTTAGTCTAAGTTGCTTTGCTGAAACACAGTGGCTGCAGAGGCATTACAAACTGCTTACGGGCAAGGTCATCCTCTGCTGTACACTTCCAGCCTTTTTCCCCATCAACATTTCCCATCACCATTCCCATCAATGCACTGAAATGCACTGAGCGGTCTTGTCCTAGACATTACACAGACTAATTGTTCCACATGCTGAGAGACATCCTACATGTCACAGGCAGATGCAACTTGTGTTCTTATCATAAATTCAAATAAACAGATGATTATTTTACTTCAATGCTTTTTGTTGAATGTATTTATAGGAAAACATTACTTACTTTATCATTAATTGAGAAGGAATGTGAATCCAGAGAGTCTATATGTTGCAAAAGACATTCTAGACTGGCTTCACTTTTTCAGCAAAAAGGATAAAAGACACATTAATTTGTAATCAAATTTAAGATTAAATTCTCTATTTGTCAAAATTATTTTGTTTAGCCTTATCATGGATCTTATGCAGTATAAAACTACGATAGAGAACAAAACCCCACCATTCATTCACCACGTAATTTTTCAAATGCATAGAAAAACTATACTTAATAATATAGAGTACCATTACCCAGCCTAAAAATCTAGTAGTCAGGCTATCTGTAGTGATCTCATGGTTCTGCTATGATTCAGGAATATAGAAATCCATTAAAATGCTTTCATTAATCCCTGATGCTTTTACTGTATGCAAAAGGCACGCAGCTTAAATACTGAGTTATACAACAGGCTTTAACCTTCTGCCATGACTCCTTCCTGAGTCTCATTGGCTTAGGGAGGGAAATGAATGATGAATATGAACTACAACAATGAGAAATTTAGAGACAAGTTAGGGCAAAATCTTTTGCAAGACGTGACTACCATGACTATTACATTTGAGTGAATAAACGGTATTCTGAAGGTTACAGTTCATCACCTTTTTATATGAACGGGAAAGCTTTCACCTTTACTTTACTTAAAATAGGCTGTGCTGCTCCCATACAAACTGGTGCGGACAAAAGCTGAGAAATAAAAAGAATTTAGGGAAGTGTAACAGCCTTTTTTTTATTAAAAATGAGCAATGACCCCCTCAATGGTCATTGATGCTCATTTACATGCAAAATTACATGATTGCTTTTGCTGTTCTTGCTTTGAAGACAGTTATGTTGTAAAAATTAAATTCCATTCCTTGTGTTTTCACTAAGCTAACAGTAAACAAAAACAGCAACAAAAAATTTTAAAAAAACAAACAGCAACTCATAAGCAGACACAAAGGGCACACACTAACTTACGAGCTCTAAATTCCCACCAAAAAGAAGCAATTGCTGTCCTACACAGCTGCTTCCAGAGCCATTGGAACTTGTCCTACTCATAGGAATAGAAAGAAATAAAAACCGTGGCCTTAAAAAAATTAAATGCTTGCATGAACTCAAGAATATGGTTTTCTACCTCGCGAATCTTTCTGGCAGCTTCCTTTCAAGTGGCATCAATTAGGGGACTGCAAACACAGGTAAGCTAAAGAGCCAACCCCAACTGCCAGACAGCTGCCATCATTTTCACGCTGTTTGAAGTGTTCAGTTGCTTGTAGCTTTCTGCCACCTCAAAATTATTCACTCTCTCCTGAAGAACTGCATTGGTGCTGGGTCTTGTGCCACTGGCCCCTCAGCCCCACACAGGCACCATTCCTGTCAGCAGAGATAATTAATAGTGGCTTTGCCTCCACTTTGTCTCCACCCTCCACTGTTGAGGCACCATATCTGGATTTCGTCAGCTACACGATTTTAGAGGGAAGTATCTCCTGCAGGTAACAACTCCTTGCCTATCCAGCCACGACATTACCTTAGATGCTCAGCCTCCCTGCCTTGACCAAGTAATTTCAGTTTTGTTACTGATGCCCAGAAAACATCCAGCACACCCACCTTTTAAAGTTCAGTGCAGTTACCTCAAATTAATGAGACCAAGGGGGAAAAAAAAAAAAAAAGGATGCCAGAACTAAGGAAGCAGTGTTTGCATCATCGGTGATTCACTTGCAAGCTTCTTCTAAACCCAAATCAGGACCCACCATCTTGTTCTCTCCAACACTACCAATTTTTTTGCAAGCTTTACTAAAACTTTGGGCAGGACAATCACAACAGTAAGTCCTGTAGCATTCAGTGATAAACATTTAACAGAGCAAAGACAACATACACGTCTAAATTTAAAAAACAAGCAAGAAAAATAATATTTCCTTTTGTAATATAAAATCAAAACTGTACTTTTTTTCTTTCTTCTTTTTTTAAGATGGGTTTTAAATTAAGAACTATGCTGGAAATACATCAGGGGAATTCATTCTTCTGATTCAGATTTGAAGGATTAACTCTTCAATTATTAAATTGTACCAACAGCTGATGACTTGCTGTGCAGTCTATTTTTAAAAGTACATGAAAGATGAGTGTACCCAGTATACCTGGAATAAGAACACTTAGCAAAACACTCTGCCATGCAGAAATCTGAAATTAGTGTTTGAGACCTGGTATATCAATTTACAGTTAATGCTAGGCTTGCTCTCAGGGGGGCTCAGGTCACTTTTTAATGGCCTTCAACAGCTGCACACACACAACCCTCCCTCTCCACACAACACACAAGCATTGTTTCCAACTATGGGCATGGTTCAAATCCTTCCTAAAAAAATCTGATGACTGCTTTACATTCAGAATTGCATATATGATTCACAAAAGGAATTCACAAATTCACACGTTTGTATTTTCAAAAAAATGGGTGGAGTGGGAGGGGTCTATTTCCAGCCGTGATTGACGCATTTCTCTAGAGCCACCAGCAGGTTCCTTTGAGGTGCCACTAAAATCCTGGCCATATTCCAGAGGACTTGTACTTTGTAGAGCTCTAGGGTGAGGAGAACAGAGGGAGGAACCAGAAATGCCCCCAAACCACCATGCTGTCCTTACTGCTTAGTGCTACTCTTTGCAGACTGAGGCGAATCACTCTAACAGAGGTGTTGGTCCTCCAGGAACCACAGGGAGGTTAGTAAAACGAGCCCTTCATGCAGGTCACAGTCTCCTCCAAGATTTCTCACCCTATCTATAAAATACAGTGATTTCTGTGACAAAACTCTCAGAATGCACCTTTCTGCATCTGTTTCCTTAAAAAATTCAGCATGGCTAAACCCACCACAGCACATCTCTCTGTTTAAAGGACCAACACATTTTGCAAGAACTCACATTTTCATTATCTGTCCCTAGGCAGAAAGTCTAGTTAAGGTTGTCCTCAGTGAATTATGTTTTTTCAGAGTACCCCTCTGAAAACTGCACCCATGAAGGGTCCACTGCTGTAAACTGTTTACTGCTGACCTAACAGCTCTAGGTCACAAGGACCTGACATAACATACTAATACCAAACACAAGTTACCTCATTTGAGAAACTCCTTTAACTTAAATAAAGTACCAACTCAGAACTCATCCCGTAGACCTGACTTAGCTGAGACATGAAGGGACATGAAATAAATTAAGTGCTAATAAATTTATGCGACCCCTTGAGAATAAGCTTTATTTCTCTGGTAACTTCTGCACTGTGTAAGCCAAGGCAGAAGAGAACTCAGGCACACCAGCAGCCAGCTGAGATGGCCCACAATGATTGAACAGTTTTGAAAGAAGGATTAGAACTCTAGCAGGCATTAGCAAAGCATCAGCACAGCAAGAGTTAAGACCATGGACTGTACTTTACGGGTCAGAATAGTTTGGGAAACAGAAATAGTAGGAACAGGATCTTTTACAATTACTTCAGTTTTTATTAACATATTTTTACAGGACATCCCAGTTAAGCCAAGTCAGCTTGTTTACAATAGGGTCTTGTCCAAGGACAGCTTAAAACTATTATACAGTACCTACAGAAGGACAATACCATCCCAGTACAAGCTACCAGCATGCAGTAAATCACGTCAAAGCCTCATGTTACACCTGATTAACTGCTTGGCTCCAGTACTACAACCTATTCCAAGAATGCTTGTTTCAGTGTAGTTAGGAGTTGTCAGAGAATTTATGTCATCTGATGGCAAGTTACATAAAATAGTGCCCCAATGTATCATTTAAGAAGCATTACTTGGCATGAGCTGCAAGAGTGTGTGCTTCACACCTGCAGTATCCTCTGGTGCTATGTACTTCTTAAAAGTGAACTCCATTTAGATGTCTCATTTGCTAAGAGAAATCACATCACCTCTGTCCCAGAGGGATCATAGGAGCCTGGATTACAACTCTGTCTGAATTATGCTTCATCAAACACATCCAAAATTTTATCACTCATGAGTCAGTCCACCCTCAACATGGCCACTGCAATTAAATTATATTTCCCATGAAATTCTTCTAGATTCTGCAATACGTCTTAAAAATAGATATGCTTGTAAATATGAAGAACTTACATTTTTCACCAAATGTACAAGCCTGTGAGTGGACCAAAGAATAAAATCTTTACGCCATCTGAACACAAAGAAAACCTTGTTTCTGTGAAGTTCAAAGGCAACCCAAGACACTGAAGGCAAATTTCAAGAAGGCATCCTAAGGTCCATAGATTGGACACCTGTCAAACACGCAAGGTGCTATGAAAACCAAGTCATAATTTTTATGAAGTTCGTGTTTACCTGACTGTCAAACAGCAAGACATATGGCATTATCCAAGATGTCATGCATCTTGATCAAGCGTTCTGTAACTCAGCAAAAGTGTTTAATTGTACAATCCATTAGCTCTGACTCTGTATGCTCTTGAACAGTTTTTTTCAGAGTTGTGCAGGAGCTTAGCAGAAAGCTGGAGGTCAATTTTAGCAGCAATATCTTTCTACACCAAGCACACAAACAAAACCAACATTTCTATGGGGTTCCTTGGCCAGCAGGAGGCTTGTTTATCTTCTTTTATAAGATGAGTGATCACCACCTATTTTTAAAGTGCAGTCTTATTATCTCTTTCCTTAGGTAGGGCACATGATACTTCAGCTTTACCCTTGATTTCATAAACTGGTGAGATAGTCTGTACTTCAAGTCTCTGCAGGAAATATAAACCCAGTAAAGAGGACAATTTCTTGCATTTAGCATATTGCAATACACATGGTGGGCTGAGCACATGAATTCTTCCTCTTGCTTATTATGGAGATTTCTTATTGTAACAATTACATCACAGAAAAACATTTTCTTCTGAAATTGAACAAGCAGCTTAATTAAAATAAGAACAAGTCTTCTAAAAATAACAGTAGAACACCAGAGAACATATCTCTGGAATTTAAATGTATTTACCTACTTTTTCTGCTCTGTCATAACAGCATTTCCACAGCTATCACAAGAAGAGCTATTAACAAATGGAAAGCCTGATATTAAGTCACTTCTCCCTAGTAGAAGTCCTTCTGGCTTTAGTAAAGAGTAAGACCCAAACTAAATACTAAGGCCACAGTAAAACAAATATGCAAAATCCTTTAGAAATCTAGATCATCCACAAGCTGTAGTGACATGCAAGGGAGAGGAGAACATCTGAACAGTATCACTGTGGTGGCCTTCAGACACAAGCACCTGGGGAATTGAGAGGAAAGAAATAAACCACTGCCTGTTCCCTAGCAAGGTGTGACATGAGACATTAAGCACCAGGGAGCCACAATCTGAAATGGAAATGGCACACAAGAGCTTTGACAGGGGAAGGTTTTCAGCTGGGAGAAGTGTTTGAGGATTGGTTAGCTGAGACCAGCTTTTCAGAGGACTTCTTTCTCTAAACCCTGAATGGCACAGGACTTGTCCTGACAGATGGCAAAGCTTCAAGGGACAGTAGCTCTGGCATGATCATCTCTAATGCTGCCACATTTTTGGGTTCAGAGCTTGCAGCTGAGAAAAGGAAGAAGTGTAGGTGGAAGGGAAGCACCTCAGCCATCACTGGGCTCAGCAGTTGTTAAGAGTCAGCAAGGCCAAACACAAGTGCTCACAGGGTTTGGCAAATTGTTCTCCAAGCCTTTGGGTGAGATGTGGCCAAAGGGTTGTGCTTCTGATACACAAGACACTGGGCACAGAGTACCAGTTCAGATGAAATGTACAAGATCCTACAAGCAGCTACAAGTCATGCTGACTGCTCCTCAGAAAGAGCAGCCACAGGGGCACAGCTAGGTCCAGGAGGGTGCTCACCACTTACCACTGCCATTTAGTTCCCATTTACAGAGCTCAGAGTACTGTGCAGCCTTGATCCTTGCAGATTTGAGGTGACTATTTCAATTGGCTCCGATTTGGAAAATACAAAATCAGTAAATTAAGTTTTACCCATCTTGCTAATCTCACAGTGCTATTATTTAGTGACAAGAAAAATCAGAGGTTCAGTCCCAACAAAAGTTTCAGTGAATTTAGCTTTTCAAAGCTTGAGATGTAGCTGAAAATCTGACAGAAGCAGGCTGTGCCTTCTTTAATTACCTACAAATGCATTAAGTAGAGGCAGTGGTGGAGGCCTATACAGACTCAGTGACTAAGTGCAGATACTACTTCTACCTAATTTTCTTTTCCTAGTCTTGCAATCCTTCACCTGGAGCATCAAATACCAGAGCCATGATGTGTTAACACCACCTTTCCTGTGGGGCTAGGCTCTACCATTCCACACGAGGTTTCCAAGAAGCTGTGTGCCTCTGGTAATTCAGCCTGCTAGAGACACTCGGAAGGCAAAATTGAATGGAAACTGTTATATTCCTTTCAAATGGATCCATGCAATTTTTAAATCTACTTTCAAAAATTCGCAAATATACCCTAGGGAAATAAGCTAACAATGTGGATTGCTGCCTGAAATAATTATACAGATAGCTCAGGGCATTTAGTGTAGTGATGAAAGAAAAGAAACAAGAAAAAGATTAGCAGGCTTCACAGCAATAACATGGTTTAGTCAATCCCACACTTCCCCTTCCACAATACAAAGTTTGACATCACCCAGATTTATAAATATCACACTGTATATGTTGGTTTTCCCAATTCAGGAGTCTCTACTGAGAAGTTCAATATTGTACAAGAAACAGGCCTATAGTAGAGAGCTAGCTACCACTCTCATTTTGACATACCTACAGATTTCTGACAATCATTATTGCACTACACAGCTTTGTAAGAAGTGGTTTTACTGCAAATAAGACTATCTGCTCATAAAAAGGCATGTGCATTCAAGTGCAGTACTGGGAGGCAATTAAAGTTTTGCTTTACCAGTGTACCAGGCTAGATAATTCTTGCTGAGGAGGAACACACAAATAGGTGAGGGACTTCAGGATGTCTCAAAGCCAGAGAGTTGTAAACTGAATTGTCTAAATATATAGCAAGACTCAAAATCCTGACAAGCTTTCTCTGATGGAACTCCAGCAGAATTTAAAGGGAACTCAGGCACCAGTTGTAGGTGGCCATAGTTTGATGAAGCTCTGAAATATAAGCCTTTGGGTTTTTTAATATTTCCTTTAAATTAAATATCCGTATGATGGTAATTACACTTAAAAAATATAGTGGCAAGTTTTAACATGTGCAATGAAATGGTATTCCACTGTCTTCAAATAACTACCAGGATGAGATATCAGAGACAATAGTCCTGACTGTATTATTCTTCCACTGAAATTACACCTACAGTATTTCAGCATTGCAACAATTTGCACTTGCGTCACCTTTTCCCTTATTAAAAAACCCAACACAACTTGACCAGTGTTTCTACAAGCAACTCTTGCTCAATTAAAATGCTATATCCAAACAGATATATGCTACACCCTGTTTTGTCATGAAAGCACTTAATTCCAGACAATGAGCACATGTGAGTGTCTGGTCATGACTCTGAATTCCTGTTTTAAATATATGTTTCAAAGATACTTTCCATATAGTCAAGGTCAGTGGGGAGGAAGCAGGAAAAACTGAATTGTTAAAATTTCACAGAAGGATGAAGAAAGTTATTTAGAAGGAGTTTGTTTCCATGCTAATCTTAGCAAGATTCAAATCCATATTTCTTGTATGTTTTTGTTTGTTAAGGCTTGAAATCTTGGAATCCATAAGAGACAGACTCATTGAGTGGAAACTGCAGCGTGAACACTAAAACATTAAAAATTAATCTGGAAAGGTTTCCTCTAGTTAGGTTAAGAATAGGCCTGCAAACATTTCTAGTACTAAACCTGCCAAGTTAACCTATCATCACTTGCTGGTGTCATCTCACCCCTATTTCCTTGGTTTGATACATATCATGTAAATCTCCATAGAAACCCTGGCTGTTTGGGATCCACCTGTCAGGGAACCCTCCTACCCAGTTGCACAGCATCCCTTCCAAAAAACCCCAAAAAGAGTAACAGGGATTCAAACAACAAAATACAACACAACAGATAATGACAGAGGTGATCTTTCAAGTGACCTACACTGTACCCAAATATTCTTAAATAAGAATATCATCTATATTATGATGATTTTAATAACACTGTCTACTTGAAAAAAAGGTAAGACAGTTCTAATCATACTACAAGCCCCTACTACTAATAATAATGCTAGTGTCATCACAATAGCACTCATGCAAAACCAAGAACTTTACTGGAAGGACAACACACTTGACAGATGGATATAGCTATTTTACATATGGGGAAAAAGAGGCACTAAAAGCCAAAAATGCTACCCCTAAGGAGCTTTGCCTCAAGTTTGAGTCAGAGAGTCAGCTGAACAACTTGACTACTGCTTCAAATGCTGATCGTTGCTCCACTTTCACCTTTCGTTCTCTCTTCTACATTTCTAGTGTTTATTCAACTGCACACCCATTTACCTTTAAACAAAGCACACCTGGGTTGAGAGATGAATACAATGTTTAGCAAAATACAGTCAAGGCCTCTAAGCACTATCACTACACATACAGTCTGGGTGGTAACAGTCCTAAGACTGGTTATAGGATGGATGGGAAGGAATGATTGCAAGAGGGAAATTTTAGTGAAATAAAGCTCATTGCATATTAATCTGATATTTCTATTTTGCAAAAATAATGCACAACCTCACCATTCTGAACCACGTGTGTCATCATCACCATGCTTCTTTTTTCTCCAGGTCAAACAAGTGTATCTATTAAAGATTAAGATTGAAATGCTAAAAGAGAACAAAAAAGGAACCACAATTAGAAAAATCCCTTTTCGGACAATACCAAAATAGTAAAGCAAATACTAGAACAAGTAAAATACTTTATTACAGTGAAGGGGAACGTACTGCTGAGATCTGGCAGATACTGTGACATACTCAAACCTGAATGTTGATGGAAGACCAAATGGCCTTCTACAATTTGAATCTTGCCTTTGCTCCTGGACTGCTTGAAGCATGTTTTCCAACCATCATTCTCTTTAGCCTATTGTCCATATTCAGAAAGAATATTTGCAACTCATAGAAGAAATATTGATGTCATGTTTTAAGGATAACAGCTCCTTGGAAAGTCTGAATCTCAGTGCAAGACGTGACTTGCTTTACAATACCCTGGAACTAAACACACCTCATAACACCCGTTACTTTGGCTTAGTTTCAAGAGGTTCTCCACATCCCACCCAGCTGGCAGAGTATGAAGCCAAGCCAATGTTTAGGCAAGTTGAGGTAGCTATGGGAGCAATATCTGGTTTGGAAAGAACAGGTCCAGAGGAGTGCCAAAAAAAGAGGATCAGGGGCTGGAGCACTTTACCTATGAGGACAGGCAGATTTGGGGTTGTGCAGCCTAGACAAGAGAAGGCTCCAGTAAGAGCCTATAGCAGCCTGCAAGTACTTATTGGGGGCCTATAGAAAAGATAGGGAGGGACTCTTTATCAGGGAGTGTAGTGATAGGATGAGGGGTAACAGGTTTAAATTGGAAGAGATTAGATATTAGGAAGAAATTCTTTCCTGTGAAGGCAGTGAGGCCCTGGCACAGGTTGCCTAGGCAAGCTGTGGCTGCCCTATCCCTGGAAGTGTTAAAGGCCAGCACAGACGGGGCTCTAAGCAACCTAGTCTAGTGAAAGGTGTCCCCACCCAAGGTAGAGGGATTGGAAATAGATGCTCTTTAAGGTCCCTTCCAACCCAAACCATTCTATGATTCAATATTCGACCAATACTATCTTTCCATAACACAAGCTAGAGCTTAATTTTGCATACATCTTTCTCAACAGGACCTTTTTGAATGGCAACATAGTTCTTTTAGTTTTGGTAATTTAATCAGGATAACTCTTTATAGCTGCCTTCTTCATAATTACTCTCTACCTTGCACAACATTAGGTTTTAGTTAAGAAAGCCGCATAGCAAACACCGTGTTTACCTTGGTGGACTCTGCAGTATAACCACATTGCTTGAAAACAAATCCATTCATGCAAATGCAGGAGCCTCTGAGTCACTACACAAGTCCCACATCAGCACACAACCTTCTGTAATTTGAGATCCTCATTAAACCTATCAACACTTGTATCTCCTCAGACTCATGAAACAGGAAGTTTCAAGACAGCAGTAGGCTTTGCGGTCCCCTAGCTATAATCTGCTGAAATTGGGAATCCCACCAGAGTTGCTTCCCCTCTTGGGAAATGGACATGGCACAAAGACCATAAATTCAACATTTATCCAGAAATACGATTCGCCATTTGAGAAAAAAAAATGCAGTACGCAAAGCAATGTAAAGATACTTGTTATTAGCAGAGCTGCAAAACAGTAAATCTTCAAATAAGCAAAAAAGTCCGATTTCAAAAAAACCCCACAATTTAATTACAGTGTGGTTTGTTCAATTTTCTTTTGAAGACACCTAGCATATGGTATGATTTACCCAACACTGGCAGTGAGCTCAAGACAGAAGATTAAAATCTAACTGCAGAAGTAGGCAGAACACCACACATCGAGATTGTCTTTATCAGCTGAGTATGGCCATTTGAGTGTGCATGTATAACTACTTCCGATGGTTAAACATTCTTTTAATGAAACGTATTTTTGTATTGTCATATGTAAGGCTTGTACTCGTAGCTGATGACAGCAGTCCTCTCTTTCCAGAAGTGCACTTACACTCCTGGCTCCAACAAACTCAAGGTAAAAAAAAAAGGAAGTCTCTACAGAAAGGAAATGGCACTTGAGAAGTTGTAGTCTTCAAACTATGCAGTGTGCAGACTCTGGCTGTACCTCTCTCCCTCAAGAGTTTGTGCAGGTCCCTTTCCGAGGTGCCCCAGGGCTCAGGCCCCCAAAGCTGTGCCAGTGATCAAGGCACTGGGCACCAAAGGGAGGCATGACAAGCAGGTTGGGCAAAACCCAACCTGCCTGTTTTCTTTCTAGGGCTTCAAGGAAAGCAGCTACAAATGGGGCCATATACTACAAAATACTACAACCTTCAATAATATCACACCTTTTCTCATCACTCAGTGCCCTGTACCTCCCAGTGCTGTGACTGCTCCATGTGTTCAAATACAGCATTAGGTTATTTCCGTCTCAGTAAAAGCACTTTAAAAAAGAGCACCAGAGGGTTTGTAAAGCAAGCTGAAAAAAAAAAAAATACCACAAGGGTTTAACTGAGAACCTCTTGTTCAGTTCTCAAGAGTTCAGAGAACCTAGTGGTTTCTTTTTGACAACAGATAATTTTAGTGGTGTAAATTATCTGCACTGTTGTAGCTGTTGGAGCAGCACTTCTCAGGCTCTGGGTCACAAATATGTCATAAACCTTCATGCAGCAGTTTGCAAAACAACTACACACAAAGTAAGATGTTTTTAAAAGATACATTCCTTGGTATGGAAAGAACTAAACAATATCAGCACTGGAAAAATCATAATAATTCAAAAGCTTTGCCTCATTATTTTGATTGCAAATAATAACTACTGTGGCAGCACTCCACAATGCATTTGTGATTCATTTCCCCCCCCCTCAAAGAGGTTAGGCAATACTCAGAGTTTTTCCAACAAGTTTAGGAGGCCATAAAAAAACCTTGAAAAGCACTGGTCTAGATAGCTTCATCTTTAAGGTTGTCTGAAAATCTGACTTGCAGATTTTCACCAGACAGACGCTAGGGATCTTGAACTAGAAGAGGAAAATTGAGATCATGAGATTTCCACTCATGTTGGTTTTAGAATCAATGATACAAACAGTACAAAAGAGAACTTTTTATTCTGTATTCAAAGCATCGAGAACTGTGATAAACACATGTCATTAAGAATTAGGAATTATAAGAGAGTCAAAGAACATCAGAAAATAAGTGATATATGGCTTTTTTTTTAAATAGTACCTTCATAGTACCCACCATTTTCATATTTTGGCAATATTTACATTAATAGACACTTAAGGTGGAAGGGAAAAGCCAACTTAAAAGGGCCATGTGCACAGAACAGCAGCAACACAGCAGTTGGTTGTCTAACACAAGACAGCATATCAACACAAACCTTGGCCTCATTTTTAATTAAAGACAAAATCCTAAATGCACTTAAAAGGAAATCTGGGTGACATTTAGGAGCCAAGCTGAGGAATGCAATCCTAACAATTGCTGTCCAGTCTTTTACACACCTAAAATTTGTGGGTGTCTGAGTGATGCCACTGAAGTTGTGCTGCCCACATGCAGGTTTGTTCAACAGCCTGCTGCTCATTTCAGCTGCAACCCAGCTCTGATTCAGGACTCTCCAATTTGGCAAGAGCTTCAGTGCACTCTAACCCAGAGCACAAGCTCAAACAACACACAACATGCACCAGTCTCAGGGAGGAATTCCTGCTGCGAACATCACCCTCCTCTTCAAATTCATGCACTGTTTTGCAAATAAATCAGTAAGTCAGTATTTCGAGGACTCACCAGGACTCAAAGACCTGCTGTAATTTCCTTACCAGACTGAGAGAACCCAGACATATTCTCTCTTTCTCTCTCCCAGCTGAATCCTGCAACCATTAAACTGCAGGCTGCTTCAGAGTATTATAGAGGGAGGATGTACTTTCTCCCACAGCTGAAGCTATGCCACTTCATTCAGACCAGGAATGAAAGCATCATTATGCCCGAACATAAAGGCCCCCAGCTTTTACTAGGAAGATGCCTGCGCTTGCATTCCTGCTGCACATATGCCAGACATCGCAACATCTTCATATTAAGCACAAAATCCTTGGCCTCTGATGATGGACAGACTGAGTGGCCAGGCTACAGTGAATAAGCAAACTGTCTCCTTCAATCTCAAATCTGTTTCTTCAGGAGAAACAGGAGAAAGCCCATCCCGTCCTACAGTAGCCTCTTGACCAGAGCAATTTCAGAGATAGTGCGAGACATGAACTTTGGTGGCCACAAACTGACAAAACAATTGAGATTTGGTTTTACCTATGTCCTTTTGTAGCCACAAGCTGCTTTCTTCCCCACTGGCATTTCACCTCACGTTAGCCAGCTCTAAAATAATTTTTTTTCTCCTTGTGAAGAAAACTGAACAACATTGTATTGCTCACAACATGGTATTGCTCACACCAATAGAACAATTTCCAATGCTAAATCTCCACATACAGTCTTAGTTATTCATGTCGTCCCAATTGTGTCCCAATGAAAACAAGCTAACTCACGTTGTTTCTGGTATAAACCAATCACACTAAAAAGAGTTTCATCTGAAAATGAAATCTGAAACATACTATAAATGGCTATCTGGAAATACAGAAATAATGATTTTCAAAATAAATATTATTATCATTATACTCACCCAAAATGCTCCTCCTTCCCTGCTGCCGTGGGCATTGCACAGAGTGAGGGACATGCCAGTTTGCAGCTAACCTTCCCATCACAAGGGCCCTTACCTACAGCGTGCTGAGAGGCTGAGATCCAGGAAAAATCTGATTTACAGAAGAAAAATAAAATCTCATCTCAACCTGGGATTTGCTCTAGGAGGCTGGAGAGGAACAGAAGGATCCAATCAAATACCACTTTTTGTACATCCTAGAAGGAAGACAATGAGTCCATAATAGGTGTGGGATTGCCATCCTTCTGATATCCAACTATACCATTACAGTCAACTGTACAATTGCTTCAGATTTGTTGGCATCTTATTGCCTAGCCAAGAAAAAAAAGCTGACATTTCTTCTGAAAATGTTTGCTTTCTTATACAAATAATATAAAAGACAAGGGGTTTCAGAGAGTAACATAAATCAAGAGGTCCTCTTGGTACCATCAGAGTTAAAACCTGTAACTTTAATATATAGTTTTTCAAGTATTATCAAGCAGAGATAATCAGACTTTGGTTTAATTGCTCTCTTTGTGAAAATACTTTATTAAATTAATTAACCAAGTTACCGTCTCAGAGCACAATCCATTACTAATTCTAAAATTATTGATCTTTTCATTTGGAAGCCATTGTTCAGCATCAAACTGTATTTTGCAATTAGCATACACTAGCAGACTTAATAAAACTCAAGGACTTCTCTAAGAATCTTGGAGACTGCAGAATGAAAATACTCCTAGGTATGCCCAGAAATCACCATCATGCATAGTCATCTTGATCCTAGGCAGGGAAGGCAGTAAGAACTAAGGTACCTATTGACAGCAAAAATCCCAAGTGAGCTTACTGTGAAAAAATTCTCTTCTCTCTTGTCCAGCCAACACTGACCTACACACTAATCAAGCTGCATCACCAAGGGTCTCCATTCTGCCCTCCAAGCTGTACCTCACAGGAACATATATAAAAACACACAGCATTCACCAAATCACACTGACTTTGTATTCCTTTCTCACACTATGCTTTGGAAACCACTAATCATGAAGTCTTCAAGTTCTGTGCAAACAAAAAGTGAGCATTATCTTCTGTCAGGGAGGCTGTTGTATAAGAGAAAAGCACCCACAGACTACATTGAGTGGAAAAGCCTGTGAAAATAGCACTACTAACATTCCTGACAATTTACATAACCACAACCAAAAAAAGGAAACCTGACTCTAAAGTAATTCAGGAAAAGTAAAACTGAAGTTTGCATCATATCATTCAGCAAGTGGATAGTTTAAATCATTCTTATATTTCAAAAGCTGTAAATTCCTGAAAAATAGTGACTGGAGCAGGAATACAAGGCAAAGCTTACTTACAACCATGTTCCACATACACAAATTTTCATTATCAAAAGGAAGTTTCATTTATACTAAATAATAATTATTGCAAGGCCCACGGAGTTTTTCTACTTCTCCTTGCTCTTCTAAACTACTGCATTTGCTCTCACATATTTCATGCTTCCTCCATTTCTCCTCACATGCCCTTTCCATAAACAATGACAGACTGGCATTCAGGTGGAATTGAGGCCTTTCACTTAATTTCTTCCTACCTTAATTTTGTCACTGTGTAAGTTTGCATGGTGACTGTAGGACCCCAAGTGGCATTGGCCTTAACTTCTACCAGATGCACAGACTTCTTTCTCCTTAGAATAAATGCTTCCTTTCCACAAAAACCTCTCTGGAATATACAAATATTCTCTCTTGAGAACAAATGCCATCAAGTTTTCTCAGGATACACATTGAATCACCTAGTGCAAAGCTGCAAATATAACATCAAGAAGTGAAGCAATAAAAAAGGCATGCATCAAAACAACATACCTGTTGTTCAAAGACAACAGATAATACAGAAGAAAATTCCTCATGTCCCAGCTTGACAGAACTTCTCACTTTGGTCTTGCTATGAACCGGTATAGAAGATCCTCAACCCAGCAGTAGGAATGGGCATGTACCGTCCGTCAGGGTCTGAGCAGCAAAAAGCCTCAGGAATGAAGTCATTTACCTACAGGTCACTCATTCTGACCTGCTCCTGAACTGCTGAGGGATCAGTCTACCTGCACCTGCCAAAAAACAAAAAGCTAGAGACTGCATTATCAAAAGGCCACACCACCATGAAAGCAGAGACCTGAGCCCAACTCAGAGCGGGAGAAAATTTCATTTTCTATGATTCCTTATTTCTCATTACTCTCCATATAGCAAGTTAATTTTTTTTTTCTAGCTGATATCATGTTCAATTTGGGTGAGATATGTATCTTTACTTCAGATGGATTTATACATCTGCACATATGATTCACTCAATTACTGGAAGGGGGAAAGCAGTATTTCAGCAATTGAGAACAACATAACAGCCAAACCCTCCTGTCTTTTCTAAGCATGATGATCATTCTTTTAACTAGATACAAGCACAAAGATAAGAGTTGTTTACAGTATTCATAAAAAGCTTGTTATAACACACAACTTTAGGTGAACATTGCTGGTTTTGTCTTTTTCTCCAAACAGAGGACAGTAAGGGATGTGACCTGCACACACAACTGCTGATTTATGCTGTGCTGACTAGAAGAAACTACACTGTCAGCAAGACAATTTCTCATGATTACAGTGTTTACTAGTCTCACTGAGACCAGAAGTCCATGTTCTGAATGTAAGAAAAAAAGCTATGAACAGTTCAGATACAAGACATAGCACATGTATAGCATGTACAAGCTAAATGTCTCCTTTATGCAAAAGATAGATGACACATATGCTAATTAAAGGTTAGTCAAGGAGTATAATCACCAGAGGCCATACATGAGAGATTATAATCTTGATTACAGGTTGGTCAGACAGATCAAAGTAATAAATTGGCTCAGTGTTCCTAGAAACAACTTTGTGAACTTTTGATGAGAAGATTACTATGTCCTGAATTCCTTCTCCATCACTTGAGACTCTTTCTTGCCTTTAATAAGCTGACACAATTTAGACACTTGCTTCTTATTCTCCTACTTTGACCAGTGCTGAAACACCAGTGAAGTGGAATGAAATGTTACACAGTGAAGATTAACCTTGATCCATCAAACTAAAGAGTGGCTTGAATCTTTCCTGGCCTATGCCTATCTGTACTCTCCCGAGCTGCAACCTGCACCCTCATCATAATACTGTAACTCAGTGCAACTGGAGAAACGCATTCCCCTCCATGGGCTCCCCTAGGCTCTTGACTTCCCTGCCCCCCACTTCACAAGCATCGTTTCAGTCTGTCCTTCCCTGCCAGTTTCCTCACTGAACTCTTCCAGTGAGTGTGAGCAACAGCTCCTTGCCCCTACTCTTCTCCTTTCAGCCCACACAGCTGCCCCCTTCACAGCCTCCCCAAGTGTTAGCACAGGCAGTGATCACCACATGCCCTGAGCCACCTCTTCCAGGATCCCATCCACACAGATGTCATCCAGAGCTTATCTGAACTGACCTAGACCATCTCTTGCGTGCCTCAGTCCTGCTCCACAGCACTTTCCCTCGCATCTTCAAGCACCATCACATCCTTCATAATGTGCTAACACACCCCTCTGACTCTTCTTTCCAAAAGCAGAGAGCTGAGCTATTCTTCAGCCTCAGAAGGGAACCCCTTAGCCCCCACCACCCTGACACCCTGCTCCATACCCTCCTCTCCCTCCTGTGATCCTCAAACAATCCCCCTCCTCAGGCTGCCCGTGCACACCGCAGCCCTTTCTATGTGAGGCCATACTGCAATGCCTTTGACAACCCAACTCTAATGCCCTAGGACCACTACTCTCCTCCTCCAAAGAAAGTGCCCTTCCCTTCCACTTTCCCTAACAAGCTTCTGTAAAGCCCCAGGGTTCCCCAGTTCATCGTAATATCAAAAGTAACTCCATTCATTTTCCTGCACACCCCTTGCTGTGAAGATCATACCCCTGTTCTCCTGCCTCCACAGCCATGGCTCATATCCAGCATCCTGCACCCTCAACAGCTGGTTCCACAGCTGCTCTCCATCCCAGCAACTGACCTGCCTTCACTGCTGCACCTGTCAGAAAGTGGGGAGAAGAAGGAGAGGAGGAGTAAATCAGGGAACAGCAATCATCTTCCCAGAAACTGACCTCTGAACCTCAGATGAAGGATGACCTCTGATCACCCTAGATTTTGAGAACACCTAACTTTCTTGCTCATGGCTTCCTGAAGAAAGCCTGAATAAATACTAGCATTAGATAACAGGAAGTATTGTACTGTCTTAATATCAAGGAGAGAAACAGCAAGCAGAAAGGGGATTGAAAACCTGTTACTGTCTTGTTTTATTGGGATGCTATGAACTACCTGTCTTTTTATCATTACAGACAGCAATTACATAAGGATGCTCAGAGAATGAGTACTTAATATAAAAAGAAAAAAAAAACCAGTTACCAATGTTTATTTAAAATAAATACAGTGCAATAGTTCCCCCTACTGACAGCACAAAATCAAAGTACTAATCAATATTTCCTGGGTAGTCCTCAAATTACTAATTCTGTGTCCTGATGTGGTACCCACACAAGCTTACCAGTACACAGTAAAAAATTGTGAAAATCAGTTGTCTTAGAAAATAATGAAGATTTTCCTAATAGTAGAGAACAAAATTTGGTTGATCCATAAGATTATTTATCAAATATGCAAAACAACAGCATGCAGTCCTATGGAAAGATTATACGTGCATGCATTCTAAATGAAATGCCAGTATATTCATCAGCAAAACCAGAAATGTAAGTAAACTGCAGCTTTACTCTATACCCTCCTATGCTTCCTGGAATCTAAAGGACAGATATCATGTCTGAGCAGAGACTTGTCAAACTCTGGCTGTATTTGGGGACTGACCTCTTTGGACAAAGGGCAAGTCTGACACTCAGTTTGGTCCACAGTTCACAACAAAAAGCAGTGAAAATATTGTTATTCTGCTCTAGTGTCAGCTCTTTTGAGGCAGTGGCAGTTGGATTAAATCAGAACCAAGAATAGCCACTTAGAGAAGTCAAAATGCAATTTGGGACTAGATATGCTCCTGCTCATGAACAGCAGCCAAATCATTCCTCCAGCCTTATACACCAAGCTTTCATTTCTGGGTTGTAAAGCTAATGTGATTTTGCACTCTGGCCATTTAGTAAAAAAAATTAGAGGCTGAAGAAAGTCTTCTAGTATGTTATATCCTCATCTCACTTGAAAAAAAAAAAACAAAACATAAAAGAGTAATAGAACTAAAGAGAGTATATTGAAATATGGATTGGACCATAGAAATCTATAAATCAGGATTTTTTCAGACTTCTGTTATGATCCTGTTCTTCTGTATACAAATGCACTTGAAAATTTGCGAAATGCCATTAAAGACAATGCCAAATCTCATTTCAAACACATGTACAGTGAATCTAATGTCTTTTACCCAGCCAATATTCAGACATGGATCAGCTGCTGACACCTGTATATGATCTTCTAGAAGTTGCCTTTGTATCAAAGCTTCTCACCTGACATCCAATTCTTCCTCTGCTCTGCCTAGAAAATATAATGCATCAGTAGTAACACACACCTTCATCTTATAAGCATCTCCAGTACCTGGCTTTTTCCCTTGAACAAGGATGCACGTTCCTCCCACTGCAGAGACAGTGTAATACTGCTTGGTTGGCTCCCTGGCAGGTTCTGAGAGTATGTCTCTTACTCCAGGTTTGCATAGAATGGCACAGAAATGCTTTGCTCACAGCTGGGATTTCTGGTAAAGACAAAATATGACAAATAAAACAATAGTCAAAAGCATTTGCTTTAGGGCAGATTTCAGCTGCTTCACATCACACCAGAGCCACGATCCTACCGCTCAAAGTCTGCACTGAGGTAAGATGGATGTGGAATGGTCATAATTTAGCATTTTCCACTCACGCTGGTTTTAGTAAAGTTGCACCTGCTATTATAGAAATCCTCTCTCTAATAATGTACTTCTTAAGGGAAAAGATACTTGGAACACCTCTGTTGCCATTTACAGATATGATATTGGATCATTAACCCCTTAGGATAGGGATCAAATCTTTTATATTGGAGAGATTCAAGCTATTACCTGGAATTCAGAACGCTGTAGAAAGATGCTCTCTATAACTACTTAAAAGGAGGTTGTAGTGCTGGGGATCAGCTCCTTCTCCCAGGCAACCAGTGACAGGATAAGTGGATATAGTCTTAAGCTGTGCCAGGGAGGTTCAGGTTGGTCACCAGGTAGAATTTTTTCATGGAGAGAGTGGTTAACAGACTGCCCAGGGAAGTGGTGGAGTCAGGATCCCTGGAGGTGTTCAAGAAACATAGTGCTATGGTTTAGTTGATAAGGTCGTGTTCAGTCAAAGGTTGGACTCGATGATCTTAGAGGTCTTTTCCAGCCTCTATGATTGCCCAGGCTCTGCCGCACAGTACGAATTACAAAGATCTATTTATTTCTCAGCCTCCTGAAGACAAACAACTCCCTTCCTGCTCTGACCTTTCCGCAGGTGACTGTCACCACTCGGGTCCCCGCACGTCTCCCAGCACGCGAAGCAGGACTGTGCCGGGCTCGGCGCTCCGCCCTGGGTTCGCAGAGCCCGGGGGAGCCGGGGCCCCGCGGGGCTGACGCACAGGAAGGCACTGAAGGGCCGGGGGCGGGCACAGCCCTTAAAGCGGGCGGCGGCGGGACCAGGGGAGCCGCCGGCAGCAGCATCTGCAACGCTCGGCCGGACCCGCGGGAAAGGCAAGTGGGGCGCCAGGAAGGGGAGGATGGAGGGATGGATGGAGCGCCGGGCGGGATGGGGGTGCACAGGCGGGAGCGCCCGAGAGCGGCTCCAGGGCAAACCCGGCGGCGGCCAGGAGAGCACCTGGGCAGGTGGAAAGTGGGATATGCCTGGTCTGCGCTGTCCAGGGAGCAGCTGGACGAATCTCCATAGCCGCCGTCACACGTCACCCGCTCCTTCCAGGAATCATAGAATGGTTTGGGTTGGGAGCGGACCTTAAAGGTCATCCCGCTGCCATGGGCAGGGACATCTCCCACTATACCAGGTTGTCCAGAACCCCATCCAACCCGGCCTTTAACATGTCCAGTGATGGGCCAGCCACAACTTCCCTGGGCAACCTGTTCCAGTGCCTCGCCACCCTCACAGCAAAGAAGTTTTTCCTAATATCTAATCTAAACCTACTCTCTTTCAATTTGAAGATGTTCCCCCTCGTCCTGTCACTACGTGCTCTTGTAAATAGCGATGCCCCATCTTTCCTCTAAGTTCCCTTCAGTTCCCTTTAGGGGCCATCCACAATGAGCTAAAACTGCTTCTTAGCTTTCCCTGTGACTTCTTTTGCACAAAAGGAATATGTATTGTACTGAACATGTCACAAAAATCCCAGGAACAAACCATACCTCTGTGCTTTGCATGCTTTTATGCACGTGAGCATCCCTGCACCTTACCTGGAGGGCCTAAAGGGCTGCAAACTGAACAAAATCCTGCACTTTTGTGCAGGATTTCTTTAGATAAAAAAATTCAGTTTCCTAACTAGTCTTTTTAGGATATCATAATCACCAGAATTCACTAGAATTTGCAATAAAAAGTCCCACTGAAAGTGAACAGCCTTACTAATCGGACTTTTTTTTTAACTGGGTCTCAGTTCAGAAAAAAGTTACAGTTGAACTCAATGATCTTAGAGACCTTTTCCAACCTTAATAGTAGGTTGGATAATACCACAATTCTGTGATACTATTCTGTAAGGTATTAATGCATCGTCATTTGGTTCACTGTACGTACCTCCAGAAATAAGATCTGGGATTCTTTGTAACTATCAATATAGTAACACAGTGAAACAGTTCTATGCCTTACTTCTGCTCAGCAATTGAAAGAAACAAAGTAAATATTCAGGCAATATTTTTTCCTCTCAAAATGGAAGAAATAAAAGAGGAGGGATGCGTCCCTGGGCTCATTTCCACTGATGTTATATAGTGTCCTTCATGCTACACACTGAATTAACCCATCAGCCTTTGTTAAGGAGAAACTAAAACCTGTCACTTTTACTTTTGCATGAGTAAGTACTCAGGACTCTGTTACACACCCTGAGATATTTCATTGCTTTTTTTTAAACTCTGACTGAAGAGAAAGCAAAAAGAAAGACCACAGCATTAAAAACATGATGTTTTCTCTATTTCAAACTATTGACATTCTGAAACTACAATTCAGAACTGGAAATAGAAAAGCTGTTTATAAAAAGGTCAGCTTTCTATAGGAGTGTCCATTTTGATGAAGTCTCATCCTTTTTTTTGGGGGGGGGAGGGGGAAGTTTCTGTCAAAAGTGTTCAAACAGCTCTGTAATTTTTTGACCTACTGCAATGCAATCATTAGCCCCTGACTAGATTTTGTGTCTTTTCTTAACATGAAAAAACATTCTGATGAAAGAGAAGATGACCTCTGGTATGGGAATAGGGACATCAAGGACCGAGATCCCAGGGCACAGGACTTAGGGCATTCCTCCTTTCTGCTCATCCAGAGTGGCCTGTTCTCAACTCTACCACTGACTTTTTATCCACATGCAGAATTACTGCCTAGGCCATGGTTTATCTGTCTGTCCTGCACTGAAAGCACCACAATGAAAATGGTGTTGTCACCAGTGGGATTGATGATGATGGGGTGTGACCCTAGAAAGCAGGTATCAGAAATGTAATGTTCTCATGAGTGGAGAGAGTACTCAGGCTGAGATGTCCTCATAGACAATCTGCTCACTCAAAATAATCTCTTTAGACCATGGAGAGGAGCAGATATTCATTCAGCTCACTTAAAATCTGGATCAACCACGCTTCTATCTCCAGGATCTCAGTAAACAGGAAAAACTTACTTGGAATAGTTTTTTTCACTAAGATTTTCAGATCCTGTCATCAGGAGGTGCTACTTTTGCTTGTCTTACAGTTTTCATATGACTTTATGGTTAGGGGTTTTTTTTTTTTTCCTTTCTGTAACATCAAATACAATTCTATGACAAACTAAAATGGAGAAGATGTCCTAGATAAACAATTTAGGTTGTAAAGCAGTACTCTCCAAATGGAGGATGTGGGGCTTTAAGAACAGCACAGTAACACATAACCATAACGGCTTTAGGAAAAACTTCAATGGTATGAATTCATCAAGAAGAGAACAAATTCATTGCTTTCTACTATCTTCAATAAGAATAGTTTTGCCTGGATTTGAAGAGGACAGTTCTAAACTACTTCTCTTGATGAGGGATGCTGTGTAAATCTCACCACTTCATAAGCATCAGAAAGTATCCAAAACATTTACATTAAGGAAGGGAATTGACAGAGGTGCCTATTCAAATGTAAAAACCAGAACCTTCTTTTCATGGTCTTGCCCACTTTTCTCCCTCTTCCCCTTAACTGACTAAGTTTACTCAAGTACCACCACCTGTTTTGAAAGACAGGATAGACAGGAATGTTGAAGTATATAAAAACTACAATGAAAATGAGTGATTTATGCACTTTGGATTAGTAATTCATGCTCACTTTTCAATGGCAAAGATGTTTCACCTTTTCTTTTGCAGTATGTCCCAATGGAGTCAAGTTCAACAATTGGAAATAAAATTTTTGGAGCAGGTGGACCAGTTCTATGATGATAACTTCCCCATGGAAATCCGGCACCTACTAGCACAATGGATAGAAAGCCAAGACTGGTAGGATTACATTTATTCTCTTTCATATTATTTCAATTACAAACAATTGTTTTGTTTTCTGGCAGGTTTTAGGGTGCTCATTTATGAACTGCACAGACATCTGCACTCCAAGAATAGTATTGGAGTTATGGATTAAGCTCTTTAAACTTAAGGAATATTTGAAGGCAAGGTTTCATATTTGAACTTACTCCTAAACAAAATCATAAAAAAAATAATGCAAGTTGCTTTCAATTGAAGTGTTATACAATTACCTGTTGCAGCATAACATTATTCACTTGTCCAAAACTGCACTTAAAGCTGGATAATTCTGGGGAACAAGCCAGCTATTTCCAGGAACTCTTCTCTAAAAAGTGAATTTATGCACAAATTTGGATTTAATTCACTTGATAGTTATCGTAAGAAAATTCCGCACTAAATGCCAAAAAATATTATATTAGCTATATCTCAATTTTTCGAGCTAAACCCACAGGACTATTGCACAAAAACCAACCAAACAATCAAAAATTTTCAGAGGAATATAATCTTTCCTTACAGTTTATAGCTTGGTATTTACGGGGCTGTAGGAATGCGGGAAACAATAAAATATCCTTTTTGCTAGACTTAGAGTTAGCAGGCATATCTCAAACAGGCATCTGCCATCTGTTGGGCAAGGAAAGAGACTATCCCAAGGACAGGATGCCTTGCTGTCTGAACTCTATCTTCCTCTCTTTTGCTCCCTAATGTTATTGCCCTTCACAACCAAGCTATACCATGAACCAGCTGAACCAGTAAAGCCTGGTTTTGTCTGTGTTTGTGTCTTTTGTCCCCTACATACCCTTCATCAGTAGCTTCAGAGTCTTCCTGTATCCCCAAATAGTTTGGCCAGGCGAAGGCTCATCTGGTGCCTGGTGTGAAGAGATATATCTGCTGACTGGCCATCTGGCTGTTGCCTCCTGGAGCAAGTTATTACTGCCATTTCCCTCAGTGGAGGCACTAATTTGGATTCCTCTCTTCTACCAACCTGCCAGATTTCCATGAAATTTGTAAGAACATACTATCTTTTGGACTTCAAGCCTGTTGTCAGCTTTGTCTGAAACTAGACAGTAAATTCAGTAATTATACCTATGTGACTGAATGAAAGGGACAGTTTGCATAAGCCCCATTTCCTCTGACAAGTGAGCTAGAAGTATTTAACTATTCACTGGAGCAGAGACTAGGAAATCCTAGTTGTCTTCTCTGGCTGACTCCTTACCCTTTTATAGGTGCATATCTATGTGAGTATAAAAACCCCCAAAAATCTTAAAAATCAATTATTGGCAAACATCTAATAATTTTCAGGTCACGATATATTTAAGACCTTTTTTTGCTACCTAGATTTATGAAGACATTATAATTTTCTGTACTGATAGACTGACACATTACCCAACATTTTAAATGTGTGGTTCTCATTCACTGATATTATGTTTTGTTTTGTTTTTTAGGGAGGCTGCAGCCAACAATGAAGCAATGGCAATGATCCTTTTACAGAATTTGATAATACAAGTGGATGAACAGCTGGACCGGGTTTCACAGGAAAAGAATCTGCTCTTGATACACAATCTGAAAAGAATCAGGAAGCTGCTGCAGGTGGGTCATTACTTCAGATGACAGATTGTATTGTACACTCTTACTGGTCTCTAGAGGCTGTGCCCAGTCTCTGCTGAATGCAGTTTGTTCTGTGCACAGCTCAGAGCTGTCCTGATTGCTATAGACTCCAAGAAGCTATGAGAAGGCTAAGCTTTCAACAAAATAATTCAAAATAATAATTCCACTGTTTGTTTGTAGAACAATAATTCATATTTCAATGCATGCAGCTTGGATACAATTGCTGTGACTTCTTAGCTCTGTGTCTGTCTGTGTTTCACTGAGCTCTTACAAATAAGACTGTACAGAGCTTATGGATGTTCTTGTTTATTGCGAATGTAACACCTTTCAGATACATACAGATATTTAACCATGGAATAAAAATACATATTTGGGGCTTAAGGCAGCACTTGAAAAAGGAATCCCTGAAAATCATTAGCATGTTTGTTGTTTTATGCTTAGCTGGGATTATATGTTATGAATGGCTTAAGGGATTTTCTGTTAGGCTTCTGCAAAACGATATTTATTTTGATTAGCTGAATGTTTCTCTAATAATTGTTTATCTAAGGCAAATATTCTCAGAGTTCCACTTCATTAGTCACCTATTTCCTGACATCTATCTGAGTTTAATGAAAGTTTGGGGGGGGGGGGTCTCTGATGGTGTTTTCCATCAGTACCTAAATGATAATTTCACTGCTTGCAAAACATTTTCTTTATTTGAGCTATATATATACATATACACACACATGCTGGTCTGGAAAATCTTACCCTGATTTTGCCAATTATTTTGTTGTCTTTGTGGCTGTGTCTTTCTGCTCTTTATCCCTAAGTGTGGCCTCTTAAAAACGACAATATTTCCATCACTAGCATTTTTTCATCCTGTGTTATGCAAGTGGCCTCCTCTAACTTAAAAATAAAGTCACTTTCTGTTTCTTTTCTGATTTGTGTAGTAGCACTTTTCATAATTTCAGTATTACTCAAACACCAAATTTACTGAACTGCTTTTGGTGTTAACTGCAGAAAGCTTAATCCTGTAATTTCTGTCATGGTCTTGGCACACTTTACCACAGTAGGGCTGAGACAGAGTTATCTCACCTTTGTAAAGGGTTCTTCCACAGTGGCATCCACATGTGTGGAAAGAGCATTGCAGGGCAATGGTGTATTCCATTTGTACATTGGTGTATTCCTGGCTTAAAAGATAATGCATTTATGATTATACCATCACAATGTGCACATGCACATTGAACCAGTATATATGTACAGGCAAGCTCTACAAAATTAAAGTCTCTCACTGTTCCTTCTACGCTTTGCACCATGTATTTTTTTTTTTCCTAAATTTTTAACCAAAACTTGAAGCATCAGTTTTGCATGCTCTGGGAAACAGGGCACACCAAGACAAGCGATCAGGCTTTGGGTGCACACACGAGTTCACATAAAAGCCAGTGTAAACATGGCCAGAATGAAAAATGTTTCCTTGTAATCCTGACATGGTTGGAAATTATATCATGAAGTGCTTCACGAAGAGCACAAAGCAAAGGAGGCTTACTCCAGACAAAAGGAAGAGAGTTTTAAGTGATTTGTGATTAAATGGTTTCTCAAGTGGCAAAGGTCTGAGCCACAATTCCAGAACAAGCCAAAATGCTTGGGCATCCCCATCACAGCTGAACAGCTGGGTTACAGTCACCACTTACTAGTTACAGGAGCACCAGCACCAGAGCTGGTCTTTTCCTTCCCTAGAAAGAACAACAGTCAAGTCCTTACAGAGTAGCCTGACGCATCATTTCATTCCATTGCTGGCTTCAAAAAGTAGTACCCCACAAGGCACAACATGCACCGACTTGTTTTCTCCATCACCCTGTAGCACTGCCAGGCCCTGCCTCAGCAAGCTCTCTCAAGCAGCCAGGTTCCTCTGCTCCCTTGGGTTGCAAAGGTCTGTAGATTTGCATTACAAACTCCTTGAGAGGCCATATGTGATGCTGGAATTATACTGCTTATTAAAAAAGGATCTGAATCTTGAGCTTTGTAGTAGAATGTTTCCAGCTGAGCAAGAAAACCCAACAGCTCTCCCTATCACTAATAATGCTCACCTATCTCAGATAAGCAGATAACATGTATTTAGATAAAAAGCTACTCATTTAGTTTCAAATTACACATGTGAACCACCAGATACAGATGTTGGAGTTTTTCCTGACCTTTAACACTATCGCCCACAGTCTATATTCTGATTTCCAGAATAATTTATATAGGCTGGAGTAGGTCCAGGCTTTTGCAATGTTTGAGAGTCATTATTATTATTTTTGAATAAGACAAATAAATTAAACTGTCTCAAGACATCTATGACACCAGTAATTTGGATGTTCATGTAACATACTACGTTACAGCTTTTAATTTTTAGAACATAAAAGATAAATACATTTTCAGCCAAAGTATGGGCTGCATGTTCTATAGAGATGCACAGGCAGTCTCCTGGCTTCAGTCGTTAAAAATATGTCTTCATTGGTTAGGTAAGTACATCAGGAAAGAAATGCTGTGGTAGTTGAAATCAGCTGATAGCCTATCCTTTTTATTAACTGCCAAGCATTATGAATGGACAGTGAACTGTACATGACACGTAGCACAGACAGGATCTGCTGTAATGCTCTCAAATTTGACTATGCAAATTATGTAACTATGGGTCTAATTTTTTTTAATGCATCACTGGTTGTATTTTATTGCTGAACTCATGCAAAGTTTGGAAATGGGCATTTGGCTGGAAGCCCTTGCAGATACCTAACTCTTGTGATTTGAGCTAGTTTGAGACAGTTTCATGAGACAACACCAGAGGAATGTGACTGATGTACATAGTGGAGTGCCATGGCTCTTTTTGTCCCAACATACCACCGAGAAAAACGGAGGCTGAAAGGGTATGCTGTAAAACTAATGAGATTTTCACTGACTGATGAAAGAAAGACTGGGTTCCCAAACAGGAGAGGAAGCTGCTTTTGTAAACATCTTTTCCTTTCTGATGACTCTGCGAACAGTGTTGGTTTGACTTTCTCTGAAGGTTTGTTACCATGAGTCCACCTTTACCTCTGCTTCGCTCTCTAGTGCAGGCACTTCTTTGAAATTTCACAGTTCACTCCTCTTCCTTCCCCTCTCTACCACACACACAGAAATACAGGCACATGCACAGCGTGCACACACACAAAGTTGTTCAACCTCAATACATGATCTGAGTACAATCTTTGTTCATTATTTTGAGCCAAATTGTGTTACCATATTGAGTAATACTCGACAAATGAGATAATGCTGGAAATCATCACTTATCAGTACATACACAGCAGAATATGTTGAGCTATAGTAAAGGTTCCTAAATACTATGGCAATATCAATAATAATAAGGATTAAATAAGAGAACACACAAAAGCTATTCAAAAGGAATCTGCAGTTCTTGGCAAAACACAAAATGAGGGACTAACATTTAATCAGAAATACAACTGGGGTGTTAGTGAAGAGCAACCTTAGAAGAAGAAGCAATGCACACTTTATAAATGGTTTGTGCAGCTGTTTGCCAGACAGACAAGGACTTCTTAGGATCAAGATTCCTGGTGCTGTTACTGAATCTAGAGAGAATTATGTCTAGGAACTTCCAGCACCATAGCCAAGCACACCTCACCTGAAGGATCTCCCTGGGATTCTTTTTTGTTATAAAATCGGGAAAATGTTCTATTTTGACCTTCACCTGAAATATCTTTACATAAATATGTCAGTTGTTCCATGAAAATAACGACAGAAGTAGTGAAAGGAGAAAATTCGCCTGCCTCATAACTGTAGTACAGTTTTGGGCAATCTTGGGTGTTTTGAAGGTCAAAGAGTAGAACTCAGCAGAAAGAAGGGTCTGCCCAGCACCTTTGCTTTTATACCACAGGGGCCATCCCTATTCTCTCACCATTAGAGAAATAACTATGGAATGTGGCATTTTTCCTCAGACTGCTTACATCTTCAAAATTATCTGGAGGCAAGAAGAAACACTGACCAGGAAACGCAATTTGTAAAAGTTGTAAGCACTTGAAAATAGTGCTAAGAAACTTAGTTAAGCAGCTGTGGTTACTGCTAGCTCTCTGTAATTTGCTTCTCTATTTCCTGCTTTCATTGAAACATCACTTTTGACACTAATCTGGTATAAATGCACATACTGTATTAAAATCAGTGTCAGCATTTTAGGTTAAAATCCTTCATATTTACTTCTTACATTATTATTACTTCTCTAGTCAGTAAATTGGATTAATTTTTATAGCAGAGTAGCCTTTGGTTGCTGTGCTTTTCAGTGGGATATAGAACAGCCCAGTCACTTCCTAATGTTAAATTCTTTGTCAATCTTCCTACAGAGCTCCTGCTCCCACCAGCAGTGGTTCTGGAAAGGGAAGAGGGAGAAAATGTTCAGAGGCAGTGGAGGAAAGAGCAGGGAAACTATGCCTGTGGTTCTTCTTCTTAAAACCTAGATGGAGAAAAGCAAAGCAGATTAGTCACAAGGAGATGGTTTGTGCTGTTGCCATGACAACAAATAGTAAAGGGCAGATGTTAGGCTCAGAAGAGCTGCCTAGCACTTCTAGGAACCAAATTGCAGGTGTAACAGTCTGCACAACCTTGGCCCTTGAACAGTTACATCCTAGTTTTCAGGAAGAATGTTTTTACAGGACAGTGAACCTGCCCCTGATGTAAGCTCCTGTGCAATACATGAGTACATTCAGTACATAAAGACAATTGGTAGAATGCAGAGACACTCATGTAAGACAAGCACTGTCCACATTCCTGACTCATATGGCAAAATCCTCGGTCAGGGAAAAGCACCCAGGCTGTAGTGCACCAGGGGAGCCCAGGACGGGGGAGGCTGAGAGTAGCCTGGGAATCAGAGGTGGCCACTACACACCACTGTCCCACTGTTCCATTTAGGAACGATGCTGGTGGACAACTGCCTGTAGGTCTCTAATAATGTTCAGTGATGTTCCTCTCAGGAATGTCCTTCCCCCCACACTCCAAGCTGGAAATCTGGAGCACTCATCAGGTATCTGCTAGACTAGAAGCAGCTCCATGGAATGCAGCCTGGCCCAAGGGTGGGTTCAGGTGAGTTCTCAGGAGCTGAAGAGCCACTGTCTGTGCTGTGCACTGCAGTAGGTGCAGGACAACAACATCAGGGCTAAAGCAGAAATTCCCAGAATCATCCTACTCATAACTGAAGCCCTCATTTATGCTCTAGTCTCAAGATAGGATTGCTTTCAGAAGTTTTCTCATTAATGACAACATGCATCTGTGTCACATCACTGTTTATGGTATTCAGGGGGAAATCTGATTACATAAATCTTGCTTTATAAAAGTGAAATAACAGATTTCAGGAATAATAAGAAGGGCTGCTCTGCTCATTTACCATTGAAGCCAAAGTTAATGAGTATATTGTGTGCTCTGGGGAACAATTTGTTGTAAATTATGTATATTCATGAAATTCATTTAATACTCTCAGGAGATTCACCAGTATTGGTGAACTTTACTCAATCACCAGCCCTACTAGATTCTAAGATGAGGGAAGGGAGGTCAATGGGATTCTGCCTGAATGAGCAGGTCTTTGTGAACACACACCATTTACACCTTGGGGTCTGCTTATAAAGGGAGGGGTCAGGCAGAATCACCAGATATGATGATTCACACCAACCAGTTATATAAAAACAAGCTTTTGGAACTTATACTAAGTAGCTGGGAAATAATATTTTAGTTGCATTACTTTCTCTGCAGAGCTCTGGTTTGGTGTTTGGTTTTTTTTTTTGGAAAAATCTGGAACAGCATCTGAAAGTATCTTTTGTCATCTTAAACAACATATTAAAATTATGGCATTTCTTTCCATATAAAATTCACACTGTTTCTACATAGCACAAACAAATAGCATCTTACTTCACGTGTTGCTACTTTAAACAGTAACACAGTAAACAGTAGTACATTCCTGATTCTTGGTTATACTGCCCAGTTTGTTTATATTTGTAATGGGAACTGATCATTGTACTTCTCCAGATAGAACCAAAATGAATATATAAAGGTTTTTTTAATTCAAATGACTGTTTACATAAGCCTCTATATCAGAAAGGTACATGCATGAGGAATCCTAAGATTATTTATTTCATTGCCTCAAAGAAAGCAGATAAAATAGCATTAGATCTGAAACAGGACATTCCCGTTGGTACTCGACAAACAATTCTAATAAGCCCTGCGCTGAGAAACAGTTGCAAAGAATGGAAACAGCCACTGATGTTTAAGTTGCAGTTTCCTGTTAAAACATACGAAAGGGTAAGAACGGAACAAAATAGAGAAAGTTCCTAATAAACCACAGAACATCCATTTCAAAATGTTATTTACATGTACTTAGCGCTCATGCTGCCTGCCAGATCAACAACTCAACATGTTAAAGTGGGGCATTTGTTTTGAACCAGTGTGTCCTGCTGTCTAACACAATTCAGATTGTGTTAGGCTGCCCCCAGTGAGTTTTCCCGTTCAAACATTGAAGCTGTTAACAAAAAATTTTGGCGCACAAATGGGAAACCCCGCATAGAAGTCTGTATGCTAAAGCAGCTAGCTGTCTGCTCTTAGAAATCACAGGCTGGTGATCGCATGTCAGCTAACAAAGATTATAAAAATTATTGATACAGCACTGAAAAAGGTTACTTATTAGAAGTAAAATATTTTGGGGTTTCTAGTTATTATTTAAAGAACACAATTCTAACCGTTTATAAATGTTTCAGTTTGGTTTTGTAGGATGAATAAGAGTTAACCTACAGACACAGGTAAAAATACAAGGAAACAATCTAAATAAGCTCTTGTGGGCTTTGTTCTTTCTGAAGTATTAAGAGCCCAGTTGCAGTTGAACATCTGCCTGAGAGATTAGTTAATAATACTCAGGTCTTTGAATCCAGAAGAGGAGGGGGAGGTGGGGATCAATCCTCTCTGTCCTCTGCTGTTTCACCCTTTCTCATAGGGAACACTGTATTTTTATTTATTGTCAAATAAGTCTCATTTAAAAATAAGAAGTTAGTTATTCTCAAATAAATCTCATTTAAATAAGAAGCATCACTACATTATTTATCCCTCCCTCCCTGGCTGTACAGCTCTACTGTCAGATGATGAGTCCTACAGACATGTATTTTCTGCAGCTGTATCTCACCCTACCTGCTTAGAAATCTACTGTTTCTATACACTGTTCCATGATTGATTTTAGTGGCTGCTGGGAGGGACTCAGCAGTGGAATTTGAGAGGTAGACAAAAAGATCTCTGCCTTCACTGTGCTTTTACAGTCAGCTTTGCCTATTGCAATTTGGGTGCACATGCCCTAAAAATGTTATGATCTTTTGGAAGTTATGCATCATACACTATGAGAAAAGCAGAACTACAAGACTACAGACCTATGTATTAGGACTTCCCACACATCATAGGATGTTTTCTAAAACAATGAGGTTGCCTTTAAGCTGTCTCATGTATTTTGAGACGGAGAAGGGGAAATCTAAAAATAAAAGTACAACAAGAGCAGTCTAAATAGATAGTGTCACAGGTACTTCCTCTTAAAGACCTAGATGAAGCAAAGCCATCTTTCTTGCAGAAAATAGTTTTTTAGTACAAATACTGCCTGTTTAAATACAGGCTTTCAAAAAACTCCCAAGTAATTCATCTTCATCAGGGTAACATAAGGACTGACTCTTTCTTTGTATTCTACTACAGTCTTCATTAGACTTTCTGCCTGGATGCATAAACAAAGGTAGAAAACAAATCAAGGCAACATGTTGTTTGTTATATTTGAAGGTGAAAATGGGAAATAAGTGTGTACGGTTATGCCTTCCCACCCACACATTTCTTTGAGATACACAACTAAACCAAATCTTTCTTTCAAAACTGAAATTATAGACAAAAGGGGTTTTTTCTCCCTGTTTTTTTTATTTTATGAAAGATGAGATATTTGCTTATCTGGAAAGATGCTGAGTATCAGAATTTGTAAAATAAGCATATCACAAGTGAATAATAGGGAAGGAAATGTATTTTTGCTTGACTTGGTAATCCTGTTTCCTATCTTTCCACGTGCCACCTTCCTTCCATCAGCTTCTCTAAATATTCATTCAATATGAATAAATATATGAATGGTCATACTAGCTAACAGTTCTAGGCCTCCAAGTAAATCTCCTATTGTATACAATTAAAAGGCTCAAGAAGAGTTTTTCTAGCAGAAATGAGAAAAAAACCCCAGCTGACGTTTNAAAAAAAAAAAGAGAGAGAGAGAGGGAAAAGAAGGGAAAAACCAACCAAATTCTAAAGTGCTTTTTCAGAATTGGAAAGCAGTAAAGCCTACTCAAGTCCTTTTTTTAATGTCACCCAGAAAACAAGGAGATAACCAGGTAAACCCCTAACTCACTTTCTAAAGTTTGCACAGCACATCCTTCTACAAGTAGACACCAACAGTCACTTACACCTAATCCTCTACTTTAACCACTGAAAAGAGAGTCAGTTGTGCAAGTAGCGCACATCCAGTGTTATGGATAGGTGTGTACAGGACATAGAGACCTTTGACACATAAAAAGAAAGCTGGCCACTGGTAGTTTGATTGGGAGTGATTTACTATGTGACAGAACTGTCCACAGGAAAATCAGCTAAAATTTGAAAAATTAAAAAAAGTGGAAGAAGAGTAAGATAATGAATCTCTAGTCTAGATTTCTTTCATTTGTCTCAGAGAAAGCAGTAAATTTCAGATACTAAAACTGAGAGTTGTTTGGTGTTCTTTCTCAAAGCACATATTTTAAAGTGTCATAATATGTATTTTAAAGTTTCTCCATGATCTTGCAACTTACAGAATCAGATCTTGCATTTTCCCAGCCACTGTTTCATGCATCTTAACATACCCCAAGTAGTTCAAGCTGTTTTAAAATTTGGCTAAAGGGTTTAACGTCTGCATGCTATAACATATAAATTGCTTTTGCAGAAATGCCGCTTAGTTTTCCCCCCGTGATCTAGTAAGATATTATCACAACAGATGTCTCTGGAGCAGAAAGAGTGCATGCTGGGTGGTGGTAGGAAGGTTTTCTCCAAGGAAATGTCATCAGCATTCACAGAAAATTTTCACCTGTTAAGAATGAAAGTCTAATTTCCCCTGTTTGTTTGAATTTAGCATCATGCTGGTAGTTATTAAGAAGCCAGTCTAAATAAGATCATTTGTTGTTTGTTGTAACTCATGATATGAAAGACCTCACTGGAACAGAAGAGAGGAGAAAAATCTAAGAATTAGGAGATACTTCTATTTGAAACTTAAGATGAAAAGTGAATCCTCAATTTCTCTTTGTTGGTATTTATCAAAAGACAATTTTTTCCATAAATACTTAATACAGTTTTGCATAACTAAAGAATCCACACTCTTCCTCTTCTGGCTGCTAATGTTCTTGTCACACTGAGTTAGGATTCCACCATCTCAAGCCTTTTTTGGATAAAATTCCTTAATTTTCAACTTATACTACTCTTCTGATGATAAGAGAGAGTTTTCTATTAGTCATTCAGAAACCAAGGTCATCTTGAGCAAATTCTGCCCTCAAACAACAACAAAACAGAAGCGCAGAACAGCAAGAGCTGGCAGTAGATGGATAATAAGGGAATACCAAGTGGCATATTCCGAAAAATTACTGCTGAGAAGTATAAAACACAGGGAGAAAAATTTTAGTGTTATTATTTTGACAGAGTCAAACAAATTGGTTACTGTGACTTTTAGTAGCTATTGTTATTTAATAAGTTACCATTGTTTAGCATTACAGTTTATTTATTATTTATCAATTTATTATTGTTGAGTTGTGATCCATCTGCCAGCTTACTGCAAAAGAGGCTTTTGATACAGCCTATATTGTATAAATAGAGCTGTTTTAGGAGAGAGAGCTCAGGACCAACAGAAGGGAATGCTGACTCAGGCTGTGCACACAGCTCAGCTCCAAAGTTCAGAGCATCTCTCCGTCAGAAAGACAAGGCCTGTTCTCAGCCTTTGGTCAAAAGCATTTCTACTGCTGATCCACCATTATTCCAGCCTTGTCTGAGGAGCTGCTACTCCAGGAGGAGAGGTGGCAGCTCTCTGCTGACCTTCTTGGTGTCTACTCAAAATGAATCAAGTTGAAGAAGCACCAGACAGGCACAAATACAGGCACAGCTTATTACTGGAGCTTTATAAGTTAGTGAAGCAAGACATTTTTTAAAAAGTGGATTTCCCTTTATCTCTTGATTCAGATGGTTTTCTCTTAATGAAACAAAGAAAAAGATAAAGAGGAAGAGTTTTTGAAAGTTTTGCATATGAATACTGTCTAGAAATGCTTAGGAAAGTCCCTAATAACCGGCATTGTTAGCAGGGGATTTTAACACATCCCACTGTCAAAATATTTTTTTTAAGTGCCTCTTCTACATAAATGCATTTTTCCAGCTCCAAAAGAGAATATTTATTTCTTTTTGACTTTGTTTGACTCCTTTAAACCCTTGCCATGCTTGTATTCTGTCAGGGAGTGGTGAGCTGGGACTACACACTCCTCAAGCATTGTAGCTTCAGATACCAACTTGTGGCATGGTCCTCATTTACTGGACATCTATGGGGAAGGTAGAACACTGTTTTACTAGCAAAAAAAAAACAAAACAAAAACAAACAACAGCAACAAGCATAAATTAACAGACCTGTGTAATTAATACGCCCCTCAGCAGGCTTCCACAGCCACAGATTTCTCCCTGCAGCTTTCATCCCAAGCCTTATTATAACAGGATTGGTTTTCCATCTAATCAAGGTACAGGTGGATGAGACAGGCTTAGTGATACAATTGCAGTGAAACAAGGCAGTAAATGGGTAGCACTGGTTGCACTGTGGGCATGTACTGTATCTGTCCTGAAAACACTTCTGAAACCCTAGAAACATTAGAAAGTTTAGTTTCCTTGATAACAATGCCGTGGTAATCAAGGCTTCCTTAGAGGGGAACATTTTTTACCTCAGTTACTTAATTTTAAGAGTCCTATACCTTTTGGCTTAGTCTATATTAACCCTGAGATTAGCTCAGCTGTTTAGAGCTTGGTGCTAGTAATGCCAAGGTTCTGGTTTCAGTCCTTGGATGGGCAATTCACTAAAGAGCTGGACTTGAAGATCCTTGTGAGTCCCTTCCAACTCAGAATATTCTGTAATACCTGGAACCACCGTATAACCACACACAGTATTTAATACCAAGCAGCTGAAACCAGGTCTCCATGATCAAAACCACCATTTTTAATATAGTATTTCTTTACCTTGTAACTGAAGTCAAAACATAGTATGAATAAGTCTTTCAGATTACATAGATTTCATGCAAAAACACACAGGAAGTGTTTTGAAAAAGCATTAGAAATAAGTGTTCACTGGCATGGTAGTTGTTGGCATACAGAAGCAGTGTGTTCACATTTCTATCAGATGCGTTCGCACCCTTGTTTCTAATACTGGCATGAGATATCAAAGGAAGATACAGCATCAATTTAAGTATGTATAAACTTATTGTGTCACATTCAGAGAAAGCTAGAATAAAAGTTCTCAGTGGCAGAAAGGTATCATGAGAATAAAGACTAATCATAAAGAGGGGGAAACAGAAGTTCTAGAAACCCATTCTAGAAACTGCACAGGAAAAGAAATTAACTGGATTAATTCTAATGAATGGCCAAAAACTGTATGAGCACTGAATGAAGAGAATCTGAATTAATGATACTGGATGAAAGCCATGAAGGATACTGAGACAGTGATCATCACACAGTGATATCTCTGATGACAGATAGTGGTAACTGAATACATCACGATGAAAGAAGCTGTTTGAGAGTCCTCAATCATTCCAGTTTGATAAACACAGCAATAAACAATATTAGTTCAAATTCTGCCCAGTCCTCAGTCACATATTAGCAATTCTGCACCTTATTTCTGGTGGTGTAAAAATATAGGCATTTTTTGCTTCTTTGGCTTGGGACAAGAGTTACTTATTCCTTTATCTTAGGCACATTATTTTTTGAAAGAGACAAATTGCTTATAGACATTACAATTTAAGCCCTCTACTTTATGCTGAGGAAGACTTTCTGCTTGCATTGTTACCATATTGATACACCTATGAACTTTTCTTGGGAGAAGTGCTACATGCTAACAGCAACATCCTACTGAAAATCAGAGATGTGATAAAATTGTGCACAGAATAGGCTGACAGGAAAGCCCTTTCAAAACAGCTGTGGTAGCAGTGGAGCAATTTGATCTTCAAATCGTATACATCTCAGAATTGTATCTTTATAATGCCTGTAGAACATCACTAAGAATATTTTATGATGATGGCACTGACTGCTGCTGCACTGCAAGGCTGAACCAGGACTATCAAAGGCCAAAACCAGTAGGGGAGTCTTTTCTACCTGCGCCAGGCTGTAGCTCACAGACACTGAAGCACTTGCTCATGATTTCCAGAGGGACACTCTGAATTCTGAATTTTTTAAAGTTGTGTTTACTTGTACTTGCAGGGTAAATATCATGGTAATCCCATGCATATAGCAGTGATCATCTCAAACTGCTTAAGAGAAGAAAGAAGAATATTGGCTGCAGCTAGCATGCCTGTACAGGTAATGAATTACATTTCATTAATCTGCTCCATGTTAATCTGCTCACATGCTTTTAAGACCAAATCCTGCCCTCTCATTCCACTGGAGTGATTTGTGTGCACTAGGGGTTGCCAAATGTTGCCCTTTAAACTCATGTTTGAACTTCATTAGTGGCTCTACTGCTGCAAACATTGCTGTAAGGGACTTCTATGTCACAGCTAATCTTCAAAGACTTTAATCTGTGGGAAAGGTTTTAAAGAGATTATTCTTTGCAAAACAGATGTGTGTGCTTTAAATTATACAATGCATTAACTCATATTAATTATGGAATGCAAAAGACATTCTATCCAATATGTTGCAAAGGCATCGATGATTTTTATGTTGTTTGGAAAAAAAAAACACCTTTAAAACTTATTTTTGGGAAATTGTTACATATTTAAAACCCAGAGAGAATTTTCAAATCAATTACTTGTGGATATAATACATATTCCTATTTGAGTCTTGTGCCCTAGGTCTTTTTCAGAAATCTAATAATCTATGTTTCAGTTTCTTTAATTTACTAGATGTTAAATATCTGCAGTATACCCATAACCTTTCACTTTTTGAATTGCGAAGTTAAAGCTTCATGTCTTTCAAATCTGTGGAACTAAACAGGTCTGTGTGTTTACACCAGCCTCCAGCTGGTGGAACACTGGCTTCTGAATTCCCTCTCTATGCTAGAACTTGCAATACAGTTACTATTGCTCGTTATTATTACTTATCCACAAGTTATCTGTTCAATGTGTTGCAGGGGCCCCTGGAAAAGTCTCTGCAGAACTCCGTGGTTTCAGAACGCCAAAGAAACGTAGAACACAAAGTGTCAGCCATCAAGAACAGCGCTCAGGTAGCTTTTTTTGTCTGATTGCTGTCTCTGCAGACATGATTTTCATGCAGGCATACCTGAACTACCTTTAAGCTGAGTAGCACAAAGACTAACCATCTTCCATTATTCCAAGGACATCTGCCCAGACTAACCACCCAGGACATACCTCAGGTGTTAACAACTGCTCTGGGTTCAGTGTGAGAGCCATCCATCACACTCATCCCTGTGCGAGTTGCAGGCAGACCACTGAGTGCAGCAAAGAACATACCTACTGTCTCTAAAAAGATGTGAGGTTCATTAAATGTATTTCTGCAATTTCACTGCCTTTAGCTGGGTCAGCAGTAACTAACCTTCGTGACCTCTGAGTCACTTACCAAGACCTTTATAAAGCTGAAGGCTACGTGACATAATTATGTGGTTTGGAGACGTGAGGGGGGGAGAACACTGGGAGCTGATGGTAACCATTCTCCAGGAGTTTCTCATACCACTGCAGGGCAGAGCTGGGCTGAGTCAAACCTATAGCTCTGTCCCACAGAGGCCATGAAAGCTCAGCCAGAAAATACCTGTCTGCCCAGTTCAAGGCAGGATAAGGACTCAGATTACCTATGGCTGTTTTGCTATCCCAGCCCCACTTTCAGCTTTGCAGCAGTCTCAGTGTAGAAATTATATTCAAAATGCCTGTCCATGTGTCATTCAAGAGCAACACTTCTGGTATACTGGAAAGAGGTCCTAGCATCATTCTCTCATCAGTGTCTCCTTTCGTCGGGAAGTGTTAGAATGATCAAACCCTTAAAAGGATAAAGCTAATTTTAGAAGAATGTAATACTAGATCTCTATCTAAGTATAAACTTGTAAGATAAGAATTGTAGAGAGAAGGCAGACAAAGCAGCAGCCTATCATGCTGCTCCTTCTGCCTGTGTAGGGGAGTGCAGCCACCCCTGAAAGACCAGTGAAAATGAGAACGTACTCTAGATACTGGGGTTTTTTAGTAGGTAATTAAGTTGAACACAGAAATTAGCCAGCTCCTTGTACATGTGATTTCATACCTTAACACATATAATATAAAACTTTAGTGTCCAAAGTAAAGAGTAAACCAAAATGGCTAATTGTGTGCGTCCTAATTTAGCAAACAGGTTTTTGTATTTTCACAGACACTTAACATGAACATCTCAGGGAACTAAAAAGGATAGCTCATGAGTTGTTGGCAAAATCAATATATACTATATACTGTGCTATGAACAGTACAGAAATAGACCTTCAAAGTAAAACAAATGATTTCCACATTTTTATTTTCCTTATGTCATTTTTTGAATTATCATTGGTTACTAGAAAACACCTTTTAAAAAGAACTCTTGAAAAATGCCAAAGCAGCAAAAACGTTTCATTTCTTTACCCAAATCCTTAAGTAATTCTGTAAATAAATTCTGTGAGCTCTGCTCCTGTCTCTTTTTTGGCTTTGCACACCCCATTGCAATTTCCATTTAAGTCAATGCAAAATTATCCATTTGCCCTGCTTTAAAATTTCAAGAAGAGAATAACATTATTGGTATAATAATTTCAGTTAATCTCAGACTAAACATAATCATTCCTACTTTCCAGTATGGCATTGAACTAGTGAACAAGAAGGAGGAAAACTGTATCAACTACTGTTGACTGCAGGAGAGAGGATAATACTTGACTTTTTAAACAAATAAAATAAATCTGTAGTTGTAAACTTTAAAAAAGAGGATAAAATTATAGATGCACATTTATAAGATAGTAAACCAGAGTTTCCAGAACTGTTCAGGGATTTTCAAATGGTAGGAAATTAAAAGTACTACATGACCCATTTGTTCATTTCTTTTTCCCGGGAAAGATGACTGACCAAGATGTGAAATACTTGGAAGACTTGCAAGAGGAATTTGACTTCAGGTATAAAACAATACAAAGCTTAGGTAAGAGTCTTTACAATCATCTTTAGATCCTCTGGGAAATGGCTGATTCTGCAGATAGACTTTAACATCAGGGATTTTTGTGTGTTACCCAAATAGTATATCTAAACATAAAAAAATGGAGCTTCAGTTTGCATAAAGTTATAGTCCTGGAATTATTATGACTTTTGGGGTTAAGAGGGTAAAGAGGAACTTGTCAAGCAAGTATCTATTTCTATAGATAAGCTTAAAAAGTAAGAAATATGAAGAAATACTTGACATATGAAAAGTAAGAAATTTCTCAATTTAAAGAATCTGTTTTTCAACTTCCTCACTTATCTTTGGCTCTTCCTTGGCAAGATGCGGAAGAGTCTCTTATTTCCCAAAGCAGAGTTGTTCTAAACTGATCTTTTTAGCCTCTAACTTGGCTTTCTGTTCTCTTTTGACCACAGTGGTGATAACGAGATGGTAAGCACTCTGACTGCATGTTTGAGCAGCCTATGATGGTTGAGATGTGCACACAGCAACAGTGCTTGCATGATCTCTTTCAGAAAAGAAACTGGGATCTGCTTGTGTCTGCTCAGATATCTTTATATTATCTTCCTTTTAACATGCAAATACGCTGGGCTTGAAATGTCTGAGTTCTTAAACACATCAATCCTAAATGTTTAAGGCTGTATATGGCCCAGCAACCAGAAGAGGTCAAGTTGCCATGCTTTACTGAGTTGTTAGTCATCAGGCCAATCATAATTATTGGCCACAACATGATTGAAGCCTGCCCCACTTGTGATATCAAACCTGCTCACAAAAACGACTTTCAGGGCTTCAAATCTCACTGTGTCACAACTGCTCTACAACAGCTCAGCCAGCTTGCAATGTGTGTGAGCAATCACTGTGGCTGAGCTGACCAGCAGTTACATGTCTGCCTCTACTGAAAAAGAGGGAAGACATCAATTCATAGCTTAGCAGAGACACAGTTGGCACCAATTTCTTTTTTGAATGTTGCTTGAAAGGTGCAAGAAGAGCAAAATGTGGGGAAAGGTGAGGGTGGGGAAGAGCTGCATATGAAAGAGCATGGGGTAAGCTTGGGGATGCTTAAAACTAGACCATGATCCAGAGAAGCACACAAGTTAGAGGGGGGGGAGAAATACCCAGTGACCAGTAGTCCTAGCTGCTGAAATCCCCCATAGTGATGAACACTATTTCAAATGCCTAACCTCCATTCTCTCGCCAGACATCCTAATTCACACTGAGCCCAAAGAGCTTTAGCCTCACTGCTGACACCACAAGCATACTTGTGTGTACAGATCAATCACTGATCCAAGCCAGATGTACATAATAAACATGAGTATGCACATGAATGAGAAATTAGAGATTTCTAGGTCTCATCTGTGTTTTTTTCGGCCTTTTCCTGTTCCACATACACAGGTAAAGACTGGAGCCATAAAACCTTGCATTAAACTTGTTCTACAGTTAGTCCTTTCAAATGAAATATGCAGTTACATAATCTACTGATGCAGTTTATTTTTTCCTTAGTTTGTGCTGCAGTGTGGTCATGGTTTTTAACTCTCCTCCCCTTATAAACATGCACACACACCCATGCACATATTTATACTGATTTTTTTTTCATCCCCTGCAGAGCAGAATGACAAAAACAGCACCCACATTAAACAGGAAATGTTGGTGTTGCAGGCAATGCTCAATACTTTAGACTACAAGAGAAAGGTTAGTGACAATGTTTTGTCATTTGTGGTTCATCAGCTTTCTCCTCTTATTCCCACACCAAATACTCAGACATGTATGTGTGCCTTTTTAATGTCTCATCTCAGAAGAACAGACAAATTATACAGGTGTTAAAAATCCACAAAATGTTTGGGTGAGTATAGGTAATTTTGATTAGAACTTAAGAAATTGGCAATTAAATAACAGCTCAACAACAAGGATATGGTTCTGCACACCTTATAAGTGAGGCAATTTGTTTGAGTCCATGGCTTCTTTTTTTATGGTTAAAGTAAGCAAACAAAAAACCAGTGCACTGTATATGATGCAAAACAAAAGGAGAACTTTTTGAACTTGGCAGTGCTTGCAAGTGTCAACATCTTGGAGGTGTTATGCCCACAAAGAATGCAACAATCTTCCCTCTCACCTCCCCCCAAGAAAAATAAGTTTTACTGAAGAAGAGTTCATAGAGATTCAGGATTAATTCCAAGTACAATGGGTGATGAATCCTGTCACTGAAGCAGTAGGAACAAAGTAGGATTACTGTCAAAATAACTGAAAAAAATTGTGATCACCACTGTATGATAACTGCTGAAATTTGCTGCAGTTGCCTGTGGTCAGTTTGTGACACTTTTCCTATCTTGCAGGAAGTACTCAGCAAAATAGGGCGTGTGATTCATGAAATCGATATGCTTATGAGCAACATGCTGACTGAAGAGCTGCTAGACTGGAAGAGACGGCAGCAGATTGCCTGCATTGGGGGTCCTCTCCATGGTGGGCTCGATCAGCTCCAGAACTGGTAAACCTGCCTTGAGCTTGTTGTGTTTCCACTGAAAACCACAGGAAGTCTGCTGCACTTGAAATGATCAGTCCCTCAGATCAGCTGCAACAGCAGCAAATTTATTAGCAACTAAGCAAACCAATACCTCAATGTACAATTTGATCTAGTGGACAACATTTTCTATTCAGAATTAATAACCTGACAGTGAACTGCTGAGCCTGACTTGTAGCAGCCACTCATTTTTGGGTTTAGCAGTTGTTGCAGATATATGATTCATAGTCTCTTGGGAGTTTTACTTGAGTAAGAATGGTGCTTTGAGTTTGTCATTGAGGACAGTGGAAGTTTTGTCTAGGCAGGAGCTGGGTAGAGACTTTATGCTTTGACTCACTAGTACATCATCCCTCCAGATTTCAAACTATAGAGGAATTGAATGGCAGTAGTCTGTGCGGTGGCAATTCTGAAGCGATTGCAAACAAAAAGAAAATAGCCAGAGAATGTCACCATCCTGGTCATTTCTCTCCCATCAAACTTCTCTTATGAAAAGGTGAAGTAAAAATTAAGAAGTGAGAAGGAAGGGAAACCTTTTTAAGGTTTGAAGGAAAAAGATTTTTTGCCTTTGTGTGTGTGTATGTGTTTTGGGTTTTTTAAGTGAAGTATTTTTTTCCCAATGAAGATGCTAAAAATAGCTTAAAAACATGATTTTATACACACATACCCTACTGAAATGTTAGTGAGAGTGTTTGGATTTATTTTTCCTAACTGTTTTTACACTTATTCAGTCTTGGTAACTTGCTCATTTTATATAAATATTATCCTTTCAAAGAATACATTTTGCAAAACTACTGAGCTGTAGGAAAGAATTAATACTGGCACAAGTGCCCTGCATGTAAAACATCAGGACCTCATATGTATTTCTTCCAAATTGTCACATACAATGTTGTGTTGTTGCAAAAATATTTGTATTTGAAAATAAAGTAGGTAATTTGCCAGATGTATTAATATACTCCAGTAAACAAAAGATGAATGGATGTGAGTTTGGGTAAAGCTAGAAAGCACTATTCAGTACTGATTCTGACTTCCCCAAGCAAGAATTTCACTAGTTCTTATATTCTAAGAAATGATTTGCACGAAAGATTGCAAATTAATTCTTTGTCTTGCTGTAGTTTTACACTGTTGGCAGAGAGTCTCTTTCAAGTTAGAAGGCAACTGGAAAAACTGGACGAACTGTTGACCAGACTGACTTACGATGGGGACCCTATTCCTGTGCAAAGACCTCAGCTTTTGGAAAAAGTCAACTTTCTGCTCTACAATCTGTTCCGGAAGTGCGTAAGCCACTGTCAGTGTACAGAACGTTACTTCAACTGCTACAACGAGACCATACTGTTAAGAATTAAAACAAAAAGAGTTGGAGTGTCTGAGGAACTCAGTGACCAAGTTCCTAATATGAGAAGTACATACAGCTGTCATCAAAACTACTAGAAACTGAAGGTGCCAGGCAGCTTCTTGTGGGTAGCATTTAAGAAAAGTCGTAGGGTTTTGTGTTTGTTGTTTTGTTTTTTTAAAGTAAGTGTTCCTGGTCTTTCCTCTTCCCCAACAAGATACTCTCCCTGCTTCACTCCCAATTCACCCTTCTATTAATAGAGAAAATATTATTATAATTTCTCTTGCCTTTTATACTGGCTATACCAAGTGACTATCTGAAAGCAAGATATACTCACTTGTTCTTTTATATATGTATAAAAAAGATTAAATTATTAATTTCATTGGAGCCATATTCAATGCATTTTCATAACCTGTTTTATGGTTCTGATAAAAGTATGGAAGAACAAGACTTTTATCAGCCTTGTATTTTAGGACTATAGAATTTGGTTTGATTTTCAATGTGCTCCAAATATCTGTTTTCTTGGGAACAATTCAGCTGTAAGCTGGATCATTTTGAGAACTCAAAGTTGGAATACATAGCTCCCACTTCAGCATCTGTAGATAAATAAGTCTTTAAGAGATTCCAGCCCTCTTTCCCCACCTGCTAAAACAGCTCTTTGTTTATACATATTCCTAAAAATCTATTTGTTTTGCTTTTTTTCACACAGTTCATTTGTGGTTGAAAGGCAGCCCTGCATGCCAACACATCCCCAGAGGCCAATGGTTCTTAAAACATTAATACAGTTCACTGTTAAATTAAGGTAAGTGAAGAAAATCTGATATAAACTCATTTCTGTACAGCATTTCATCCTAGGAGAATCCAGAAAGCAAAGCAGCCCCACTTGTGTTAGGGAGCCTTTTAACTCTAGGAAGGTTTTCTGGAATGGGGATATAAATTACACAGAATCTATCATGCAGAACAAGTGGCAATAAAGAGTAAAACAGGGTGAGGAAGCAAGGCAGATTGTGGCCAAAAGTCAGCACCTTTGGGGTTCTCTGTGTGTTGAATGCTTGTTTAAATGACTTTACAAATTGAGTAAATAGTGATCTATATCACACAAGCCAACATCAGAATACTCAGAACCACTTCTATACAGAGGAAAGAAAAACGACTCCATTTTAGGGGGCTCTGATGAATCAATGACAAGTTATTTCTCTCCCACTAGCTCCTTGCCTGACTTTGTTAAAGAGCAAAGATTCGAGAGGAACTCTCACCTCATTTCCACCTCACAGGAAAAAACATGTATGGATACTGGGGTGGGGGAGAGTGAAAAAGGGTACATGGAGGAAAGTGCATCTATGGTGCAGTCAGAGATTATACAAATCTATCTCTTAATTATTGGTTCTCTGGTGCCTCTCCAGCCATTCCCTCAAACACATAGTAAGTTTTCCACATACTTGCAGGGAAAGTAGAACACCTGCCACTGGAACAGCCCAGCTCCTCTTTCTGAGTATTCAACCCTGTAAACTGTGTTCTAATCCTGGACACCTAATCTGTTGTCAAGTTATAATAACTTCTGATACTCTAGTCTGGAGCTACCAGTCTCTAATGTTTTCTGGTGAGAAATTCATTCTGTTAATATTCAATTTTGCATTTTCTGTTTTGAAGGTTGCTAATTAAATTGCCAGAGCTGAACTACCAGATCAGAGTGAAAGCAACTATTGACAAGTAAGAAACTTTAAAGTGAAAATATTCTCTCTCCCTACAGAGACACAGTTTCTTTTTTTCCCCAAGGGCCACCCTATCTGATTTAAAAGTTGCTATAAAAAGGAAAAGAAAAAAAACCAACACACCAACAAAAAAACCCAAACCAAAACAAAGCAATAAAACCCAAACAGTTAAAAGATCAGAGTAACACTTTTTCTTTTCTTTTTTTTCTTTTTTCTTCTTTTTTTTCATGTGGAAGATTTCTTTTTTTATAAAGAAAGCTGCTAAGTCTAATAGATATTTTCAAATTAGAGGCAAGGAGTCCATTTAAGATTTGTCTCAAGATTTAGATAAAATTCATCAGTCTGATACAGCAGCATCACACAAAAACCTAAAATCAAACTGTGTTGCATTCATGGGATAGTTAGCTTTGAAATACCACTTATCTCCAAGCCTTCACCACAGACCATCCCCAGCCACAGGTACCAGCTACCCCCTTCTTCTGCCTCTTGTGCTTCTGCAAGCCCCTAAAAAACACCTTGACTGCATGGACATGGAAAAGAAAGAAGGAAAACACTCCCAGAGAGGAAGGAGCAAGAGAGGAGCCAGGACTGTTTCTCTCAAAGCCATGTACCGTCTGACAATAAATAGCAGCATAAAATATACAGATTCAAAAGTCTAACTGGACAGTATGAATATCAGTTCTTCAGTTTAGAAATTGGAGTTGTATTGGTAATACAAACTAACTCTGACAAGGCAAAAATCTACCATCTTAAGATATGTTTCTCAGTATAAGTTATGGCTTACACATTTACTGATTCACAATGTCTTTCCTCCCCCTTGCCCCTCTTCTATTTTAGGAATGTTTCAACTGTAAGGTAAGACAATAAAATACCATATTTCTTAAATTTTTCCCACATAGCAGTATTTGAATGCCTAAGTGTAATGTCCTTCACAGCAATCGTAGATTTGTTCTGTGTGGAACACACGTAAAAGCAATGAACATGGATGAATCTGCAAATGGAAGCTTGTCTGTAGAATTTCGACATTTGGTAAGTTTGACTGCTCTTTTCCTGTTGTCTGGTAAAGAAATAAAAAATTCTTTGGAAATTACAGAGGGAGAACTCTGTTACTGTCAAGCCTACACTCATTTTCTTTCTGTTTATACAGGAAGTTTGCTCCTAGAACCTATTTATGCCATTCCATACTTCATCCATTTGATAAAACATTTTCACAGAAATGACAAAGCAAATCCTAGTTAACACCAGAGAAGGGAAAGACTAACCATGCTGAATTACACAGCTTCTCAGAAACCTGAGTTTGGTTAAAAAAAACAAAACCAAAGCACTAAAACCAAACCAACAACAACACAAAAAAAAAATCCGAAAAAAACCCTAAACCCAAAAACAAACCCAAACCAAAAAACCCAACACACAAAACAAACAAACAAGAAACCCAAACCACACCACCACTGTCTAGGGCAAATACAATTGAATGTTTTATATCTAATGGAAATTAATGCCTGTTACAACTGTCTTTTGAGAGACTACAGTACTGCTTCTGTAACAGCTCTAACAGCCCAGGGAGTCCTACTTTCTGACTAGACTCCCTCACCTATGATATTTCTGGGGCTTAACCACAGTGCCTCAGAGTAGTTTTTCAAAAAGAGATTGAGATGGATGGTCTTTAGTGCTTTTTTGTATTATACACTTTGCAAGCACCTTAATTAATGCTTTGTTACATTAACTTAGTTTCTGTAAAAAATCTTGAAAAATGTCAAAAGATTCCTCAATGAATAGAATTTTCAAGGTATAGTGTCAGAGCCTTCATTACAGTGTATTTGCATATTACAAATAAAACATTATATTAAGAGCATCCTGGTTACAAATAACTTTCTTTATATATACTTCTCTCTATAATTTTTCTGACACAAATATTGTTTCGTTTTATACAGCAACCCAAAGAAATGAAAACAAGCGCTGGAAGCAAAGGAAATGAGGTTTGTGCATTTATTTTACATGTTGGTTTTGACTACTCTCATAATTATTTCAGATATTATTTTATTTAAATTGAAGTTTTTAGATTTTGAAATATATACTATTCTTACAATAAGAACAGGACCCAATTATCATATGCTAGTATAAGTATAACGAGAACAGTTCAGAACAGCTCATAGAAATTTTAGTTATAAGCTTTAAATTTGTATATTTTAAAAGTTACAATAGAAGTAATAATCCAAATGTATGCATTCCTCTCTAAGGTCACGTTTTTGGTCATTTACATTCTGGAAAAAAAAAAAAAAAACACCAACCAAAAACCAAACAAGCCTTTAAGGTTTTTTGTTTAAATAATTTTTCCTATAGGGGATGCTTCTTTAAACATATGCTCCATTGGCCAAGTTCACAGCTAAAGTAAGGGTGTAATTATTTTTGCATCAAAGGAGTTTGCTTGCCTCAGCCAGGACAAAAAGCGTGCTTAGTTTACCAACGCTCGTCCCAACCCGGTTGTAGATTCCCCTCTCGTGGTGACACTGTATATAGCACGTCAGCCCTAACGAAAGGTACCACAAGTGGTTGCTCACTAGCAGAGGAGCTTAAAATCCCTACATCCTTGCCTTGTGGAGAACAGGAGCCACAAATATTAACATCGGCACTCAGCCCAGCCCAGGACACCGTGCCCCTGCATTCGCCTGTGGCACAGAGCCCTCCTTCCGTGCCTGTGCTCCTCTCCAGCATCCCTCACTTGCAGACCACCCCCTCTGCTTCTTCCCCTACTTCTCACCCCTTCCACTTCCTCACCACCTTCACAGCTCTATCCTACGTCCTTCTTTCCAGCTCTGGCTTCTTACAAGCCGTGATTCCACTGAGCGCCCCAGGTGTCGCAGACAAAAGCAGAATCTTGGGCAAGAAAATTACTGCCTTCATCCATTCACCTTCTGTGTCTCTGGCAGGGGAGAAGGCAGGATGTCCTCATCCAGCCACTGGAGGCAGTAGGCAGGGTAAGGAAAGGCAGAAATACACACAGACTCCAGAGTGGCCATGGACAATCACTGTAAATTTGGCATGGCTATTTAACAGCAACTATCTGCAGATATATCTGTGACTGAAGCAGGAATCAGAAACTTGCAGCCAATGACTCAGTCTCTGCCAATGCTACTAGAACAATTACTGTTTCCCAGGGTAATGAAAGTCATAAGATGCTTCTATGAACGCCACCTATAAAGCTAAATAACCTTCACTGGTTTAATGCATTTCCACATCAGTGCAACTGAGGATAAAGTTGTATTGGCAAGTTAAAAAAAAAAAAAAATTAAAATCACTCATATCACAACCCAAATAGCTGTAGTTATACAAGTACAACAGTTACTTAAAGTAGTCTTTAGGTTCAAAGCAAAGGTGTGACCGGCATAGAGAATTTCACCAAAACCTAAAGCAGAAGATACTTGTGCCCGTTTCACCCAGTGTTTCTGAATGGACTAACTCACAACCAGATTAGCAAGACTGAAACTCAAGGTTTGCCTCCCAGTTACTTTGCAACATACAAAGTCATTTACAACAAGACAAGCAAAGGCAAAAATGTAGGATAAAAAATGTTGGTGCTCTACTTTTGGTAGCATTTTCCTCTGACTTCCACACATTGTGCCTTTAAAAACTATACAAAGCACAGGGCTGTGGAGAATTAGGACAGCTGAGCTGTGACCTGGTTCACTGCTGATTCCCTCAAACAGAGCTTTTCCTTGGTGAAGTCAGTCTGTAGAGTGATTATTGTATGAACATGGTTGGGCTTTGTTTACTAACAGCAACTATAACAATTTTAAGGCTTGGTTTGTTATAGGATGAGTACACTAGAAGTGTAGTTAAATATAATTTGCCTCATTAAAAAACAAGAAAAAAAGATGAAAGTTCTCTAATTTAGATTTGCCCTTTCACGTACATTTAGGTTTTTGCACAGATGATTTTTCCACAAGAAAAAGTCAAGTTTCTGCAAAATTGTAATAGGGTCGAGGGGAAAGAAGGGGAGTTTCACCAACCTTTTTCAACTTTGTGTCAGCAATACAGGTTGAACTGGATTGATTCTACCTATACTAAAATATTTGAGCTCAGTTGATGGATGAGTATTCCATGTAAAAAGCCTTCAGCCCTAAGATGGATTTTCCCTTTACAAGGCAGATTCGTTATTCAGATGCCTAAGGATCTCCTGTGGTCTCAATCCCTCATTTATTCAGAATCTTTTGTTGCAGTGGCCTGCACATGTCCTGGAGGAGATGCTCCATATGAAAGATAAGGCCACAAGGCACTCTGCCAAGGAATAGTTCTGTTTTACATTGACTGAGAGCAGAGTATTTCAGTAAATGGAAGCATTTTGATTTGCAATTTTTTTTTTTTTTTTAAAGAAAACTCTGACAAAACAAACATATGATGGGAAGGGAAAGAACAACAACAAAGAAAAGAGGAAAAGGTTTATACTTTGAGTTCTGGGAATGGAAATGTATTTTGAAAGATCTGTTTCCTAAGGGGCAGAGATTTGGATCTTCACAGAGCTATGCTGGTTTGTAATCAAAACAAACGCTTGTACTACAACTTCAATCAACAATGACACAGATATATTTTTTTTCCCGTCCAAGGAAAGCTTGGGTTTTTAATACCAGATTTACTTGGGATTAATGATTTAGACCTCTACTCCTTCAACTAGTATCATCTAAGTACACACAACAAACCTGTGTTCCCGGATGAAGGCCTACTTGTCATTAAAGATGTGGCTTTTTGTTTTGTTTCTAGTTTGTTTCTCCTTGAAGTTTAACATCTCTGTTTAAAGTAGAATTGTCAATCAGTAAAGAACCTTTAGGAAAAGGAAAGCTGGAGGCAATTTCTATCAAACACAAAAATTATCTGTTAACTTTTTGTGTGTAAATCTGTGGTTAAAGATACCAGAAAAGAAAAAAGTTTAAAGGTATTGCTTTAACAATATTAAGGGTGGGGTTTTTTAGATTCATCAGAGAAAAAACCCCACAAAACAGACTTCTGCACTAATTTAATGTCAGAGTTTAACAAAAAAAATTATTTCCTTCACTTCCTTCTTTTCCTGTTCTACTGATATCTTTGATATATGTTTTCTTTCCAAGTGTAATCTCAGGAGTTGGGTCACTAAAACAGTGTTAAATGCCAACTGTGTACTCACAGTTCTATAACCTCCTTACTCCCTCAGGGCCCTCACATGGTGACTGAGGAACTGCACTCCATCAGCTTTGAAACACAGGTCTGCCTGTACGGATTGACTATAAATTTGGAAGTGAGTATTCTAGAGAGATTTTCTGGGGCAAGAGTAAAAGGCATTTTTCAGCAGTTTGTAGAAGAACAACTGTGCTGGGCCAGACCACAGGTCTGTCTGTTTAGATGTGTCTCCAGCGGTAACCACAAGCAAGACTTCCAGAATTTCTGGAAAAGAAGTGTAAGCTTTGGGAAGGAAGAGGGGGCTAAAAAACCAAAGCATAACACAGCATTAACACTTTCCTCAGCAACATTTACATACTGCATTCATTCTTTCCACAGACCAGCTCTTTGCCTGTGGTGATGATTTCCAATGTCAGCCAACTACCCAATGCGTGGGCTTCTATTATTTGGTATAATCTCTCAACCAATGATCCTCAGGTAGGTCTTCAGTATTCAAGTACTGACTTTCTGCATTTTCACATTTCTATTATTTGTTTACATATTTTTTTATAATTAATGTGTTTAGTATTTTCCTCTTAAACTGGCCTTATTTTCTTCACATACACTGTTATCAACATCAGCCTTTAAGGCTGTTCCTTTTTTCCCTGTCTGGATATAAAACCTCATGCACCCTTAGCTTTCCTTTTTGTATGCTAAAGCAGTAGTTCTTAAGCTAAGGAAAGGTTACAGCCCTTCTCCACAACTTCCCTAGTTTGAATTTATCTCTTTCGGGTGCGGATGATCAAAACTAGACCTGTTACAAAATAATTCTACTAGTACAATTCAAAACCATCAAAGTAATCATATGGGTGGGTCTGTAATGTACTTAAGTGCTGATTTCCCTCATGCATTTTATAGGAGCTTGCTATTTCTGTGGAGAAGATTATAAATGTTAAGTAGCAACTTCTAGTGGCTGTAACCCTGAGCAAAGCAGAATCATTCTTTCTTTCTCAGTTTCCATCTGTCTCAGCACATATTTTAGATTCAGTCACTGTACTTGCAGATTGTAGAATAGTGCTGTCAATAGCTCTCAGGCTTTCAGTTGGGGGTTAGTGGCAGTCACATAGACATTTGGAGGAGGGGAAGGGTCAGACAGTTTACCATGGAGAGGGCCTAAGAATGATGGCAGGCTGGACTGAATTATCACTCTGTGATACTGCAAAGAGTTTTTGACAGTCTTCAGTATGTTCATTATGCGCACAGTCCAGAAACCAAATGAAAAACTAAGATAAGCCAAATGATTCAATAACATCTCTATATCAGTATGTAACGATTTAAGGTTTTCATGTACCAAACATGAAAATATAGTGAGAACATCTACATCTTTTGACAGGACTTAAGAATATATTAATTTTCTTTACACATGACATTACCAGAAGCATAGCAAGGTATTTTATCACACAAGGACTCTCATCCTACAGCTCTGCTCAGACACCCAAGTGGACTTGGCTGGTGAGAGGGCCCTCACATATTTGCCCCAATGTTTTCAACATAGACAGCTCACTTTCAACATTTCCAGATTCTGCTCAAGTAACTGCAACCTCCTTTTATGGCCTGCCATGTATTTCATGGTTGCTAACTGTCTAAACAAAGCACTAATTCTGTTCCAGAATTTGTCTTTCTTCAACAACCCCCCTGCTGCCACTTTAAGCCAGCTTTTAGAAGTACTGAGCTGGCAATTTTCATCGTACGTTGGTCGTGGACTCAATTCTGAACAGCTCAACATGCTGGCAGAGAAACTTATGGGTAAGTGTGTAGAAATACATAGATTTTATTTGCTTTTTGGCTCTTATATTTGATTGTTACAGGTAATGACTTTAAGCCCTTGTCGTGGTTTAACCCCAGCTGGCAACTAAGCCCCACACAGCCACTTACTCACTCACCCACAGTGAGATGGGGAGAGAATTGAAAGAGTGAGAAAACTCAAGGGTCAAGGTAAGACAGTTTAACAGGTAAAGCAAAAGCCACTTGTGAATGCAAGAAAAAACAAGGAAGTAATTCACTACTTCCCATCAGCAGGCAGGTGTTCAGTCTGGAAATCAGGGCTGGATCCATCTCACATAACAGTTACTTGGGAACACAGATGCCATCACCCCGAACACCCCCCTCCTTTCTCCTTCTTCCCCCCCCCCAGTTTAGTTGCTGAGCATGTCACCATATGGTGCAGAATATTCTTTTTGACCAGTTAGGATCAGCTGTCCCAGCTGTGTTCTCTCCCCATCTCTTGGCACTCCCAGCCTACTCACTGGTGGGGTGAGAAGCAGAAAAGTCCCTGGTTCTGTGTAAGCGCTGCTCAGCAAGAACTAAAACATTCCTGTATAACCAACACTGTTTCCAGCACAAATCCAAAACATACTAGCTAACTGTGAAGAAAATGAACTCTAGCCCAGCCAAAACCAGCACGGCACGACCTCCAGTTCCAGAGCTGATGTCAAAAATGTCACAGTGACTTTTTTTTTCTTTAAAGAAAAGCAGGTGTCAGCTTATTCTTATCACAAAGTAATTCAACTTCTGAACTTCCTGGCTGTAAAAAGGGCACCAAAATCACACTGAAGTGTGATGTTAATTTTGCTTCCTGCCCCAGTAATTATCTCTTGCATCTGAAATCAAAAGGAAGTATATTTTTGCTTGCTTATGAGTTTTGGATTGCATTTTGTTTCATTTTAAGTATCTGGCCTTGTGGGTCTGTTTACTTCTGGGACCCATCCTTCACTGGTGTCAGCACAGTAAAGACACCCTGTAACTTCAGCAAGATGAACTATTGAGTACCCTGATCCAACTGTCCCACAGAAAGAAGAGGGAAAGCTGAGAAATAACATTCAGGCTAAAAACTGAAAACGAGCATGTAGTGTTGCAGACATCAAGTCCCAAAGCACTTTAGGCAAATATTCCCTAAACTACTATTATCAGCTGCTTCAAAAAGATGCACCAAAACCAATCTACAGCCCCTTAGCATGCCCCTCTCCAAGTCTGGATGTACAGTAGTTCCCATACACCCCACCCAAATATGCAGATATCAAGGTATATTTCAAAACTTCAGGAAGAATACATCCACTATTTGTCCTTTTTTTTGTTTCTTTTTTTCTTTCAGGACAACAAGTCAGTTACAATGATTATCAGCTATCCTGGGCAAAGTTCTGCAAGGTAAGTTCCAAAAGTAAAACTGGACTCTTCATTTCTCTTAACACCCGCACGCATGCCCTGATGTTACTGATAAGATTCCCACTTGCCGTATGTGGGACATGCAGCTCAGCACAATCACATCCCTTGTAAAAATTTAACTAGGAACATAACAATTCCAGAAGTTTAAAGCTTGGGATAGGAAATCTACTTAGTTATATTGCTACAGATATCAGAAATTGCCATTACATTAGCATGCCCTCTATATTTCTGTAAATGATCAATAGATTGTGTTATCAAAGCATGCAATACATTTTTCATAAAGCATAAGTAATTTTTTTATATGCTCTGTTGGGACCTAAATTATTTGAAGACAGTCAATACATGCAATAAGTTTGATGAGGAACAGAGACTTTACTGCTAAAGAAGGGTAAACACAATTTATTCATGTTAACTACATTAGTTAAACAAGTAAAGAACATTGAAAGAATTTCAACTTTCTTGTAATCATTTCACTCAAAATGTCATTTCATAACCAGGAAGGAATAACAAATCTGATTTTTTTTTTCATTAAAAACTGAGATGCTTCTATTGCATATATTAAAAATGCTGGTTTTATGTCAGGCTGACAGAGCGATGTTACTCAAAACTGCAGTTCAAATCGTCATTCTCACTTGAACAAACCAGCTTATTCTTGAAAACTGAGATAGCTGTGTCACACAGGTGTTGGTAACAACACTCTCACAATTCTCTTCTTGTGTGTGTTGGTTTTGTGTTTTGTGATTGTTTTTTAACCATTAGGAACATCTGCCTGGAAAGTCTTTTACCTTTTGGGTTTGGCTTGAAGCCATCTTGGACTTAATTAAAAAACACATTCTTCCTCTTTGGATTGATGGGTAAGCAACAAGGAAACTGTTGTATATTTACTGATCTCTCTCCACTTTGTCCTTTACTAATCTCAGTTTTAGCTGTGCAGAAGAGAGTTTGCAATGAGTTTAACGCTTCTGTCTCCCTTCTCCTATTTATACCTTCTGGCAAGTTTTGCCAAAAACGAACACAGAAACACAGTTTTAAATCTATTTTTCAGTTCTTGCTATACAGTCAAGTACTGTGGATAAATTTCATCAGGCTTCATAGTACTTTCAGCTCAGTACCATACTCCACATGAAAATCTCATGAAGCTGTGGTCATAGTCTCAAGACTTTATAAAATTTTTATAATCAGGTTTTGGACAGCCATATAAAGTCTGGCCAAATCAAAGCTGGATAGAGTTCTGGGCAACTTAGTCAGGTGAAAAGTGTCCCTGTCCATGGCACAGGGGTTGGATCTTTAAGGTCCATTCCAACCTCAGCCCTTCTATGATTCTATGCATTGCACAGATCAAAGTCTGTATTTTTTTCCAAAAGTAAACCCACGATTTCCTGTTACACTTCAGGTACATTATGGGATTTGTAAGCAAAGAGAAGGAACGAATTCTGCTCAAAGACAAGACACCGGGAACATTTTTATTACGGTTTAGTGAGAGCAATCTGGGTGGAATTACCTTTACTTGGGTGGATCAACTAGAAAATGGTAAGTATAAAAGAAAAAGGGAAAAAACAAATCAAACAAAAACCAAACAAACAAAAACCAAAACCAACCCAAACTCTGCAATATATCTGTAATACAGGAATTAAGGTTTTTTCTGGTTTGACAGTAAAATTCATGTGTATTATGTCTAAGTATGGTTTTGGGCACAATAAAAGCATCATATTTTCTCAAACACAAACCAAAACTCTGACAGTCTACTCCTCAGTTCTTTACATTAACTAAGCTCTTTACTGCAGGCTTTAAATTTGTTCCCACATGTGCAGAAATTATATATTGGAAGATACTGACATTGGTAAGACCAGGTAAAACCCATGCAAGTGTAAAACTTCAAAGGAAAAGCAAAAAGGTGTTCCAACTGCAGATGTTGATCTATTAATTGTCAGCAGTTATGGTGCCTTTGTGTTTTTACAGGAGATGTAACATTTCATTCAGTGGAACCCTACAACAAAGGTCGCTTATCTGCCCTGCCTTTCGCTGACATACTGCGCGATTATAAAGTTATTATGGCAGACAACGTTCCTGAAAACCCCCTGAAGTATCTGTATCCAGATATTCCCAAAGATAAGGCCTTTGGCAAACACTACAGCTGTCAGCCAAATGAAGGTAGGGCTTCACTTCTCTATTTACCCCTTTCTGCAAAGCAGCAGCAAAGTCAAGAGGCAATTTGAGGAATGTGGGGAGAAGAAGAAAAATTAAGATGCCTCATTTAATAGTCACTTCAAGACAACTGTTTTAACATGTGCCTATCATTTAGACAGCTTCATTTTGCAAATATGGTCTTAGAGGTCACAGTAGAGGTGATGACAACAATGTTTAAAAGAAGCTAAGAAACAGATCTTAGAGTAGATAGAGACAAAAAAATAGGAGTTTTTTTCTGATGCATTACAAAATTCATTGTTCAAAGGAGAGGAAACTGAAAAGTCATTCTTCTTACTGTCTCCACAGTTGTGTTATACTGTAGCATGCTGCCTCTAATTTCAAGAAAATTCAGTATTTTCCAAACAGCTTGGAAGACCCACTTTAGTCCATTTCATTCAGCAGAACTATAAAACAAAGGTCACTTATTTGCACTGCCTTTTGCAGATATACTGCACAATTACAAAGCTATTATGGCTGACGATGTTCCTGAAAACCCCTGGCAATTGCACTGGAAAATGCAAAAAGGCTAGACAAGAATGCTTCAAATACATTCAGGCCCACACTCCTTCTTTGTCCAAGTTACAAGTCAGATAATTTTTAGATCAAACTCATTATCTCTCAAAAAAGCCCTCAAACCCATAATTTTTTAATAGATAATACACATTCTTCCGGAGTTTCAATATCAAAGGTTACAATTCCATCTGAACTCAAATTCCTACACAACTCAAAAATATTTGGAGGCTACAATTTCCCCCCCCCCTTCATTTTAATTCAGTGGACTTTGCCTAATGCTCCAATATGCTAAAATTTTATGTATATGCTTAATTTCATGCAAAAGACATTGCTGAAGCTGCATCTGTAGAGACAGAGCTCCACACAAGCATTTGCAGAACCAAAATCTGGAGCGTCAGAGTAACAAGCTTACAGAGTTATGTATATTGGCTTTTGAAGGCCTAACAAGATCTTTTACCAGTTGCGGTATTGTATTCTGAGATGGTGATTCATATCAAGGTAGCACAGACAATTATGTGACTAAGACTCAAAGTCAAGGACTAATCTCAGGAATTCCCCTCACTTTTATGGCTGTTTACTTATGCAGAAGCAGGGACTTTTCAATTTATTATGGTCTACAGCCCTTAAGGCTAATCAATTTCAAATAAATAATAAAATTACTAGATAATATTTAATTTCTCTAATATTTGTTTTAGTCTCAAAGCCCTCAGATGGAGGAGTCAAAGGTTATGTTCCTTCTGTATTTATCCCAGTCTCCAAAATGTAAGTATCCTTACAGATGTATTATACTTCAGCTGCTATTTTTATTTAATTTACATCCTATTTCAGAGTTTTCCCTGCCTCTTTTCCCCAAACTATTTGAAAATAGTTTGGCATAGAAATACATCGCGTGTTTTTATTTGGCCAAGGACTGCTAAACACCAGAAAGGGAAATAAAGAACTTCACCTGTACAGTACTTTTCCCATTTATGTGGCAAAACATTCGTAAAAACTGAATGCAGATTTTATGGTACTCTGATCTACTTATCTTTCACCATCTCCTTTTTCTCTCCAACAACTGATATTAGGAACAAGGGGAAAAAGGATAAATCTGACTCTATTTCCTACATTTTTAAGTGTATAGCAGTGTTGGCATGTGCTTACAGGGTCACCAGCAAGCCCAAGTACAGGCCTAACTAACTCAAAAAACATTCACCATATTCCACTGATATGCATGAAGATAGAGGGATTACTTATCTAAAATTATTTTTTTTTTATATTTTGTTTTTGCTTGTCTTTTTTTTTTTTAGCTTAAATGATTCTACAGAACCACATTCTCCATCAGATCTCCTTCCAATGTCTCCAAGCGTTTATGCTGTGCTGAGAGAACACCTGAGTCCCACAGCCATTGAAACCGCTGTAAGTTGTAAACTTTTCCATTCCTAAGTTAAGACTAAGCAAACAGGATAGGTAGAGCAGAGATGCTGGTTATAAAAAGGCTGCTTGTACAATTATAAAAGAATCATAGCTCTTTCATCACTTGCTGCATTACTCTGAAACAATGGTGCAGACATTTCCTATTCTAAACAGCACAGGATACTGCAAGTATCTTGGAAGCCCTGTGTTGCCTGGAACTGCCAATGAGCCCTGAATGTCATAACACAAAGATCTCAGAGTTCTTGCACAAACAAAGGCTTTATGCTAACAAACACATGACAGTTGTATTAATTCTGTAGGTAGCAAAAAGGCCTGGGTTTGCTCACAGGAGCTGCACATGGAACATAAAAATTTTTAATTCAGCAAACTTGCATAAGTTTTTCAGGCCACATGTTTTTAAATGGAGTTAAAGGTGCAAAATTAAAAGCAAATAAAACTAATATTAACTAAGCCTATAGAAAGATTGGGAAAACACTGTATGAACATCATCTTAAAAAATTTCCTCCTTTGCTTACTGACTTGAAATTTTGTTCTGAATCATCATGGCTTAGAGTTCTTAGAACACTGATGGTTACCCAGTTGGGGATTTGCCCAGCAGAGTCCTCTCAGGAAATGCAGCAGTGGCTTAGGCTTTAGCAGCTTTAAAGAAAATTTCCTTTTTTAATACTAGCTCTTAGTTTTCTGAATGCTCAATGATTTATGATCTTACAATAGTTATGTATTTAAAAGCCTGCCAACTCCCCATCAAATGCACCTCTGTAAAACACTCCTCCTCACCCACAAACAGAACACAACTAAACCAGAATCATGACTGTTGATGACTGGAAGCACAGTTAAGTTTTATATACAAATAGATGAGGTTTTTAACATACATCAAGTTGATCTGTTCAAGAGCAAAATATTTCCTTTTTCTTCTTCACTTTTTCTCTGATAGCACTTGTGACAAACTAGTTCTTCAGCTGAAAACAAAATAACCAGCCTGAATTAAAATTCTGGGTTCTAACCTACTACACCCAATCCAAGACATGTCCCCACTCACTTCTGTGTTGGCTTATACATATGAAAACAGTTCTGACCTTCTAAAACTGCACTTTTGAACTACATACGAGTTTGCATTTCCCAAAGTTTTGGCAGTGTAAAATATTTGGCTTCAGTTTCATTTAAAATCAGGCTCCAAACATGTTTGGTTTCTTCTAGCACGCACAGTAAACCTCAAAACAGCTCTGTTCAGAGCTTCAAAACAACGACCATTGCTGTCTTTTAGGGTCTTCACCAAACAAAAAGAAAGTGTTTGGTGGCAAACTGGAAGAGCTAAATACAGTCAAGCTGTGTTTTTTAAAAGTACTAAGACAAGTGGTTCAGTTCTGCTGGATAGTGATAGTTCTGTAGGATCTTACTGGAAGTGTTTTCAAGTTCTGCCAGAAATTGCACGAGAAAAATAGTTTTAGAAGATTTTTAAAGAATTCCTTCCTTTTTCCATTCTCTTTACCTTGCTAAATGGAAATGAGGAAAATATGGAGGTTTTTTCTTGATCACCCCAAATTCACACAACAATCTACCCCAGTGAAGAACTGGCTAAGTACAGTAAGCATGCAATCTGCATTATTAAAGCAATACTTCTTCTCCAATGCCAGTAAAAAACACTGTGTGAGATACAGAAAATGGGAGCGAAAGCTGCAGCAGAACAAAACATCCTACTACTCAGTAACTCAGTCTTAGCAAGATAAACTTCTTGCAGTCTTGCCACATTCCCTTCTATTTGCCCATCTCCAGATTCCCTGAAAAAAAAGACTCCAGGAAGGACCCTGCTACAGATATCCATAGGCTACAAGAACCACGCATATTCACATAAAAATAAATAGGTTTATTGCAACTGTTTCCTATACAGTGTTTTCTAATTAGCATTCCTATATTCTGTGAAGAACTAGAAACAGGATCCTCAGATCCTTATCCGTCTGTATTATGTAGTCAAAGTGACACTGTAGTTACCTTGAGCCAGAGACATTTTTATCTGCAGTTACTTTTGAATGAACAGCTGCAAGCGCCATGAGATTAATCTTGTCCTTCTTTTCTTCTAGCTGAGTTCTCCTTACTCAACTGATTGACGTTCACATACTGGAAAAATTAGTGATCATGTGAACACTGGATGGGTTAAAGATGCTTTAATTTTTTTTACAATCATCTTTGTAAATTAGCTTTTCCTGGAAACCATTATGTTATTCTTAGGCCTCCTTCTGTTATCAATCAACATATAAACAAGGAATTTTCTCCCTAGGGATTCAAATAGCTTTCTTCAAGTCAGATTTGCTGTTCTCAGTGATAAGAGGCCAAATCCTTTCTCGTTTGGAAGTCATTTGACTGCAGTGAGGTCCCAGCAGAGATAAATTTTACTTGCAGAATTAACTAACATTCATAGAATTGCCATAAATATGAGAACATGTCTGTCGGAGGCTCATTTAATAAACAGAATAACTTAACTTTTGTATAAATGGCAAGTTGCCCCTTCTAAAATACTCTTTTTTTTTTCTTTTAGGCACTGTTTAGTGGTGGGTTTGGGTTGTTTGATCTTATTGGTTTTTTTCCTCTCAGTATTGTCCCTAAAATCTGTGTTAATAGAATAATAAAGAGGCAATTCCAAGGACACATATGCAGGCTCAATAAAGATTTAAGTCTTATCCACAGAATATATGGTTAACGCATGCAAAAGTTCTTACAATACAAACCCTTGAAGGTTTGCACCTTGCTGTTTTCTTGAGCATGTACAAATTAGACATCTGAGATGAAAACATAACTCCTTGAATCAGTAAGACATGCATTTTACTTTCATTTCTCCTTTTTTACTCCCTCCTTTCACCCATACTACTTACATTAGTTGAAAGCAAGTGAACGGAAACAGAGTAATGAGCTACTTCTGTGATACATGGGAAGAGATTTCAAAAAAAACAAACACATCTCTGTTCATTGACCTGAGTGATTTAAAGTGAGCTGCACATAAGAAGTCATTTTCTCTCAGAAAGCAGCATGTATAAATAATTTTACAAAACAACAAGAGCAATTCTGTATATAGTTTGGTAACATCTGTAACTTATATAACCAGCATGAATAAAAACAGATTTTGGCTTCAAGTTGCATACCTGGACCTCTGTGGAATTTTTTTCAAGGGACACAAAAATAGTCTTGCTGCCATTTTGTTGATCTCAAGTCTGAACTACAAGCAGTAACACAGGCTTCTAGAGCAGCAAACGTAACTTCACCTCGCATCAGCTATTGCATGCCTTTTCATTCTAACCTCTTCTCACAATCTTAATACAAACTGAATGGGGAATGCCCTATATTTTTGACCTCATGAGAAGTACTGTAAAAAGGGACCAGACACGTGAAGCAGTCTCCTCTTCCCTTCCTCCCTGCTCTCCAAGCAATGCAACCCTTCAAGACTCTTAAGTATTAACTTCAGCACAAAATAATTGAACAGCATTGTGGGTCAGGTTGTCACATTATGGTTTCTACTATTGCTTTAAAACAGATTTTGCAAGGGGTAGGTTTAACATGTCATTGAAAGGCATATAACTAAATCATTTTACTGCTTTAAAAGAACACTGGAGTAATTTTCTGTAAGATAAATATATATAGCCCAAGCCTCCTTCCACTAAAAAAGTGAGTATTTTGTCCTTATGCCGCTACAAGTAAGAACAAGGTTCTCTAGCAAAATGATTGGGAAAGGGGGAAACACACAAAAGGGGTGCCTCAGACACCACCAGGAGAAACAAAACATCCACTTTTAAGTACTTTTACTAACTGTGCTTATGCTTCCACTGTGTTTTGCAGCAGCAAATTAAAAAAAAAAAAAATAGCGTGGCTGTTCTGCGCTTTGTGTCTTGGTGCATCACTGTGACGATACTAATTAAAAAAAAAAAAGTGCAAACTGTCAGTTGCCTTCTGCTACAGCTTTATTTACAGCCGTGTTTATATATCCACTGCTCTATAGCTTTTCATGCCCCAAAGTTTACCAAACAGACCGTCTATTTCCTTGTTTCTTTCACGGAGCAAGAACTGCTTCCTCCATCTGAGGAAGGGGAGGGGACATAAAGGATACTGAACCAGATCCGAGTACCCTGGAGACCCGCACCAAAGCCTGGACTTTTAATATCACGGTCTTTGCTGACATTTCACAAAGGAGACAAAATCCACCCAGATCGTGTGCGCCCAAAGTGGCAGCAACTGTTCCATTATTCACTGTTCTATTCTAGTCAATAAGACTTGCAAGAAAAGCGGGATGAAGGAATGGAAAGGGCGATAAGGCTCAGCCGCCCGAAGCGGCATTCTCGGGCATTCCCAGTGTCCTGGATGGCAATGCAGGTCACAGTGCATGGACCGACACCCGGGGCTGTGCGTGTGCACGCCCCCAGCCCTGGCTGCCCTTCCTTCTCCCAGGATAGTCCCTTTCGGTTTCACTTTCCCCTTCCCCTCAACCGGGGCCGCTCCAGCGACTTTCCCAGAAATCACGTGGAGCGGCTGTTGCCTCAATGGGGCCCTCCTCCCGCCGCCGCGCCTGCGCACTGCAGGCCGTGGGGGCGTCCCGAGCCGGCACAGCGGGCACTGGCGGGCTGGACGCCGGGAAGGGCTCCGGGAGCCGGACCGAGAGGTGAGGGCAGCTGCCTTCGGGTACCGGCGCCTCGGGGAGCGGCGCGGTGAATGCCCAGTGTAGTCCTTCAGACTACCGCTACTTCTGACTCGACCACCGAGCTTTGCGCTTCGGCGTCTCTCTTTCCGTGGTAGCAGGAGCCGTCTGCAAGCGCTGTTCATTACTGGCAGGGGCACCGATCGGGACATCACCCGCCTCCCGGGCGGCAGCGCTGCTCCTCCGTCACCGGTTGCATCTGCTCCCAAATCCTGCTCCCTAAAAGCCTTTTGGCTTCTTCTTGACAGCTGCACCTGCTCCTGCGCGTCTCCAGACTCCTAACGCTGCCTGCTCGGGAGCCCCCAAGGAGCGGTCCCCGTGCCCGGCTCGGTGCTCTCTCCCTCTTCCTGCTGTGGCCGCGACGCCGGGCAGCCTCTGCCCAACAGGTACCCGCGTGGTGCTCCCACCTGCGGGACTGAGCCGGGGCGGGGAGCGGGAGGAACACGGGGAGGGAGCGCTGTCCTTCCCCGCGGGAGCCGTGCGAGGTCCCGGGGCAGGACGGGCTGTCCGCCGCCCTTTGCTCCCGAACTGCCCCGCGTGGTCCGGCCGCGATCCCCCGGGAATGACAGCAAAGGAGGTAAAGAGTGGCCAGGAGGGAGCCCTGGGGTGCATCGGGAAGACTGTGGCCGGCAGGTCAGGGGTGGTGATCCCCCCTGCTATTCAGCCCTAGTGAGGCACATCTGGAGCACTGTGTCCGGTTGTGGGCTCCTTGGTACTAGAAAGACAAGGAGCTACTGGAGAGGGTCCAGCAGAGGCCAGAAAGATAATGAAGGGTCTGGAGCATCCCTCCTATGAGGAGACACTGTGGGAGCTGGGCCTGTTCAATCTAGAGAAGGGAAGACTGAGAGGGGATCTCATTAATGCATATAAATATCTCAAAGTTGGTTGCTAAGAGGATGGTGGGTGACTTTTTTGTGGTGAATGACTGTTTTGTGGTGTCCGGCAACAGGATGAGGAGCAATAGCTATAAACTAAAACAGAAGTTTCACCTCGACATGAGAAAGAACTTCTTTACATTGAGGGTGGCAGAACAATGGAACAGGCTGCCCAGGGAGGGTCTGGAATCTCCCTCTGGAGACATTCAAAACCCACCTGGACACCTTCCTGTGTCACCTGCTCCAGGTGACCTTGCCTTGGTAGGGGGGTTGGACTGGATGATCTCCAGAGGTCCCTTCCAACCCAAATAATTCTGTGATTCTCTGAGTCCAAGCTGAGCTGTGGAAGACACCCTCAAGCACTGTAGTTATGAGGCACACAGAGCTGCAAATACATCACCCATTTAGGGGCTTCCAACAGGGATCCTTTTCTCCAGACACACCTGGGGGCTGTGATCATGCTGCACTTCCCCTAAGAGCAGAACAACAGGAGGGGCTGCTTGTCCTACACCACCTCAGTCCCTTCCAAGTCCGTGGCAGGGGTGTCTCTGATGCCTTCTCTATGAAAAGGTGTTGACCTACCCCTTTTTTGATGTTTCCCTGCTTGCATCCCCAAGGGTCATGTTTGCTGCATTATTACATTGCTCTGTAACCACCTCATTGAATGGTTCTCTGCCACTACTCCCAAGTCCTTTCCCAGGCTGGTTGCTTTAAGACACAGGAAGATTGGAGTACATCTTCACTTAACCATTATGGAAATCACAGCAGATTAACTTCATTAATTTACACAAATTCTTTCCTCAGCAGTGTCATGTAGAACTGTTTGCTGTGGTGCAGCTACAGCACACTCAAATGCTGTGTTACCTGAGATCTGAATAGCATGCACATCAAAAAGCCTCAAGGTCTCCCTTAAAATATAATAGCATTGTCAACTCTCATTTGCTTCTCACATGTAGCATATGCCACTCAGCAGCTGGGGGAACCAGCATACAAACACAGATTTAGCAGGAAAGCACATACAAGATAGTCCTTCACTCTGATGGCGCTCTGTTCTTTGGATAGGTCCTATCACCTTTTTTTTTTTTAAAGGTCATGTATGTGAGTGGCCTTGCATCTCACCATGCATGTTCTCAGCCTGTACTGTTCCTTGGATATATCTTTATGTGCAGTTTCACTACAACATGCTAACCTGCAGCCTAATGAGAAGACTGTCTGATCTGCTGCTAGAGACCATATATCACAATATAAAGCCATTCAGTCACAAAAGTGTTATGACTGAGAGAAGCTGTGCTATACAATATTAGTTCATTTAAGTACCTTGTATCTGCTGCACAGATTACTTGAATTTAGCCTGAAACTGTGGTCATGAGAACTAAAGCATATAGCATAAAAAAAAAAAAAATCTTTCCACTACTTCTCCATTTGAAGTGACTTGAGATCTAATCCATTTTAAGAGAAGGTAAGTGGAGACACAAGTACAAGTGAAAATGAGTGCCTAGAAGGTTCTCTGATTTTTCACTCATGCTCTCTCTTAGTGATGGGGATTAACAACAGAGGGTGAAACTCCACATGCAGGATCTCAGTCATGCAGAGTACAGATATCAAACACATTGGTCCTTATTCTCATATTCTTGCTAAGCAAGAGAGCAGTAACACGAACTGTGCCCTACATGCCATGAAAAGGCGTTCAAAGGAGAAAACCACAAACAAACAAAAAGTATGTTTTCATGGGAAAGGGGGATTCCAGCTTGGAGTCATTTTTTCAGCAAACAGTGCACTGTTTTAATTTGTGAATTCCATTTTTTTTTTTAAAATTTAAACAAGCCCAAAAGAGGTTTTATTGTGTTTAAAGGACTGGCATCTAGAACTGTTACAGCTGAAAATAAAATACTTTTGTTTGATGGAAGCACTTTTCCTTCCTACTCCTCTGTCTGGTTTAACCTCAGCCAGCAGCTGTGTGGAGCTACCTCACATCTGCTCACTCACTTGCCCCTCTTCCCTATGCAGTGGGATGGGGAGAGAATCAGAAGGGTAAAAGGGAGAAGACTTGTGTGTTGAATTAAAGACAGTTTAGCAGGTAAAGCAGAAGTTGTGTACAGAAGCGAAACAAACCAAGGAGTTAATTCACTGATTCCCATGGGCAGGTAGGTGTTCAGCCATTCCAGAAAAGCTTGGCTCCGTCACACCTGACGGTGACTTGGGAAGACAAACTATCATGCAGACTGTGCCTCACTTCCTTCTTCCCCCAACTTGACACACTGAACATCGTGAAATATCCCTGTGGTCAGGTGGAGTCAGCTGTCCAGCTGTGTCCCCTCCTAAATTCTTGTGCACCCCTAACCTCCTCGCTAGCAGTGTGGGGTGAGGAGCAGAATAGGACTTGACTGTGTGTAAGCACTGCTTAGCAATAACAAAAACATCCCTGTTTTAACAACACTCTTTCAGTGTGTGTCTTTCAGCACAAATCCAAAACACAGCACCATAATGTCTATTGTGAAGAAAATCAGCCTTATCCCGGCCAAAAGCAGCACATCCTCCAGTTTTATCAATTTTCATGAAAACTTATTTTGCACCAGCTCAGTCCAAATACTCCTTAAACATTTACACTGATTTTTTTTTT